>CM060846.1:312093011-312540511 GCA_030762175.1 Metallyticus violacea | reverse complement strand
ACCTTTTATCGCCCTTAAAGCACCCCTCGTCTGACGATATTCCTGAAAACTGTTAGCGTGGAGTAACCTTTTGGATACATATATCGATTTGATACTGAGTGCTTTCCATAGTTTATGCAATGAGTAGGTAAGTACAAGAAACCACTAATTTGTGCAGGAATAACGCTAAGCTTTTATTGAAGTTCATCCATTTCGACCTGTTTTAAACCGTTGTTCCTAGAAACTTTCAAAGATATGTGCTAACTAAGGGATCAAACTCTTAGTTTCTAAATGCAATTATCATCTTGCACTGAAACAATATGCATTACAACTAATGCCCATCTTTCCCTCGAGGGTAAATCTTGAGAGATGTAGAGTCGATAGTCCCATTTTCAATTTATGCTGGGTGCCTGAGATGTATTGAGCATGCATCCAGAGTCTTAAAATCAAGATAGCCTCATTATGTATCCAGTTAGATGTTCCATATTAGAAATGAGAGAACAGAACTTTATCGTGTACTGCCGAAAGTTTTTGACGTATTCAGAAGTTGACGTTTTCAATATCGCCCGCTAAGCACAGAATGTCATCATCTTGGTTGTGTTCACAGTTCGCGGAAAGTTTCCGCTTGAATCTGCACTTGAGAGTAACAGGAAACGAAAATACTTCGGCTGAACCTCTAAGTAATTAACAGCGTTAAATCTTGTGGCTGATGTTAGGCATCAAGGGGGCTGTGACAGGAAGGTGAGGTAAACTCTTCACATTTATTTGCAAGCAAAGCTACCTCGCGGGGTTAACCCTTTCAACATTCCTCCTCGGTACGCAGTTCTCAACTATCGATTGTTTCTTGCCGAGTGCCGACATCTGCCAGGCCCTCAGATTCCGCCTCATGACATTACACAGAAACGCAATTAACCTCATATATTCATTCCTGTAATAAGAATCTGCATTTCTTTGCGTTCCGCCAAGCCTGACATGTCTAACACATTAATTTCGCTGAATTGCCGAGAGATCGTGCTTATTCCTCTTTTCTTGGAAAAAGCGGTGAAATATAAACATACACTGAGAAATAAATTCTTTGTCAGTGACAGATTATTACTAGTCGCGTACTTATGCGAAGATAATTTAACTGGAAATGTTACTCTTGACAAGAGTCAAAACCAAATAAGATTATTCAACATAAAGTCCATAGAAACCTTAATCAAATATATTATATCACCTTTCTATTGCGAAATATGTACATTTCTTTTTAAGGAAACTTGCTATGAAATTGTTTTGAAAACATCATTTGTATGTAACGCAATAGATGGTATTCACATAGATTAAATATGTTTAGGCAGTCAAAAGTGGAGCATAAGATTGCTTTGTATTGAATATTTCGGATCCACAAAATTTCCCAAGCGCTGGCCGTTTGTGCGTATGCTCTCAATGGGGTCACCTAGAGAAGGAATGAATGATATAAGGAAGACACCAAGTGGTGAGGCACGAACCTAGACGGTGTCGCTAACAATGTTTCCAGATAGAACTACCGGATACCGACAGATCCAACCTCAGACGTGGGGGCAGAAATCTTGCCAAAGCGGAAGTAACTGTCACGCCGCACCAGCCCACCACTCAAAGTAACCAGGATCGTTATCACAAAGCGGAAGCCTAAGGTGATTTCGAAAAAGGATAATAAACAGTAAGTACTGATCATGCTGGCAGCAAATATTAATCTATGAGAGCCTCGACAGTAACGATACCACTCCGTGGGTGTATTGCACCAATAATACTATAAGAATAAGACGATACAATGCGCTAAACAACATAAAATTTGACAACCTGTGGAAGAATGCATTACTTAATGATGAATCAAAGTTTGAACTATTTGGTACAAAACGCCCCAAGATTATGTGAGGTGTGTAAGGAAAAAGCATGGTACGTCAGTAAATATTCCCTAAAGGGATGATCTGAGGTTGTGTTGGAGGCAATAAGATAGGATATATTGTCAAAACTAAGGGATTTGTGAGAAAGAACATTATTAATAGATTCTCTGACGCTCTAACATAGTTGAATTGGCAGCAAACACAATTCTTTGCTATGCGGAAAGTATGTTGGACGATTAGTAAAGAGGAAAAACCTGAAGAACTGTACAGCCCCTCAAAGTCTTTACAAAGCAAGAGAGGTTACTCTGGAATATGTTGTTCATTTTCATTACATATCTCCTTAGTGTACCTGGCCCTCAAGAATTCCATTGGCACAAAGAGTTCAACAATAATTATTCCATCTAACCCCAGCACTTTATACATTGTTTAACCTCAGAATCCACTAACTTTTGCTGAGTGCAAGAATTGACTCCGTGAAAACTAAAACGTCTTCGATTAAAGTTGCTTGGCAAGAGAAAAACTCCAGAAAAAAATGCCTTCCAGGGAACACACGAACTACAGCCTATGTTCTTTAGATACATTTCCAGCCAATGGCACAGCTTGTCCTGAGTCAGCTGCAAATTTAGAAGCATTTAAAAGATTTAGTTCCAAGTCTGCCAAGGCATTAAAGATTATCTTCAATCTTACAAATGAACATGTGATGTAATGTAAAAGATCTGTGAATTACTTCGTCATTTTGAATTCCTACACAGTAAAAAATATTGGCCTTCTTCCTTAGCATCAGCCAGTGAGGATTATCGTTCAACTTGGTTGCAATGTCGAAGATATCTACTGTTGCGTCTCCATTTGGTGTCTCGCCTTATTGAAAAATTCAGTCAAAGCTCGTTGTATTAACATCGCATTTTCTGAATTAGTACTCAACATGGAATGCATTAGACGGCTTGAAGAATGGTTCTACATTTAAACGTCTTATATTATTAAAGAGACGTTTTGTAGCAGAGGAAATTAATAATCATTTTCAACAATTTGTATCTTTGTACAAAGCAGTAACACGACTGCTCTGTGCTTCCGTCTATGGAAGCGTTTGTCATCGACTATTTCAGAGCTTTTCCTACAATATTTATCGTTGAAGAACCTTCAACAGACATTTGATTTACTTATTAAAAGGCGAAGATGAAAGTGCAGAGCAGTTGATGTAAACGAGCGAATGAAATAACTACGTTACGTCTTGCATGTTTTTCTCCCCAAGTTTACTTAAAAAGTCAATTGGCTTTTAGTACTGACTATTAATTCCCAACCGTAAACCTTTATCGCGCAGTGAGACTGCTGCAAGTTGAGATAAATATATTGAGTACGAGTACCCTTATGTTAATCCACACCACACCTAGAACGTGGGTTTAAAGATACACCCGTCTGAACACTGAGAGCGATCTGATGATCTCAAGAATCTCTGAAATATGACGAGCATCTTTAGAATATCTTTGAAACCTGCTTTCTTGAACTAACTCAACCCTTTGGTACATGGTGTGAGGGGAGCATTTAACGGCAATGTCTTAGTCAGACTATTTTCATTTTATATTTGCTTTATAGGCACTATAAACGTTCAGCGAGTGGGGGCAATGGTTATCAGCAGGGGAAATAAAATGTTGGTGCAGTTGATTTTATTTCACCAGCGACATTAGGTTTAACGTGGCAGGGAATTTATGTTATGAAGAAAGGTTATTAGTTTATTGAATATATTTAATTAAATCGGAGAAAACTATCACAAGGTTAAGCTGGTGATGATCGTTATCTATAGCAAAAAAAGAAAAAAAAAAAAAACTTTGCAATTCCTTTTGAACAGAATTAACTTTGCTAGTAATGAGCTCTGCAATGTATGTACAAAACTAAATATAATGTTTATGTATTTTTTCTTTATTACCACTGATTATTATCATATACTGAATCACCTTATTAAAAAACATCAGATGCTGTTCCTAAATGGAATTAAACTTGCAAATGTATGGTAGTCTCTCAATTAAACAAAATTGCAAATATTACAAGAATTGGACACAGTGCTCAAACCTATACAAAACTACAACCCCAAGTTGTCCTAGTTCGTTTCATACAAGTTAACATTTCTCATGGGTAGCACTCCAATGTCAAAACACTTGACGAGTAAGAATTAACATTTATAATTTGAAGTGCACATATGCGAATATTGTACGGGTATATATGGGCAGAATATGACAAAATTAAAAACGACAGCGTAAAATAAATGAAAATTAAACAAACTAAGAGGTTTGCACAAGAATGTTCGAGCAGAATATTTGATTTTCTCTGTCTATTTCATATTAAATGACTGGTGAAATGTTTTCGAAGAGAAAAGGCGATTCACTGCCGATTATTTTGTTCTAAAGCAGACAAAGTACGGACAGAAGAAAACTAGAGGATTTAATATGTTCAAAATAACTGTTGTTTTATGCATATATCGAAACTGTACGCATTCTGCAGTCTGTGAGAACAACACCTAAGAAGAAATTAAACAAAGTAATATCTTTCGAGTGATCAGAACTTGTTGGAGGCATTTAGTTTAAAACATGGCATAATATATATTTTCCCTTATCCCAACATTTTAAGTTTCAAACAGCTATGGACTTCACAGTTTGGAAAAACGAAATAAGCTTTGAAACTTCTGGGAAACTGATTAAATTCTTGTGAAATTTAGAGGTTAATTTAAAAAAGGGCCAAATGCTAGCTAACTTATCAGCTAAAGACGATGCAATTTAGAGTCAGTCAGATAACCGTGCAGTACGAAAGAAGAACGCCATTTTGGTATTGTGATGCAGAAACGACTCCTTAATACATCCACTAATATCAAATTCACTGAAATTAGTTTTCTAGGAGTAATTCATAGCTGTCATCTGAAATAATTTTTGTAAATGTTGCAAAATATCTGGCAACAGAAAAAATAATGTATTCATGAGTTTTTCAAATACATTGAACGGCTAAAGTTGTGTAAGGATTGAGCAAGTAACGTTATGTAACTTTCACACTTTCTGATTGTACCTGGTTTTATCTGCGATGAAGTCTTAAAATAGCATATGTCTTTATAAAAGGAGAGGTAAGTATACGAGGGCAATTTGGAAAGTAAGTTCCATTAATTGTTTTAAGGAATGCTACTTTATATTTGGAAAGTTTATTACACACAAGTGGAAAGTACACTCTTCAATTAGTTTTCAACATAATTTTCATTTACATTCAGGAATTTGTCATACCGTTTCACTAGCTTGGAAATGCCCTGTGCGTAGGCTCTCCTTCAGCTCCTCAGCCGTTGCAAACCGGCAACAGGTAGCCAAGTCAGGGCTGTACACTGGATTATCAAAAACCTCCATCCATTTTGTTCTTTGGATGTTACACCAAAGACGGACAATCCCGTACACTGCAGTAATTACAGCTGCCGCCGTTTGTTTCTTTGCCCACAGAAATCGTATCACTTGGCGGGATCTTCTATTACTGCACACATTTGACAAGCCCCTCTTTGTGAAACAGTCGAATGCAACCTCACACTGCCACTGACACAATACAGCGAATCAAGAATAGGAGGGCTGCTACTGCCTCTCCTGCTCGTGAATGAGAGACCGGAACTTACTTTCCGAATTGCCCTCATACACGTTTAAATAGTTCATTTAAATATAAATAAAACAACAAACATTTAAGGACATGAGTACTTTGCAGTTAACAACCTTTAGATTGAAGTAAAAAACTGCAGTGTAATAAAGGCGAGGGTCATAAAACAGTTTCTTAGAAAAAATCTCGTCTTTTAAATATTTCTGGTGAATAAAAACTTTTCAAATTGCGTGTTTTAAAAGCAATGCCTCTGTTAAAATAGACACAGTTGATATGTTTATAATTTCCTATGTTTTCGTTGTGTTTTACGATTGAAATATCGCGTTTAACGCACTTTGCGTTTCTACAAGTTGATGATAAATATATTATATTTTAAAGCGAGATAATTGAAACAGTATGTTACTCAACCATTTTAGGTAACGGAAAGAATATTAAAAAAACAAAATTTTCTACCTTTGTTCTGATTGTAGATAATGTTGCATTTCATAGATGGCATTAGTTTCAAATTCAGCCACATAAATATTTTAAACACACTCATATATTGAATTAGAAACGCTGAAAAACATCACTAACAGAGTATGACTCAGTAAAATTGCAAGAATCTTAAACATGAGTTACTTGCTTGATTTGAAAACATAAATGCTCAAATGGATTTGTTCTTGTTTGAAACTAAACACCTCTTAACGTACTCAATGTCCAAATGTCCCAGAAACAAATATCAGCCTCGCTCCACTATTAATAATTCTGCCCTCCTCCTCCTCCTCCTCCTCCTCCTCCTCCTCCTCCTCAAATACTTGATTATCTCAGGATAGGAATGAAACCAGTTCTGAGCCCTTATAACATAACCAGAAACAGACTGTATTTATCCTTGTAATATTTATAAGATTATGTTTAGTAAGATGAGTATAACCAATAAGCAAAATGCAGCATTTCATTTAACCGCCTAAACCGAATATAAATTAATCAGTTTTGATGTTTTATGGACCGCTAGGTAACCTTTACTTTGTGCCCGCTGCTGAGAAGCAAAATGTGTCCTATGCCATATGCAGTATTTCTGTCAATGGCTTAAAAAACCTCGTCTAACCACGTTCAAAGGAATTGGATGCAGCCAATGGTATGCAATGAACACAACGCGACTTGGCGTCTCTTTCAGGGCACTCGAAGAATTCCGAAGGAAATGAAATGACTGACATATTCCCATTGAAAGGCATCGACAACGTCTATGAAAGGCTTTAAGAAAGGCAAGCGGGCACGGTTCTTTGTTGAGGAAATACCAGGCATTCTATGGAGGTTTATTGACACAAACAACGGAATACTCCTTGTTCTGCATCTACGCCCGCATGGACCTCACAGCGTTCATATTTAGAGCAAGGAAGTTTTGTTTTAAAAATAGGAATATTATGAAATATGTCTTACAAGTTAAATATTAGAACATCTTAATCACAAAAATCAATTTACCTCTGCAGCGTCTAAACACCTTCTAAATAACAATTAACCTAAAACTTCAAACAGGCTCATTCGATAGTTTCATTTGGGAATATCACTGTCCGTTATTTCGAACTTGTAACACATTTATTTTTGTTTTATTATCATCACATATATTACATAAAATCTTCCTTTTAGGCCGCTTAATTCTTATCACTACCTTATATTCCATTTTTATTCAATTTGAAATAATGTTCAAAACTGCCATTAAACTTCCATTCACAAAATTTTCTTTTATTAGCTCTAACCTTTAAGTGTTTAATTCTTAAGAACACGTGGAAATAAAGGGGCTACCAATTTTTAAAATTACCAGCTATATGCTTATTAATAATTAAGGTGCATATTAAAAAAAGAAAAACTGTATCCATTTTATTTAGCGACACAAGTATCAAGCAATTATCAGCATTACTTTGTTACAAATAATTATTTTACTACCCAACATTATGACAACATTGTATCTCTCGAATATCCATATGCTTTTATCTCTGTATAAATGTTAAGGCTTTTTTCTATTCTACTATTACGCAAAAGCATCTAGTTTGAAAATCTGAAATATTAGATGTTTCCAATAAGTATTAACTGAGACATAATGATACTGATTTATTACACTGCCAATACAAGTATAATTTAATGTTCATCGATTATATTAAGTGCAGCAAAGTGCAGTAATTCACAATATCTTCCTTGCTGTATAACGCAAAACAGCAAAATAAGTTTACTAACCATTTAATTCCTAAAAGAAATATGCCTCATTTGAAACAATAGTCTCATATTTACGATAACAAATGCTATACATCTTCTAAGAAGTTGAACACATAGAACTGAGATAATCAAACCAACAAAGCTTCACTAAGAATGTACATTACATTAGCATAGTTTGGCTCTAACATGTCTCCGTTCCGCGTAACATCTGCCGCAGGAAGTAAACAATAACGGAATGAGACAATGAAATGTCGTGATGCACAAACACAGGAATGTTTTCTAAACATTGAAATGCCATATCATTGGAGCAGAATTTATTGAGCGTTGAGAAGTCAGAGAAAATGGCATGATAATAAGAATTATATTAAAAATAAAAAACACATTTTTCTGCCGTGCACTGTTATTTCTAATATGAGACAGCTCCAGCACTAATTTAACGGTGGGAAATTGCTGACGTTATCCGCAGACCTCTCTTTCACCATAGCCAATATTCTCGTGAGGCATTGCGGGATGAACTGCTAGCGCTGGATATCACCTTAAGCATGTCTGTATCTCAGGTAGACAATTAAACTACATTTTATTAATCTTATAACGCACATAAACCTGGTTACTACATGTATGTGTTTGCTAGGGAAATTTATTTCATTTGATAATTATTTTGCCATTTACGGTTTTATTTGGAGGGGGGTTTATGCTCCCCATTTAGAAAATACATAAAACATTTAAAAGAGGGGTGGAATAAGTTTAAGGTAATTTATGTAAGAGAAAAGAGAAAGGGAATGTTCATCGTTTGGTAAATGTAAACTGGCATCTCATATAAATGGGCCCTTTAGATAACAGCGAGATGCATTCAATGTGACAATGAGTTTGAAACAGCAATAAGGAAAATAAGTCTTTGCAACATAATGAAAATTCTCTCAAGTTACAATAGATTTAGATTAGCTCAGTTTACACCAACAACGTAGATTTGTTAAAAATTCATTTTTCAACGGAATTCAAACTACATTTCGTTACCTACTCCTCAATTTGTAAATCGGAATGTTTCGATCTAATTCATAGTCCCCTAAGTACCTGCATGTGTGTCTTTAATGTGCCAAAGGGGTAAGAGAAGTAGAAACAAAATTAAGATAGAAATACACCATGTTTAGTAGTATGAACATAAGAGAATGAATAACTATTAGGAGGTAGTAACGGCAAACTGATTTAACTTAGAAATGACAAGATTAATTATGATGAATTAAAATGCATAATTCTGAAAAATAGTTTGCTTGAGACCTGTTTTTCACTTAACGTGCAATCAAAAGCTCTTAGGGGCACTATTTTCTACTGTTAGCATTATCTAGTTTGCTAATGACTGTTTCGCAAAGTTAGAATAGAAAAGATGACGAAGTTTCAACATACGTGAACATTACTGTAATTCTTGCTAATAGTTCAATATTCTGGGATCTAAAGAGGACGGGACTCATTACAACAGAACCTCTAACGGGAGTGGTTCATTGCCTTGGACCCACTAGATTGCGGCGATGCTGGCAGAGCGCGGTCACGTGGTGGCTAGTACTACCAGGATAAAATGGCATAAATGCCTGTTTGTCTATCTCATTTCACAATGAGGATACCAAGCCGCCTGACCTACAGCCTAGTCCCGTCATTCTGTTGTTCTTTGTCGCCTCTCTTTAAGCGTTTCATTCTTCTGATATTACCTTTAGCACAAATAGGAGGTAAGAACCTGGATCCTTCTAAATAAACAATAAGAGATAAAGCCATACTTTCTTCAGACTTTAGACATTAACATACCTATTTCCCAAAGTTTTGTTTACTATATTTTTTTTAGAATACTTAACTTTTATGCCGCTTTGTGAACGAAAAATGCAATGAAAAGACTGCATGGCAAAGTACGTGAGGAAGTTTTCTTGACCGGAATCGAACAGGACTCACTAGGTAAGGAGCAGAAACCTTCGTTTCCTGACTGCTGACTTCACGTGTGCGTGCTGCTAAAAAGCTTCAAGTGCCTATTCGAGTTTTTCTAATGCATTAAATGGTTTTAAATACGTGGTACCGTATGGCGAGGGTCGAGGAAGATGTGGAGATAGAGCTGACCGCTTGCTCCATGCACTTGTATTACCAACCGCGAACGTGGGAAGGCTTCCACAACTCATCCTCATTAGCACATTCTGCATTCGCTCTTTCACAGCCAAGTAACACGTAATTCCGTGGCACAGTCTTTAATCGTACTCACTCATCTTTCCTTCACCGATGAAACATTCTTCATGTCATCGGCTTAAGTGAAAATATTGTAAACAAACAAATCCATGTGGTCCTTCAGTCTTTCCAAATGCTGTAGATACGAAACAACAGAGGACATGGGTGAGTTTCATTGCGGATAAAGAACATCCGATACAGTTTAATATGTTTTAGATTCTATTGCAAACTAACCTTAAAGAATTCTATCGGTACATTTACACATATTTGAGAGAAAGCCTTACAGAAAACGGAATTCAATTTATGAGGAAATAAAGGACTGCAAAGTGAACTTATCCTCAACTTATACTTTTCTTTTATCTTCTTTTCAGTTATTCCTTTACACTTAAACCAATGTTGTCCCTTAACATCTGCATTTTCAACAGCACATATTACACATAATATTACAACATTTCTTTTCGTTGTTGTGATGATGTACACATAAGGGCTCATCGTTGTGGTACAAAACATTTTAAATTAATGAAGAAATCAAGCACCATACAGTTTTATTTTCAAAACAAAGAAAGGGACAGCGGCAATTCTTAAGTTCATCGTATCCCCTGAAACCAGAAATTCAAGTAGGATGGTGGTAGAGAAAGAGTTTCCAAATAAACGGGTGTAGCCGTAAAAGTTCAAGTAGAACATAAAAGGCTTTGCTTTAAAATGAAACTTTTATTTATAGGACGCTTAAAATAAGTACAACGTTTGCACATAAACTATTCTTTTCAAAAATCCGGCAATAACGAACAACTTTATTACATATTAACTTTTCCTGCAGTATTATCAATCCTTTTCAAAGACCTTGCAATAAGTTCAGACAACGTTTTCAATTTCTATGTCTTAAATCTGCATACGCTAAGTGCTGGGTAAAATAGGAGCTGGAGAAGTTTCCCAAAACTGACAAATAATAATATATTTGAATGAATACACCGCAATAATTTCACAGATTTTTAGAGGGATCTTAAGACAAAATTTAAGATGGGGAATCTATGGTCTGCATTTTTAAATTTCAAATTAATGCTATTAAGTTTCACTAACAGATAAAGCTTCCCTTTCAAATGATAACACAATATCAGGCGGAAGTTTTCTCCTTGGCGTAGTCTGTATAAAGTGATGTCAAAAAAAAAGCGGATCAGTTATCGAGTTGTGTCTCCTTGATTACATTTTTTACTTTCCACTTCTTTCTACAGTAGTGCATGACATTTAAACATATTTTTGATACTACAGATAAGTTTTAAAATTTCCGTTTAAATAATAATCATACATGTTTGCAGAATAAAATAAATAAGTTAATGAATAAGCCTATACGGTAGAATCGGAACTAATGATATTCGAAACCACAGTCGGTTGGCTGATTTATTAGACCGTACAATGAGTTGCACAGCTCCCTCTAGAATATGGTACATAACACGATAAATCAATTATCCGCAGTTCAGTGTCACGTGATTGATCCGAAATGTATACAGATTTTTAAAGCATTACTACTTGAAACGCTGATGATGAGCTATTGAAAATCGGAACTTTTTCATTCGTGAAGCAAGTTTGAAGACGTTCTAAAGGAAACTTTTACCTCAGTTTACCTTAATGCTGATTTATCTATCAGCATTGAATTTTCACTCTTTATCACCACATAACTCAATTAATTTTCTTCATGAACCATAGATTCCCTATCTCAAATTGCCTGACTAACACTCCTATACAATCTCTGAAATTATTGGGGTGTAGCTTATTAACATCCTATATATAGTTATTTCTGTTTAAACATCTAAATATCATCTGAAAGGAAATCGTAAATGTATTTTACTGCATGTTAGACAAAAGAAAATCAAATGCATTTTTAATGCGCGGAAATACAACAGCAGTGGAGACGTCCTTAATAAGCAATGTAACAGTTCTGCATAGTCGTAAAATACTATGGGACATATTTAAAACCGCCCATTGGGAAGTAGATCGCTTACCGGCGCGACTCCCTCCGTCATCGCTGGCATCTGGCTCTGCGAACTCGAGGCGGACATCACTTCACCTTTTTACAATATGGGTACGGTACGAGGGAGAGGGCCAACATACGAATGGGGGGTTTTAAATAAGCCTAGTATTCTTTGGTGACTTTCAATGTATCACTCCAACTGCACATTTCCTGCGTGGAAAATCATAACTTAGTTGTGTGTCTTTCTTTCATTTGCATCAATATTACACACCTTAAAACAAAATATATGCACTTAAGCAAGCACATGTAGTTCTTTTCTGTTTTGCCACAGTTCCTGTGGAAACCATTACTAAAGCACAAACTCTTTATATTGCAAAGGATATTCTATTATATCACTAACCTATGAAATAAAATCTTAAAATCACAATATATAAGTTCAGATATTCAGATATCTAATGAGTTCATTAAAACGCAAGATCATTTGCATGTTTTTATTGTCCCAAAGGTGTTTTTAAAAGTTCAGTGCTGTTATATTGTTCTTTTTTTTTTTTTGAAGAACATATTAAAAGGTTCATTTTTATGCAGGAAATTATACAAACTTTACCAGAAATTTTAAAATATGTTCTAAAATATGAGTTTTACTTTATCGAATAAGTAAAAATTCACTGGAAGAAGACTTTTAACATTCAATATTGCACAAATACTAATTAAATATTTTTTCTTTCTTTCTAACTTCATTTAAACGATACTCTGACATTACAAACTATGTTATATGGAACAATTTCTTTGAAAACAAGACATCAGCATAAGCCTGGCGCAAGTCGATTTAGAGTTTGCAATCGCAAAAATCTGCTATTTACGGCGGGGTCAGCTAACTGTGTGGTTGATGCTAAGTCAACTTCAAGTCCATGGTGGTTAAAGTTCCAAAGTTATCAAGTAAGAATTAAAATGTATGGAAATATCTAGTGAGAGTGTCGACTTCAGTAAACTGTTCCAGTTTTTTTAATTTATAGTGCTATTGATACTATAAAATTCAAATTATCGCAACATTTGATACCTAAGCCATTTATAACGCTTGTGCCCATTTTATGCAAAAATAACTACTGGTTTCTGCTCTGAAGTTGCGCTAAATGATGCCATGGTAAGTGTTACTTCAAGTTTAGAGGAAAATACTGGTACGAACCTCTACAAACATAAATTAACGCGTACCGTACTCAACAATAGAATACTGGTTTCCGGCCCGCGGGCCTTAAGTTGCACATTGCTTTTACTACCTGCGTAAGTTGCTCGCGCGAAACAGGATGCGGACGAGAAAGAACAAACCGACACACACACACAAAAGAACAAGAGTAGAAGCAAGGGTATAAAACGTTTTAGTGCAAATAAAAGCAAAGCGTGCCTAATTTGTACTAAGCCAGTAGCAAGGGACCGCCCATCAAACGGGACAATGTTGCACCCTGGCCGAAAATCTAACCTGTTATGGGTCTAGATGGTGATTGGCTTTGATGAGAGGGATCTTTTGTCGGACGGCCGGCATGGGTGTCAATTATATGCTTTATTTCGTTTTAGGCAGTAAAATCCATCGTATTACGTCTTGCTTTCTGCTAAAGGAATCGCCGAGTGGAAATGAACAGAAGAGTTCTGAATTCTTGGTGCTTCCAGTTTTCCAAATGAGAAAATGTTTATGGAATTAATTTTTTTATCTCAAGAAAATTTAATCTATAAAAATAGATTAGAAAATAATGAAACATATTGTTCAATTTATCATACATTACTGTTATCATAGTTTTTATGGTGTTTTTTTATGGTTTTGCCATTCTTATATAATATTTACTATAGCCCTTATCTTGTATATGTTAATGTTGCCAGGTTATGTATTTTAGAAATTGCATTCTAACTTATACAACTTACACATGATTACTGAGTTATTCATTCAACAGAAATTCTGGGGCTTATTACATTATATCATAATGTAATATAATTATAAATTACAAATAAAGTACTTGTAAGGAGTGGGTTGTATATTTCGGTTATATTAGCTATTTACGACACAAGCGCTTAAATTGCCACTTTAATTTGTAAGTAGACACAAAATAAAACCTCTTTAGTACTATAATATATTGCACAGCAGTTATTATAAATATATTACCGTTTATACATTTAAGGCATTCCTTGTTTCAAAGAAGTAGTTCACATATTTCTCACTCGAAAGAGCATGGAAGAAACTCTAGTTTCCTAAATCTGTGGATAATGCTACCAACGTTGGTAACCAGTGTTTTTCTTTTTTAACTAATTTTAGCAGAGTAAAAATTCCGAAATAAATTGTTTATTATTATATTTTTATATATTAATATAAGCTGATGTTTAAAAATATAACTTTTTTTTTCGTTGAAAGAAGCTATAATATGCACTTGGGCACGCGCAACCATGGGATAGGCTGTTATTGATTCTCTTCTAGCCTGACATGGTTCCAGGTTTGCGAATGTGGTAACAGATGTCAATGTATCTTAGAAGTGAACAGCTATGGCGTTATATTACTAATTGAAATATAATCTTATTTCGTAACCACAGCGAGGAATGTAAATATTAAAAAAGTATGTATACATTATAAAATTAATAATTGTATCCAGTTAAAGAGATTAATAATCACCCTTTCGGTATTAATTCCAAAATTGCTAATATGGGAACGTTTAAAAAATCCATAGCATTGAGTTTTGCAAAATGAAGTTCCTAGTTTGAGTACCTTGTATTAGAAGTATTACCATTAGTACGAGCTGTCTAAAAAGAAATGTTTACAATACTTTAACATTATTAGCTAACAAATAGATAATAATTAATGTGTAAACAAATGTTTACGTTATTACATTATACTTTGATATTATTTCCTTTTGAGAGTTTATTGCGCATGTCGACAAATCAGAATACGAAAGCAAAACCTCCCATTCACGGCCTCCGAAGTTTGGCTTCATAAGCAATATTAAAATATTAGTCAATATCCTGAGCTTGTAGAGATTTTCCTCAAAAACTCCGATGATTTTTCTTCCACAAAATAGTGTTTCAGAGAGGTATAATTCTTTTTGGTTCATAATAGGTCCACTTGAAGAATTCTAGCAATATTTGTTGACAATAATGTCTTATTTCAGTTCAAACCTACACTCAAAAGCAAAAGTGCACTTAACTTAAAAGGCTCATTGTGCACAGTGAGCTAAAAAAGGGCACAAATTTGAAGGACTCCATCTTGTAAAATACATAACTCATGCACTGTTGAGTACATTAGATTTGCAGAGCATATTTAATACTTTGATTCGAGATTTACTTAAAGTCATGAAGCTTAGTGAAATTTCATGCAATAAGTAAATAAATAAAATAAGAAATAAAATAATAGTAATAATAATAATAATAATAATAATAATAATAATAATAATAATAATAATAATAATAATAATAATAATAATAATAATAATAAAGATAGTTTATTACTTCAAAATATAAGAATTAAGTACTGGTAATTAACATTAATAAACAATTTTGTATGTGACCATCATTTGCCTAAACAACCAGATAATCTATCATATTCATAAAAATACTTAATGAAAAGTTTTATTTTCATTTCTTAAGCGACCCAAAATTCGTTAATTGAGAACTCAATGCGAAATAAAAGTACTGAAGATGATTTCAAAACAAAAGACAAATCCTACTAAATTCATGTTTAATATGCACAATGGTTTATTGGGGGAAATGAACGATTTTGCATGCATTACAAAAGCATGCGTATTATACTGTGAACAATTAAATTATTACGGTATATTTTTCCAATCTACAAGAACCAGGAACTTTTCCTATGAAATAAACATTCATGTTCTATTATTAACAACTAAAATATGATCATTTAAATATTGTGCTTTTGGCCCATTATATAAATATATATTGTTGACTGAAAGATACTTAAATATAAGCAAGTATATAAAATATCCCAATATTATAAATATTAAGTACAGAAAACTGTACACATTTCAGGAAAGGAACTAATAGGTTTTATTTATTCAAAATAGTCTTGTACTTCATAAGTATGTAAGAAAAATTAACGGATATTCAAACAACGTTTGTGGAAAACACTTCTAATTTGCGCCAATTACAAACGAATTTGCTTGTTCAGTATTAATTCACAAATTGTGGCCTGCAGATTCTCCGGTGATTGCCATTTAACTAACGTACTAAGAATAGAGACTTTAAGAGCACATTTAACACACATTTACAAGATTGTCAAACTGTCCTTGCGTTTATTTCAACCATTGCTCTAAAACAATAGAAAAGAGTTGCCATGTTTCTTAATGCCAGTAGATGGCGACCTGAGTATCACGGGATCCAGTGTTATGGGAATTGGAAGTTTCTAACGACTTCTTTGCCATGGAGTGAGTCCTGCCAGTACATGAATAACGCGTGATTATGTGCCACAAGTCCATTACTGGAGATTGGAATGCAAAGGAAAGAAAAAGATGTTATAAAATTTGATTTGTATTTACTTTTACTGTAAAAAAGCATACTTTTTTTTTCTGTTTGGGAGCCTCATCACTGCTACACGTTCGAAACAAATAACCAAGGTTTGAGAGCTTTGTCAAAATGACAAACTGCGATATTAGAGCTTATGCGATACTTAGCTATATGATCCAACATTAAAATGAATGAAAGAGAATATCTGCAAATAAAACGGAAGAAGCAAGAGGAAGCATCACTTATTTAGGGAGTGAAAACACAAGAAGTAAATAGAGAGGAAGTTGTGACAAACTAGACCAGAGAAAAAAAACTTCCAGTTTCGCGCGAGTAAACCATCATTGCTGGAATCAGCTCATAAATTCATATGCCTTACATAGCATACGACAGGTACAGCAGATCTAGCGTTGACAAGTGATCTTATGTGAAACCAGTTTTCCCACCCCTTGCGTATCTCAAGCTCAGGCGATACGACAGTGTTCAAGAAATATGTTTGCTGAGTAGTGATGTTAGACATCCTACTCCACAACCCCATCTAAACATATTAAAGCTACAGGCAAAGAACATTAAAGTCACGTTTAAAAATATTGATATCATTGCCATATACTGACACGTGTATTTGAGTTTATTTTACATAAATAAAGTGCAAGGAAAGTCATAAAAATTGAGATATGCCAAGGAAGATAATTTTTTCTTTATCTTTACATTCTGTGTTTACCTCATTGATGACAGCATTTGCTAGTTATCTTTGTTGAAATAACTGTTCATAATGCGTGAAGAATTTACTGCTGCTTAACAAAGTAAAATTGGCATCTGCAGGTGAGAAAATTAAAGCAATAAGTCACAATAAATATTTCAAGAAGTTGTGCTCATCACTATTATAATTATTTATTTCTTCTTCTCATTTGGCGCTATAGCACGAGGTGAGTCGGCCTGCCGCGGCGACCTCTGCCTCTACCTCCGTCTCACAGCTTCATTGATAGTGGACAGCATTACAGAGAAGGGGGGTTATCAGCATGGAGGCACCACGCCGGTCGCCTATCACGGGTTTTCGTAATCGAAGAGCGCCACCTTTCCATCAGGCAGCTTTCTAATTGTGCTCCTCTCAAAAATTTCTTAATCAGGTACCGAAAATCGAACCCGGATCTCCCGCTCAACAGTCAGCAACGCTAACCACTACACCAATACAAATTAATAGAGTCCTACTTCAGCTTATCATATGTAAGGCTACAAATTTACACTGTTATATAATGGTAACAATATAAAAAATATGATAATCATAACATATAATATAAAATAATATAATCATAAAATATAATAATATAAACTATTTAGTTTATGGGATGCATTAGCTAGTGGTTGGGAGTAATGTACATAATGGTGAAGATGTCTAATAAAATTATATCTTTTTAAATGATGAAGGCCAGAATTGAAGATGAGATGAGACGTCGTTCATTTACACAGAGTCAATTTGGTGTGGAATAACGAACCTCTGAAAATAGTTTTAAATTTTCCGCAACTATTAACAAACTTAATAAAAACAGGAAACTTTTAAGATCTCTGTATTCAGTCGATGTAAAATAGCGGGTAAAAAGAAATTCTTTACGGACGTTCCATTTGCGCTGCTAGTCCTGCTGTGCTCCATTAATTTATGACGCCGTTTTAAGTATGTGATCGAGCAAGTTATTAAACTGACATCACAATATTTACAAACAATCAATAAAACAGTTCAATTCTAAACAAGGACTCCCAATACTCAAGTTTAATTAATTACATTAAAAAAATAGATCAACCTTGCGAAATGTTTTGCAATAAAATCTGCCGTCATTTCCAACCATTGCCCCTTATCTTTTTACCCAAGATAAGCGTATGTGATTAATGTTTCAGTTACATACTTATTCGAGTTGCAAAAGGGTGCCCATGTTATTGTAGGAAGGTGCTAGCCTAAATACTTTATGTATACTCTTTACGAGTCACAAGACTTTGCTTAAAGATAGTGGCAATTTTAACTTCAAAACCAAATTACTTGAAATTCACCAAGCCAATAGTGTCAAAATGTAGACGAGTGAAATTTCCAAGACCAATGCATATTTTAACATGTATTTTTCTTTGTTGTGCGCATTTTTGAAGCTAAAATCATATTAAATTACAAAAATGATGATTACAGTCGTGATATTTTGTGAAGATGGTCCATAAGACAACGTTGTGAAAAGATTAACTCTTTTAGTTCTTTGTTTTCTTAATTACAATAAATAAATTATTTAATCACCTATGTGATAGCTTTAAAAAGAACATTTGAGCTTTAGATCGAAAAAAGTCACGAGAATCTCCAACTTTTGTATTTAGCAACAATAATAAGCAAAATTGATAGGATCAATTCCTTAAGACTCTTATCATGAATCATTGCTATAATTTTCTAACTTACATTGTCATTTTACTTAGATTTGGACGTTTGCTTACTTGGTTCAACAGCAGTAATTTTTTCTTTTCTCATTATCAACAGTTATTTCAATTAAGACAACAATGAAATGCGACTATTGATGTAATAAATATAGAATGCCATCTCACTGCAGCCTAGAAATGGAATGTTTTTTTCTCTGTTATGGCGAAAATAGAATAATTTTCCTTGGCACAACCTTTTCCAATATCTCAAATTGTATAACTGCAAATCAACTTATCTTGCATTTTGTTTTTATTTTATTATTTTTGAATGGTGTTTAACGCCCGCCTTTTACTATTGAGGCACCACAGGCAATGCCTTTTATTTATGTAAATTACACTTAGATAGATATACTAAATGGCATGCACATTTATTTGTTTTTAAAAATGTGACAGACTGTTTCTTACCTATGGTTTTCAAATTTCAAGCAACGATGGAAAAGAATCTATCTTGTTCTTATTCTGCTTCCTCTACCTCCATATTACGACTTCGTTGATACAGGGAGCATGTGATAAGGATGACGGCACCTCGCCGGTCGCTTACTACGTGGTTTTCTAAATCGAAGAACGCCAACTGTCCATTAGGCAGCTTCCCAAGTGTCCTCACGAGGCTGGGTGGCCGGCGTTCCAGACTTCCCTAACTTAGAAAAATTCCTAAACAGGTACCAGGAATCGAACCAGGGCCTCTCGGAAGCAGTTAGTAAGGCTAACCACTAGACCAAGGAAAACGTCGAAGTACACCGACATAGTGTATGGCGATAAAAGAAAAGAGGACTTGCATGAAATATTTTAGTAAGTTGAATAGCGAAAGACTTTCACAGAAACGGAAAAGGAAAACTATTTTTCCAGCATCAAACGAGTCTGAATTTGCAACAAAATTCATTGTTGTGAAATTATTCCGAATACACCGCTTAACAGTTGACATTTTCGGACCTTTTATCGAAAGTTAAAAAATAAATAGTTTTTAGTACTTTACGTGAGTAAAATATGAAATAAACTAAAAAAATAAATAAATAAATTAGAAGAAACACAATGAATGCCGTTTAATTATCAGGTATATCACTGCATTGAGAAATTCGATATGAGCAAATAAATAAACAATAAATTAATGGTTTGCCCATAAAAGATCTATCGTGTTCAGTATTTAAACTAATCTATAGTTGGTTGTATTTATCTAACTTGAAAATGCTAAGCCAACCATAAATGCCGTCACAAACTGACGAAAGCTCGTATATTTTTCAAATGGAGACTAAGAGAAATTTTCTCTTTCCATGAATGGTGATGGTAAACTTAAAAAAGTTGTTACGTTTTTAGCTTTCCTCTCTTTTCCAAATCTTGTAATGTTTCACCAAAGTATGAGTATTCGAACCTTTTGAAAGCTATTGTTTAAAAAACATAAAAGTTACAAGTGTCAATCTTCTCGTGAATTTGTTTTAAAAAGACTGTGCAAACAACGAAAATTGCAGCACGGAAAAAAAAAACACCTTATTCAATGGTGCTACTACATCTCTCATATTTAGCGAGGGTCGCAATATAAAATAAAACTTTCATTCATAGTATGGACATATTTAGCAATGCTTGAATAAAGGACTAAACATCAAAACCAACATGCTGCTACCGGGATTTAAACCCCTGCTTAGACCGCATAGGCTGTCATAGTTAAAGTGCAATGCACGTTTCTGCCTGGAACAACAGGACTGTTCATGTAGGGTCAAAATACGTAAGCCTTAAAAATGCTACCGTAATGGCTTCCGTTCTTTCTTTCCACTCTACCTGAGCCATTCTGCTTTAATGCATACAAATAACGCATCTGGTTATTTTCGAAGTCGGATTTTTAATGAAGATATGTTCAAAGAAACCCGCACTTCCTGTCCAGCCTTACCAGCTTTATGTCTAGCTACCAAGATGGAGGCGCCCCTTTGGAGGCCTGATATTAAAATTACATTAAATTCCACTGTTGACTCGCGAGGACAAAGGGACACTGCAGCAGTAAACTGCAACGTGGCTTAAGTTCTTTCACGAGAAACGTTCACTGTGAGAAACTAAAAGCTTTCAACTTACGAACTGCTTCGGAGCTATAAGCAAAGAAATCTTTGTCAAAAAAATTAACGAGAAAAAAGCGGGCTTAATGAAAACACCAACACCACAAGAATGTGTAACACACTTTATGGGAATTAATTAGATATGCAGCTAAAGGGAATAAATGACGCCTTATTATTAATGAAAAATCTTGTTTGCAGACTGTGGAGCATTAATGGTGTCTTTTGTAACTTATAAGCAAGTTACACACTTAATGGTTTAATATATAGGATTTTTCAAAAGTATTCATATTTTCTTTATTTTCTAAACAATCTTAAAACTCTGGCACAAACTAATTGCAAAACAGGTAGAAATGTTTGCATCACCACCCGTTGCCATATCTTCATTCAAGAAGTTGTTTGTGTACATCATTTTGTTCTTGTACATGTAACAGCTTCTCTTTAATGCAACTCTGAGTTCGTGTTCTTGAATATCTGTTACAGGGTGTACGATGCAGTCCTGCAACTCACCAACCTCGTAGATTTTGCTCAGAAAAACTCTTCCTTCAGAGACCTCTACAATCTCCAATCTTCGGGTTAATATCTGGTGATCTTACAAGCTAAGTTACAGAAAAGTGACTTTTGATAACACGGTCACCAAAAATGATAAGTAAAAATCTTTTAGTAGGTTAAAGATGCGAGAAGTTGCATCATCCTGAAAAAAGGTATTACTTTCTTAATGATATTGGAATTTTGACCACTTATTGTAACACATGTTGTCACCCCGTTTACAAACTATTAAAAAATGCATGGTCCTGTTATAAAGTGCCCAGTGAAATCAAACTAAACAGTAATTTTTAACTGTTCCATGACTAAATACGAGCTATTGGAAGACCAAATCTTACAGTTTACGCCACTGTTGAGATAGAAGCCACTTTGGATACACCCAAATTTGTGTTATCGTCTGATTAGCAAAGTTACTTCGTTGAATCCTTCTCTCTCTCTCAGTTCGAACAAACTTGCACTTTGTAGGAATATAGTTGTCTCTTCAGCATTGCCCAAACTGGTGTGCTGCTCATCGCCCTGCAGTTTTATTAACACTGCATACTCCATACTGCAGCTCATCAGCAACATTCCAAATTTCTTGCTGAGCCTCAGCCACTGCTATGTCTGTTTAATCTGTTTACACTGTACATTTATCTGATTATTTGCAAGTGTGACAGATCCAGTTTGTACAAATTTTGATACAAGCCTCTGGAATGACCTCAAATTGCTTAAGCCAACTCTTAAACCATTTTGGGTACGAAACCGGGGAAAATCTGCTGACAATTGCGTTCACATTTACTTAGTTAAAAAATTATAATTCAACCACAACTATGGGAAGCAAGTAAACTCATTTTCATAATGAGGCAAATAAACAATAAAATTAAAAACTTGATTTCTAATAAGCAACTGACTATTTAGGATTGTTTAAAAAATGAATTAATTGTAAGGAATTAAAGTTATCTCTTACTTTTGAAAAACCCGAAATGTCCTTTTCAGCATCTTTGAATTTACACTATTTAAGACGTTTTCAAACATTCTCTATTTTTATGTCTTAACGTACTTTAATGTTAATAAATATAAATGGTTGAATAACATTATTTGAAGTGCATGCATTGCTTTAAAGTTAGACATACCAAGTATTACACTTTTTTTGAACCGAGCTACATTGAGCAATTTTAGTAGAGCATAAAATAGCTTGAGGCATTATTTTCAGAGTCTTGACTCCCATATTTCCCAAATTATCCCTTATTCCCGTTTATGAAATAGTATTTCACTCCTAAAGAATGTAGGGGCGACCTCAACTATAATGTCATATGGATACCTGAGGTGGCTGAGATAGCTGCTGGGTAGCATCATGATGCAGACAGTTACCCCAAACAATACAAGGCCATTTCCTTCTATCCCTAACACAACCACTTGAAACGTTTGTGCGTGTTGCTGGGGTGGTGATAACACAGCACTCTCCCCAACCGGCGGCGGTCTGTAGTTAAGACATGTTCTTCCGGCCCAACCAAAACAGCAGATAAGTATCCGGTTTGAACTAGGCACATTATTTAGAATGTGGATAAATAACCTTTGGATATTGAAAACTGCAAAAAACATATAATACAAATGAAAAATGAAGTAACTCTTGGAACAATGTAATTAAAATAACAAGTACTACAGAAGCAGAAATAGATAAAACACTTAAATATGACAAACTTTTCACTGTATAGTTTAAACAACTCGCGTTCTTCAAAGGCAGAAGACGAGCGAAGGTGGTAAAAATAAATATTGAATCTCAAAGGTAACGTAATGCGTGGAAACAGATTAAACAAGAGGGGGGGGGAGGAAGAAAGAAAAAACAAAGAAAAGAATGAAAGGAAAGGAAAGGAAAAAAGAAAGGAGCGAGAGAATATTAATATGTAAGATTTAAAACTGATGCGCTTTACGCAATAATATAGCTGCCATGTCTCTGTCTTTGAGTAACTTTCAGAACTTGGGAGTCCGTAACGCCTCAATAAGTGTCAAATTAAAAGCATCATCGAAACCCTTTCAGTTTGGCAGGGCATGTTGGGCAATCGGCAAGGGGGGGTTGGTTTTATATGTTTTTACCTGTTTTATCTATTTCTGCTGCTTCTCTAGTTTTCTAGTGGCAATGGCGGCAAGCAGCAATACACCCATTAGAAGTATAAATGAAGCCTTTATATCATTTCACATATATTAATTTCCATATATCATGGAATACAGGTTTTAACCTTTCATACTTCATACCATCTTCAAGGAAATGAATGAACGAAATGAATTTTGATGACTCACAGGCATCCACTTTTCTTGGCATTTACCTCTCAGAGAAAGAAGTACTCTATAAAACACATTAATAGGTGCAAATTGGGTTTGAGCTTCGAATTGATCGACTGAAAGCAGAGGGTTCACACATTTCTAAAAGAGTGCTAATACAGGATGTACATAAAAATTTCATCTCTTTTCATGAAATAATGATTTATCGTTAATTACATTTGTATGGTATTTATATGTATTTTATACTAATTCAAAATGGCCGCCTTCCAAGTCTAATGTTCGAATGCAAACCAAAAGGAGATTTTAAGCATGTAGCCTGAAATCGCTTCACCGCTTCTCGAATACAATTCTTCAAGCTCCGTTTATCGCTAACTTTGCATTGTAAACTAGTGACTTCATAAACCCCCAAGCGAAACAACTTAAGGGTGTCAAATTCGATGTAGGTGATGGCCATATTCTAGGGGAACATTTGCCTATCCATCTGTTGGGAAATCATCGGTAAGGCATTATCTCAAATCTAATGCAAAATGACGGGAGTGTTTTATCTTTTTGAAAGAAAATGGTGTCACAATGTCATCCGAAATTTCGGAATAAACTCCTGTTGCACCTCTGCACATATACCGCCACGGGTGGCCGAGGTCGTTAAGTAGCGGACTCGTGAGCGGGAGGTCTGGGTTCGAATACCGCCAGGACCGTCCTTCCTGACTGAGGTTTTTTCCAGATTTTCCTCAGTCCTTATAAATGGCAAATGCCGGGGAGGTACCTAAACTTAAACTTAGGCCTGGAACGATTCCTTCCTTAAAAATAAATCCTTTCCCAATATATCATTTCATCTCATGTATCATCAGTGTCCAACGCCGGTGGTGACTCTGTAGCAAAAACGGGCGTTAAACATAACTATTCATTCGTTCAGTCATTCTGCATATGTCAAACCGCGCAGTTAAGCATTGACAATAGTCACTCATTCCTCAATAAACAGCATTCTGTAGCAATAGTCTGGAAAAATTATTTACTATTGCATGAAAATAGCAAATGTAAATTTTAAGTCCATCCTGTATAATGAACCCGCGAAGCTGTTTCTATATTTTGCAGTGTATATACCGTATCGCCCCTTGTTTCGTGCTATGTTTCACTTCGTTAGCTTCTAGATATTTTAATGACATAAGAATATCTCAAAGGTACCTTAGTATTATAACTTCAAAAAAAATAGAAGAGCGGTCAGATACATAATTTTATTTGTAGCTCATTATTACACCCTGATGAGAGGAGACTGAATTGTGTGACTGATAAGTACATAAGGCACTTCCCTGTGTTTCATGCTTCAGATTATTAAGAACAAAACATAACACCCTAATAACCTATGTGTGTTCCGAACTTCGAATTGGAATATTAAGGAAAACATCCGAAAGGACCTGTTGGTCAAGTGGCTCATTGTAAACTCAGTGTCGGAGCCAGCAAATGTTTCCAGAGCAGACGGGCCTGCTCTGAGCGATTATATGGTTATGTGCAGAACAGACCCCCCACGGACGCCAAACATGTACCTAAGATTTACACAGAAATATAACCTACAATAACGAGGAAAAAGAAAGTTACGGGTGCAACATTTATTTTTGAAGAAAAAATATCTAAGAAATGAGAAACGCTTTTAGCCCTCGGTGTTTCAATATACAGACGAGGCATAGTTGAATGTCGTTTACAAAGTATCCTTGGAGTTGTGGCCATACAAGATCTAGAAATAAATTAACAAATATGTTTAAAAAATAGACCCAGTGACGTCAACTATGTTCCAGATTTTACTTAAACTCATTAACAAGGAATGGCACGCTGTATAATTTGAAGAATCTTTACACAAAATTCACATCGATGCAATTTTTTACACTAACTGATGTTCGCATGATACTGCAGTATGACTTTGCTTCAAAATTTCTAAGTAAAATTATACCTCAAGTTGCATGTTCGGTGCGAAATTCATCCAGTTCAGTCACTGTATGTCCAAGAAATTTTTTTTACCGCGCTTTCTTTTAGTATGAAACAGACGTTAAGAGAGATTAACAATGCAAAATAAATTGTTGCTTATAAAGCATAAGCAAAGCTCTTCACACGTTCGGTGTAAACTGCGTGCAACAGAAGACGATAGAAAATGCAGTTGTTAACTTCCAATTGGATCTTTGTATTAAAAGTGTGAGACTTTTCTTCAATGGGTATGATGGATAAAATCGAAACTGTCACGTTGTCCATGCCCTGTATGGTGACTTTAAAACACTCTCCCCCTAATTTGATGAATATTTCAATGTCCTATCATTCTCCAGATAGGACAGAAAAATAATCTTACATTTTCCATAATAAATGAAGAAATGAAATTGACAGAAACGTAGGAACGGGGTAATGCCTGGGTAACCCGGGATTTTAAAACTGTGATTTACTTAAAAAGTACTAAATAACATAAGAATAAGAACAGTATGAAGTTAAAAAATCAATAAAGGCAGCAAGCACTACTGTTATTGTGAAAATGGAGTGCGATTTAGATTGGATGATTCAAATATTCAAATCATCCTTGGAAAGGAAATATTTAGTAGAAAATGCTCCTGATCCTCAAATTTTGCAAAATGAAACATGCTGATTATTGGACGAGCCTACACTTTATTCACATATGGTTGATTAGCCAGCAGAAGAAATGCTGACGAATATACTAATGTGCACGTAATATGTGATTGACTTTAAGAGGAAGATTTGGGAAGGTTGCACATTCAGAGCTTCTTAAATATGTAAATAGTTAAATCATAAAATAACAAATCAAATTTGTGTGTGCTGTTCTAGATTTCATTAAGTCCAATTGTTCGGCGGAAAAAAGGCATATAAATTAAGTAGAAGTAACCCATAAAATAAAAACTTGTTTCAGTTCTTGTTAAGTCCATATGCTTGGTACAAAAGTATTACAACTGATTTGTATTTCAAAGTTATAGCCACACAACAGCTTGATCTGCAAATTTACAATTAAATTTTTTCTTGCTCCTATTTAGTTTGGTGACTGTGCGTTTTTTATTTTCTTGAAAATTTAATATTTGTGTACAATGTGCTTTTTGAAACGATGCTCCTCTTTTCTATCAATTACAAGACTATTTTATAACTTAGAACGTGAAAGAGTTTTCATCTTAAATAGCTGTTTTTGAACTTTTAAAATAAAGGAATAACTGCTTTGTTGGAGTATTACCAAGTCTACAATTACTAGACCGTATGATTCGTACTAATTAAACGTGTTTATTGGTATCATTTTTCTAGAAAGATTACCTAAAGCAGTTTTTGGTTTAAAAATAAAAAAAAGAGGAATGAAGAAAATCTAAACAGAATGGCAAGAGGAGAACAGCATTCAGATCTAAAGATGGGATTTTTATGCAACGAAGTTACAAATGAGTGAATAAATTTGATTTTTCAAGCAACGGAGCTATAATTGCGAGAATAAATGTTATTTATCATAAGTAAATAATGTCAACACTATTCTTGATACTCTTATATGTAATATATTTACATTTAGAAAATAATGAACTTTCATTTCATTTAAAAATTAAAGAAGTGCACAGTTTTCTTGGTTTACGGAAAAACCTAGGAAATTTACTATATTTAATAGCATTAACACTGCTCTGTTTTATGCATTTATGGTACACTGTGAGGTTATTTGAGTTATGGGCGGCCTGAGCGCGGCTGCTTGCTGGGGTAGTACAGCTGCCATAACCAGAAATAGAAATGGAATTTTTATTTTAATATTTATATTTTATTGAAAACACAAAATTATACTGTATTTTAAATTGATAACAATAAGTAGTGACCTATGTTAGAAAAAATGTTGAAAATGATGCCTCTCAGCGGCAATACATTGCCGGCATCTATGTACGAAAAGAATACCACATTTCATCTAACTTTTCTACTGTAATAACATGGCAGTTCGAAACACGATTCTTGTTATTGAGAGATCCTGTATCCCGTAAATTTTTAACAAGTTGACTAACAGTTTCTTTAGCTGAAATACGATTGCCAGAATATTTTATTGCGAATGGTCTTACCATTTTTCTGAAATAATGCGTTTTCACGAAAGTATCGTATCCCTTTCTTCAAGCCTTCATTTATGTAGCTGCATAATTAATGAAGAACAACTACCACACTTTACACAATGGAAGCTCACAGTAACATAAGAGCACACAACCACTCGCTGACAAAACCTCCGAAAGAGTAACAAGAAGCTGCTACTGCAGATGAATTATAAGTCTTGATGACCGACTTCTTTCAGTATGTAGCCGCGCTTTGCTGGCCCATAACTCGAATAACTTCCATATATATAATAAAATAACTTTGAAATATGAGAATGCTTTATATAGTTACAGACTTTAGACTTTAGTAACAAGAAGAGCAAATTCAAAGGAACCGAATAACTGCGTACCGTTCTTCATAATTGAGCAGGTTAACGGTCAATTATTACATACATATTTACATATTTCTTTTATATTTTATTTGAACTTTTTAGGTATGTAGCACATGTATACATGGCTAAAGAAGGAAATGAAACTAACCCTTTGAACGTCAAGTGACATTCTCAAGCTCTGATTCGAAAAACGTCGTTCCTGAACCCATGCTGAAGGACAGGAGAAAAGCGTATATCACGCCCCAAGCAAACGAGTGTTTATAACCATTTTGGTATTGAGGCTGACGGCTGTACAAGTTTCCATGGAGACAATAAAGCACCTGATAAGGATCTCTCTGAGCACGTTGTCCTAAGTTCGAGACCTTGCGCGTGACTTCCGCATGAATAACACGAGCCCCAAGCCGATTTCTCTTACCGCCACATAGTCACGCCAAGGTACAGTGAGAGACCGTCTGCGCGCTAACTTTAGACCCCTTTGCTCATGCAGAAAAGCTTTTATTTATTACATGTTTGATTATTAATTCATTATGAATAATGTTGTGATTTTCATACGCTACTAGAATCGTTGTAAAATGTTGTAATTTCGCGTTACAGTAAGTTCTCATTTGAAATGTGATTTCTTTTCACAAGGTACGTGTTAGGCTAAGATTTAATCAAAGTTAGAAAGAAAACATAGAGGTCAAGGCCGGGACTCAAACCTATGATCTGCGGCTTGTCGTGCTAACGTTCTTACCGCCTGAGCTGCCGTGTCCTGCCCAATCATATTCGCGAACCATCCTCATCTGAGATACGAAAGAACTTTATAGGCCTTTATGTTATAACAGTTTCAGTTGGGGAAAGTTCGCGGTGACATTCAGGTAGGACATGTAAGCATAAGATCCGTGACCTCGATTTTTTTCTACCTGACTCTGATTCAGTATCATATTTGTGCCGTCATATTTTCAAACCAAGAGTTATGATATTTAATGCATGTAAGAAAAAGTTTGTCTAGTCCTTCTGTTCGAACATTTAAAAAGAAATATGTTGGATATTGTCAGTAATTTCTCTAAAGAACAATATTCCCCGCTTGTCTCGCCAAGACACAAATAACTTTGTAGGTAATCAATATTCCGTTAGCATTCAACGAATCGAAAATTGCAACTGCTTGATGCTTACGAGCCTAGCTGTGACATACAAGTAAACGATTTATCCATGATGTTTGCATTCACATGGCCGCAATTCGGCTCACCGCAAATATATGCAGTTTCGCGACGCTGTTTGGCGCCCGAATCGACCCACTAGCCTGAACAAGGCTGTAGCTCAGCGCTCTCTTTCACACACAAACGTTTGCTCAAGCACGCACAAAGCAGCACACGCTTTTAGTCGCCCATACCCTTTCTACTTTGCTTTTCCTTTAAATCTTTTGGTTTCTTTTAATAGCGTACCAATCTATGTGGCTTCCCCCGCCAACAACGTACTTCACATTCCCAGCTGCTTACAGTGGCGTTTCAAATTTGAACAGCGTATGCATGACTTTACTGCCTGTAATAACAGTGTCCCTATAATCTTACAGAGGTGGCGGTTCAGTTTCAAGTTCATCATGAATTTTACTTACAAACTACTAGCTATACAAATGCAACAAAAACAGTTATATTTGTGTTATGTGGTACAGCATTTTAGATCATTATGAGTCCTATAAACTAAAAACATTTCCAATGTAGGTTAAATTTTACATGTGTCTATGTATAGAAATAATTTGTTTGTCCTTAGAGATGTCTGAAAATGCCACCTAAGCCTCTTGAAACAATAGGAAGATATTGTGGAAAAAATTTTTTCCAATAATGATGTCAAAACGAAGCACACAAATTCAGAACTATTATAAATTGCGAGTGAATCTAAGATCTTCTGCTCATTGTATTTATGTACAAAATTTCCTCCAGTTTGACAGCAAAACTGAGTTGATTTTGATGTTGTTATTGTTGTTGTTGTTGTTATTATTATTATTATTATTATTTATAATGTGCAAAAAAGGTAGCCCTGCTGACGTTCCTTTGGCGGGTGACGGTAGCTTGAGAATCGTAGATTCGAGCCCCAGCACAAGTATACAAGTATGATTGTTCGTTAAATGTTTTTTTTTTTTTTTTTTTTTTTTGTCAAATATGCACTGGCCTTCGTAGTACTGAGCACAGCATTGCCGAAAGTTTTAAATAAAATCAAATTTAAATGCATTTAATTTTATCATTATATTAATATATAACTTTAATGTGATATAACATCACAGTTTCTCTGTCGGTCCTGGTGGCCTAGTTATAGCCATACTTGCCTCGTAAACCTAAGATCGCTGGTTCAATCCAGGCCAGGGTCGATGGATTTTTTCGAGCGTAAAAATCCTAAATATGTCTTCCTTCCATGGGTCCCGTGTCGTAGATTTACGGCACGAAACCGCCACGGATTACCGGGGTCGTTCAGGCGCGGAATCGTGAGCGGGAGGTCTGGGGTTCGAACATCGACAGGACTGTTTTCCCTGATTGAGGATTCTTCCAGGTTTTCCTCAGTCCTTATAAATGGCAAATGCCGTGGAAGTACCCTAAACTTAGGCCTGGAACGTTTCCTTCCTTAAAAATCCTTTCCCAATATATAATTTCATTTCATGTATCATCAATGTTGCTGCAATAGTAAAAACGGGTGTTGAACACCATTCATTCGTTTCATTTCATACGGCACGAAAAAGAACCTCAAGCCTCTGAGCAAAATTTGTCGGTCGTTTCACGCCCTGATTGAATGGGACGCTGACGACCTGAGATGTTAAAGAGCGTCCGAAAATAAAACAAACGAATCAATCACAGATTATATCTGTACTCTTGAAAACTATTTTCTCTAGCGTTACTCATGTACGAGAATGTAAAAACACCGCAGTTGTCATTGTAATTTGGGGTATACCTCTGTTCTTATAGAGATAACACAAAGGCACTGCTGTGTCAAGCACAGACCTATTCTGCACGCCACTGATGCGCTGCTGTCATTATACAGCCAGCCTAGATGGAGTGATTTGCGTGCGTCTCCATACCTTTAGACATGTTAAACGTCTGACTTGTGTTGGATCGTAGACAGCGGCGACCAGCTTCAAAGTCCACGTGCTCATTGCCGGGTACTTAATGAAATGAATCGACAGCCACCAAGTTTCTCTAGGATTAGCAGCGCATAATATTTCTTTTTAACATAACAATACTTATAACATTATTAACTCCATTTTCTTTGTAGATATATTATCACAAGCAATACGACCATTCAGACTATTTGCCGAATAAAATATTTTATAACCGGCATTGATAAATAAAAATACTGTAGAGTTATTTAACTTACTTGCATATCAATGTCATGTTGGGGCACGGACTTCTTTATGCGAACAATTATGAATAAAGTGCAATAATATGCGGACAAATAATTAGCTATCAAATGCAATCACTCCAGTTCGATAACACTATAATGAAATTAAACGAGTTGTAAATTGGATCTATTAATAATCAATGGCTGGAATATGAGGTAAATAGTTAATGAAATAGCCATGTCAAAGACAGTATTTACGTTTTGATGGGCAGTTCAACAATAGTAAAATAAAACATTTTATGAATAATAATAATAATTAATACGCTCGGGTACGAAAAATCTATCTTGGTATAATAAAAAACATATTTATAGAAAAATATGCAATGCGATAAAAAAGCTATTTCATTCTTTGCATTACACATCTTAGTTTTAAATTGCGAAGTGACACAATGCTTTATGCAAATGATAAATATCTTTTAATATGCTGTTTATTTTTTAAAAATCCTAGTATTGCGCGACACATTCGGGATATCCTAGAACGCTGTAGCACTGGTTGTGAAAACAACTGGTCCTCTTTGAGCGATTGATAAACAGGTGAATATAAGTGACGTGTGGGTTATGTTTAATATGAATAACAATGTATAGAATGAGTCTTCCTTTCTAATAATTATCATCTCCCTTTCGATTTAAGGTTCTCTCTATCGTACAATACATTAACTGATATGACCTTCCGTAAGTAATGATTGGTTGTGATGGTATTCTAGCTGCAAAGGTAAGCATGTTGATTTAATTTTCCTTTTATTAGCAACATGTCCACGCTCCTCCTGAGCGCATTACAGGTATACACAATCGTATCTACAGTTCTAGTGTTGAATACCCAAGTTGACCACCAAGGCTTTCGAAACAAGGATTGGAATGAATTAATAAATGTCGCAAATAAACTCAAAGTAAGTCGGCGCCTAAATCTACCTACTTCAAATTTATGAACATTGAAAACTCATGGAAAACAGCTCATATAAGAAAATTTGCCCATATATTGAAGTCTGTTTAGCATATGCATCCCATTCAACTATCTGCCAACCGATCGATAACATTTTCAGACTTCTGGTTAAGTTTAAATGCATTCAGAACTCGGTACCAGGCATCAGGAAGGTACGCAGTACCAGAAACCACAACAGGGTTTAATTTTAGGTATCGCAGTTAGATTAAGGGGTCTCAAAGATACCAGCGGACAAAAATGTCACTCTTTAGCACGGAGTGTCACTGCGCTCATTTTTGGATCGTTCTTTAGCAGGCAGTGTCACTGAACTGAGTTTGGGATCGCTTTTAAGCACGGAGTCTCATTGCGTTGAGTTTGGGATCGCTCTTTAGCACGCAGCGTCACTGCGCTCAATTTTGGATCGTTCTTTAGCACGCAGTATCACTGTGCTGAGTTTCGGAACATTCTTTAGCACGCAGTGTCACTGTGCTGAGTTTCGGAACAGTCTTTAGCACGCAGTATCACTGTGCTGAGTTTCGGAACACTCTTTAGCACGCAGTATCACTGTGCTGAGTTTCGGAACGTTCTTTAGCACGCAGTGTCACTGTGCTGAGTTTCGGAACACTCTTTAGCACGGAGTGTCACTGTACTGAGTTTCGGATCACTCTTTAGCACACAGGGTCACTGTGCGCAGTTTCGGATCGCTCTTTAGCCCGAAGTGTCACTGTGCCGAGTTTCGGATCACTCTTTAGCACGCAGTGTCACTGTGCCGAATTTCGGATCACTGTTTAGCACGCAGTGTCACTGTGCCGAATTTCGGATCAATGTTTAGCACGCAGTGTCACTGTGCCGAGTTTCGGATCAATGTTTAGCACGCAGTGTCACTGTGCCGAGTTTCGGATCACTCTTTAGCACGCAGTGTCACTGTGCCGAATTTCGGATCACTGTTTAGCACGCAGTGTCACTGTGCCGAATTTCGGATCACTGTTTAGCACGCAGTGTCACTGTGCCGAGTTTCGGATCACTCTTTAGCACGCAGTGTCACTGTGCCGAATTTCGGATCACTCCATAGCACGAAGTGTCACTGTGCCGAGTTTCGGATCGCTCTTTAGCACGAAGTGTCACTGTGCCGAATTTCGGATCACTCTTTAGCACGCAGTGTCACTGTGCCGAATTTCGGATCACTGTTTAGCACGCAGTGTCACTGTGCCGAATTTCGGATCACTCTTTAGCACGCAGTGTCACTGTGCTGAGTTTCGGATCACTCTTTAGCCGCACTGTCACTGTGCTCAGTTTCGATCGCTCTTTAGCACGTAGTCTCACTGCGCTGAATTTCGGAACGCTCTTTAGCACGCAGTGTCATGCGCTGAGTTTTGGATCGCCGTGACCAAATCCTCGATTACGGCATTGAACGAACACTTAATGAAATCTTGTGCTACAACTCCAAGTACTTGATTAGCACAAGTTCACAGGCAACAGTTTCTAGCAGATGCCTGCGATCTCAAGCTTTTGAGTGAATATCAGAAATAAATATAAAAGGATATTGTTTGGAGAAAAAGAACTCTCAATGATGTGTTTCGATTCCCTGCTGTGTTATTGTCTTCTCATTGGTGGTTCAGTTTAAGATGACAGGATAGATAGCACTTGAACAGCCCGCGGTCAACTGCTGGCGGAAGGGGAGATTTTAAATTCCTTTATCCGATCGACATCATAGCCCAAGGTTACACTCAGGCTGTACATAAATGACTGCTAACTTTGTTTTTACCCTTGCACATGTTAATTTCTGAATGAATTAATATCACTCTTTCTGCCCATGTAAAGATAACACTTTATAACTCTTATAACTCTTCATGAAACGGCCCTAAACTAATGAAATGCATTCATCTTTGTGTTCAACGTAAGCAATATGTTCCTGTTTACTTGATATTCAGGACTCCAAACGAAATCCGCAGATTTAAAATTTATGCTAGAGCTGATTGAACCAAAAATAACCATGAAGTCCCAGATGGGAGGACATTAATGTAGATCATCTTCCGTCTCTCGTCTGTTGCCTTCCTTAGTTTTTATTTTCAGTTAAGTTGAAAAACGTGCTTATACTAAAAGCGGATGAAAGTAACATGTCGGCGCACATGATCTACTGGCTAGCCCGCTTACTTCTGGACCGGCTGAGCTCCGTGGAATTTTTTGGGGGAAAAAAGAAAGAAACCGAAGAGTCTGTCTTCCCTCTAAAAGAGCGTAAAGCCGTTACCCTAGCACTTTGGTAACAGCCGGCATACTTAGGCACTTCAACTTTGCATTCGATCTTTCGGAAAAGCAGAGACACTTTCAAAGGAAACTGAAACAGAGCCCCAAATCTCAGGCTCAAATTTTAAAAATATTGTGCTGTTATTTTCTTTCTAATAATAATCTGCTTTCCTTGGAACTTTCAAAGGTTACCCACATTTTTACCAACTATATGTTACTTGTTACATATAAGGGAAAAAAATCTACATTTCTTTTCCATTAGTCACTATTTAAATATTAATACGGTGTAACAAGTACATTTATTTATATAACAGAATACAAGTTCACAACATTAATGTTAAATATAGTAATTTTCATATTTATAAAACACCTACGGCTTCGGGAGTTCCGGATTCGATTTCCGAAGTCATTTAGGAACATGTTCAGTAAGGTAGGTCTGGAATATAGTGCACCCAGCCTGTTGAGGCCATGTAGAAAATTGTATGTCAGAGAGGTGCTGATCTTTCGATCTGTAAAGCACGTGTAATGGATGCAACTGTCGCCTCTACCAACGAAGACAGCAATGAAATTTCTACAACTCATAAAAAAATAGTTTTAATTTCACTGGTGCACAATAATAATCACATTTGCACCTGCTCAAAAAGAAAACCCTCACAAACTCCAGATTTAGTGAAAAACTTCGCACTTGAAAGCAATATTTAAAACATTGGATTTCCACTAGCATTAAAAGAACCGATATTAACATTTAAAATAATCGGTATTGCTTATAAGCGGGTAATGTTTTGTAACAAACAAAACTCTGAGCTCATCCGATGATCTCGAAACACAGCTTATCTTTCCGGTAGATGCATCATTGGGTGATAAAGTTGTAAAGTGGGGGAAAGGAAGAGTTGCAGCATGAGAACGCTAAATTCACGATCAAGAGCTGCCACGTTGTTATTTTATGAAATAAAACAATGTGTGCACATACGTGCCTTATCTTTCGAACGTCCGCGCTGACTGATTTGTATAAACGATTAAATGACACACCACGCACGTGCGCAAGCCGATTGCAGCAACCTTGAACTGCAAGGCAAGTGGAAAGCTCCTCAACCTGCATCAGGCCCTTACGTATCTGAAGCAACATTTCATGTGTGATTGGAAGGTAAGGTCATTTTTAAAACGTATGACATGAGCTGGTTAATACTTTCCTCGTTACATGTTAAGAATTGAGATAGCAAATTTGAATATTCAATACACAGCCACTATGTCATGGCGAGGTTCATTAACCTGGGTGGAAGAGAACTTGCAAAAATCGCTGGAATATATTGAACGTGGGGTAGACAGCACCCATTCCCGCGTGACAAAATGAAAGGTTTTGATACAAATTCAAAATTTGATTAATACACGAATCAATCAAACGGATTAAGCGACGTTGTTGCTTGTTAACATACTTCTTAACACGGTCTCAAAGAAACTTAGCACTAAAATAACAACACTGCGTTCCAGAGTTACGGGGCGAGGGAAAGAGGTGGTTGTGGGGTGGGAGCATTCCTCTCATTTATTACCCAGACCTCGTGTAGCACTAATTGGTTGCACTCTTAGCGAGGGTAAGAGAGAGAAGAAACTAGAACAGGACAGAAAACCTTCCGGCGACGGACAGACAAACACCGTTTACTTATTTCTGTCTCTCGACCAGCTTGTCCCACCTCCACCGCGGCCAAGGTTCGTCTGCCTGCCAAAGGATTCGACACATCTGGCAGCTGAACAAATTTCACGTTCATCAAGGCTTGAAATTCATTTATATAAGGCTTGTGACACAATATGGCTTAATCGCTCTAACACACACATGCATGCATCTTGTCATAATACCATGTAAAATCCTCAACTGCGAAATGGAGTACTCTGCAGCTATAAAACGGTTCTATATTGGTTGATGTTCTGGTGCTGATCTGATCGACTGACATTCATCTGGTAAGGACAGAGTGTTTGGATCTTAAATTTTACAGATAAACGTGAAGAATTGAAATTAAACACAAACATATTCTCATGGGAACGTGTACTTAGCCCTCTAAATGACTCGGTGGATTCAGTTTCGTACCACAGCACTTATATTTCAAAACTACCACTTTCTTGAACATTTAGGTGATGCGTGATTTTCAGTCATGGGTTCAAGGGAAAAGAACATTAATTATTATTTCACAAAGGGAATAAGCTTGGTATACTTTGACTGACGATTGTCAGGAACTAATAAACAACTCATTTACAAATTCTTAAAATGCATGACGAATTACAGATTGGAACCAAAACTGAGCAAAAGCACTCCTAAAGCTATAACATTTTTCTCGTCCAAAAACATACTGGAATTCGCAGAGCAAAAGGTAACTGGATGACAACTTCCAGTGCTTATGTGGTCCGTGATGTGCACCGAAAAACTGTCAGTAAAATTATAGTGAACGGTAAACGCAAGACAGTAGGTAGAATAAACATATAAACACCGCAATAACTAGTAAGCAATTGGATCCGGGACAAATAGGCAGGCTAGTCAGCCCGTCCTTTGATCTCAGAACTCCAAAAAAGTTCCTTCTGCTGAACTGCAGTTCTTTTAAGCTGATCCGAGGAAGAGAAGTGTGTCATTTCTCAACTATAAGAAGATATGGAATGAATCCCAAGAATAATTCGGATCAAAAATAACCACACCAAGTTCTGACCAAGCTCAGTAATCCTGATCTACAGTGGTCTATAACAGTGCTGTTGGTTCTAGAGCACACAATGCAGATGTTTGAAACTGACGGGGCTTGTGTTAGTTCTTTACATAAAACCACACAAGTCAGTGGGCGTGGGATTAGATCAAAATCATTCATTTATTAGGATTTAATCGAGGCCTACAGTGAGTTTACCTAAACTGAGTTATGTGGCATGGAATAATCAAATAATTGTGATAAACTGATGATTGGAGTACAAAACTGGTCTGGTGACTCCACTCATTTGACGAGTCATCTTCTAGCATGAATATTAATATTATACTTCGTGAAAATCAGTTTAGAAATGCTGGGACTTCCATCTATAGAATATATCATATGACACCTGGTTATTTCAACAGAAAGATAATGCAGTAATGTATGGCTTACGGCTAAAAAGTTCTGCTTTTCCCTTTACGCTGCAACATCAGGGCAGTGCTTAATAACTGTATACATCGAAAACGAAAATAAACATACTCTCCCTGCATTCACGATAGTTGTCATTACTGCAACAATTACATCAGATTTTATGTACTATTTTTTTAAATGTTTTCACTTTATTTTAATTAATTCCCATATGACGCAAAGCTATAATTTGACTATACCGGGAAATCCACCCTTATGAACTAAGTTCACCATTCACTATTTCGAATTATTTATATGTTTTAATAAACCGAAACAACTGCAACATTACTTAATCCAAATGTTTCAATTTGTACCATATTTGACATTATTGAAACTTACGCGACTGTATTAAATGTTCCAGTGCCCAGCACCCTGCTGTTACAACGCATTCAAACGCCCTAAAACGTTTTACTCAATTTTTCTCTTTAATATTTAGAACGGCTGGCAGCCTTGAATAAATTTTAAAGACGGTTACTTTATTTATGTCGCCCGGTTACAAAGGCTGTAAAGTGTTAATATATGCTGCTCATTATTTTATTTTTTATAAAATTCCTGTTTGTTATTTTCACCTGCTTTAAAACAAAACGATTAGAACTCTGTTGCAATGTGTCCTCTCACCAGCGAAGTAAATAACGCAAATAAATATTTCATTGTTGACCATAAGATGTCGCCGCAAATTAAATCCAATAATACTCAATGAGTAATAGAGCCTTTCCAGCAAACTGGAAGGGATGATAGGTCCTACAGAGAGGATAACTAAGTAACATATGTTCGCTGATACGTCGTTAAAAAAAATCAGATCTCCATTAGAATATTTTCCAGAGATCATTTTCGATTTTCCATGAATTTTCTAACAATTTATTACAATAATTGTTTTTCTACAACTGAACATTTACAATGTCACCTTTATTCGGTCAATCGGTTTTTCTGCGTACATATCAGTGTAGTGCAGAGGGGCTCAGTCGTGCTTGAAGTACATGTTCCTGCGCACAGCAGGAGGTGCATCGTCGATAAGGTCCAGAAGTGTGTTCTGCAATAACATAGAACAACTAACCTAAGTGTTTTTATAGTGCGGCAGAGAAACCGGGTTGAACGCGCACTACACAGATCAACAATAAACTGCTAAAGAGCAGATAAGAAGGACTTAATATGCGGAATACGCGTCTAAAACTGGCGAGGAACTCATGAGGGAGACGTCGGCGAACATTTGTTTCCTAATAAAAATGATACTCTCTTCGTGAGCTTTAATTACACAAAGTATGTCCATAAGGTACTGTTACACACTGTATATATGAAAACTGGCAAATAAGTGGGTATTTTCCATCAAATGGAGGGGAAAAAAAAAAAAAAAAAAAAAGATTGACGGGCTAGTAAACTTTAGCAAAGAAAAACCAATATATATATATATATATATATATATATATATATACATACATACATACACACATATATACATATGTGTATACATTTGCTTACCTACGTCTATGGTACATCCTAAGACAAAAAGGGAAATCATGTCCGATTCGGAAAGCATCGGAAGAGTTCGCTAATACTGGGCTCACTATACACGTTTTAATGTTGCCTTGAATTCTACGCCAGCGTTATACTCGGACCGTGTGCTCTGATGGCAGGACGAATAAAAGCACGCATATATGAACTATGTAGATTGGAATCTTCGTTATGGTATATTTTATTTGTTAGCTTTTGCGAGTAAAATTGTTTAATATACGAAAATAATTGGTGCACAACGTGTATCTGAAAAAGCATAAACAAGCACAAAAACGTACATTATTCTTCTTCATTTTCAAAATAAATATCACATTAATAAATGTTCGACAGTGGAAAACTAATAAGATAATATACGTTGCCTTTAATTTAAAATATTTTTATTTTCTATTTATTTTGAAAAAAACTTTTGTGAGCATAAATTGAAATTGAAATCATTTTTTTCAATTGAAATTTATATTATCATGTGCATACCCAACCTTATTTCTACTTACAAAAACTAACAAATAAAACAATTCTCCGATGGCTAGGATTCGAACTTGGGTAGTTCTCATTGCTAGACACCTGATTTAACCGCTTGACTATCAGCGTATATTTGCCATGGAGAATTCTATATGACTGATGATGGCAACAATGAGCCTAAAGACCCACGTATAGAGACATGCTACATCAATGAGAAATAATTAACAAGTACATGAACGAATGATACCGCTTAGTTGTTACATAACAGTGTGAGTGGCTTTCTAATATTCGTAGCAAATAAAGATTAATACAAATCATCGAAATTTTTGTGCAGTTATGGTCTGAAAATTGGTAGGTGATGTTGGTGATAGAAAACCTGTTGGAAACTGTGGGTATTTTCTTCCAGTGCACCATAATCGCATGCAGAACAGTACTTTATTTTGGCATTATGAGGCCCACGACAATGAAATGGTTGTAGAAAATCAATCGAGGTCAAATTATGAGAATAATAGAGACGGAAAAATCAAAATTTGAAATAGGATCTTATGTGCAAGCAAGAACCATCGTCGAAGCAAAGTCTTTCAGAAGCTAAGGTGCGCATTAAATCGTTTTCATTTTGTTTCGCTATTCGGTTGCTCTACAATTTCACGAACGAGTGCATCCACACCCTTCTCAGGGGAATAACTGCTGTTTTTTGTTTGTTTCTGACTTGCAGCAATTTCGCTGATTGTTATGATAGAATGCAAACGATTGGTCGTAGGCACGAAAGGAAATGGAGCTTCTTTCTCGACAAATATGTCACTGTCATTTAGTTCCGTTAAGTAGCAGATTACATTGAAGGAATGAGACAGAGTGATAGTCTGTCTTGCTTCACTGGTTTTCACTAACAAGTAATGATGTGCTAACGCAACTCTCACACATCTGCAATTATTACACCTCACCTCATTTAATGTATAAGGAAAGAAAAAAGAAAGCATTTCTTCACTCTACCTTTTTGTCTACTTCAACATTCAATCATAACAGCAATAAAAAGTGGTACAGAGGTGTCGAGGAATAAAAGCGATTAAGGTTCTGTTCCGGAGATTAGTATTATAAATGTAATCTGTTTAAGCTCGTAGAGAAACTCTTTATTTTGCAACACATGCTGTTAATACAAGCCGTCACAAATGAATAGGTTTAGCCGCACATCACAAAGCGGTTATCATTCCTGCTGCTCTTAAAATGCCCAAAATAATAAACTGAAACGTTGTTAATCACACGAGGCCGGAATATTCTCCAATAATGCTTGGAATTCGCCCAAACAAAATTACAAATCGCAGCGCTTGCATATTTGGCACGTAAATCGAAAAATTAGAAGTGGGAGCGTGGAGAGAAGAGAAGAAAAGATGAAAAGAAATAAGGAACGAGAAAGAAGAATGCAAAAGGTTGTTGATTTCGAGGTGACAAACCAAATTGGTAATTCAAGATCATTGTTCATTTCTCATCCATCGTGGCATATAAATCCTATAATTTAAGACTCATCTGAATCGACTTCGGCTAGAAAATCAAAGGTTTGGTAACAGCTTAACAGATGCGGTGAAGGAAAATACCACCACCTCTTAACGTCTGAAGCACACAACTTGTGACCATGACGCATTCAGGATTGCCATCTGGTCCACCAAAAGGAACACCAGAAACTGCAAGGTTGTCTTGGAGTAGGTGCATTGCAATCTTTATGTGAATCCAGAGGGCATAGGAAACCAAGAGATGCGCTCCCGAGAAAAGATTGGCCAGCAACAAAAGTCAAAGCGTTAGAAAGGCCGTTAACGGCGAAAAGAGAAAAGATGTTGGGAATTTCATTCTGTAGCGCGACAGTAAGTGCGGAATGATAGAGTTAAGACTTACCGCTAACACAATCTACTTGACTACATTCTTTAACTCCGCAGCGGGGAGCCGTGACTGCTAGTAAAATGTAGAAACAAAAGTTACTCTTAACTTCAAATCTTCCGTACTTTTTACTTTCATACACATATATTCTCCTATTTTATTTTAATTGGAGAAATCTGCTAAGATAAATCTAGAAAGTACCATCCAAAAATTCAAAACATCAGGCCTGCAGTAAAGTATAGTTAAGTTCCTATGATTAAATTTCAAGTAACTTTTGGGATAAAATTTATGAAAATTTATATAAAGAAACACTTACACAAATTAAACACATCAAGTAAATAAGGAAAAACACTGCACTTGTACTGAAAAATGCAATGTGCAGTTTATCATGATCAGTCTTTCACTTATATATAGGATGTCACAAAACATGTAGGAAAGCGTTGGAGAATTCATAAAGGACCTAAAATCAAGCAATAAATTTAATACAGAAATATGATAAATTTTGCTTACTTTCTAAGCTACTCGTTGTTTGCGGTGTACTGATAAACAAGCCATGTATAATTTTTTTCTCTATTCAAGTGGTTGCCGATTTGTTTTGTATTCAGATGTACCAATGATTGAAATGGTTGTTTATAATCAGGAACTTCTGCACGGATGCCATTACTGCAGCAAATCTTCGTATAATGAAATGTAACAATACCAAAGTGCTTGCAAATGAAGACTGTATTGATTCATGTATGATAGTGAACTTACAACTCATTTTGCTATTGCTGCTAGAGAAATTTTAAATCAGCAATTACCAAATTGATAGGTCCTTATGAGCTCATTTAAAGGCCATTATGTATTCCAGACCTATTCATAGCATGGAAATTCTTTGCCAGCGACTCGAAGAAGAATGTCAGCAGATACATCAGACACCTGGAATATGATACGGCGCGTGGAAAACTATTAGAGCTCATGGTAGACATTTTGAGTACTTTCTGTACATTTCTGTAAAGAAAAATGTCGCGCAAGCAGTCAAACTTTATCATCACAGACAGTGTGAAATAACAAACCTGAGTACACAAGAAAATTACATTTATATTGCTTATCGGTGCATCATAAACGAGTAACTGAAAAAAAAAAAAGCGAAATTGCTCAAATGTTTGAATATTTTTACTTGTTTTTAGCTTCACTTTTTCAAGCTTCACTTTTCCCCTTAGCCTTGCCATATCCTGCATTTATAAATAAAATTAGTTTATTTGACATATTTTATATGCTATTTGGCTACAACTACACTGAAATAATAATTTTTAACGAACAGCTTCAAAGTACAAGAACTGGAAAAATCAATTTTGCCACTTTTGCCACTTTTGCCACATTCCATTAGAAATAAACTGTACACTTACAATAGAATTTTAGCGTCCTCAATGTGACAATGGGAGAAATAAATTGGAAGCGTATGCCGAGTACAAGATAATCTCAAAATTGTTGAGATAAAAAAAAAACCCCTTTAAGAGCAACGACAAAATGCCAATAACAAAAAACAAACAACACCCCCAAATAATGAATTACAACAACAGAAACACGTGTTTAAATCTGAGAAAACTGGTGTACATATATTCCATTAATGGAGGACTTACATACAATGAGAAAGCTAATAACATTCACTGAACCGTAATGAGATAAATGTTACAAACGCAATAGGTATTTGAAGAACGTTCTCTAGAGGGCGATTGATACATTCTCATGTTAATAACACGATGAAAATATTTTCATTATACTCACATTTCAAAACACTAAAATATACTAGCATGGTTAACACATTATTTATTATTATGTGAAAAATACCGGAGCACAAATCCATGGCAAACATAGCACGCATTTCTATAATTATATTTGACACAAATTATCTTGTCCCCCAAGTAACATTAGGCACTAACCCCAAAAAGTAGTATAACGAGATAATGAGGCAAAAGTCCGGTATAGGTATTTTTCCAACACAAAAGATGCCATTCAGACCGATTTTAATGCTTCAAATACTTATTTATTTCACAATCCTCAATGCATCTTTCTGAAGTTCTACATCAGCAGCATAAAATCGGGATGCACAACTTTACTACTGCTATTGCTAAATAAATATTGCATGTTTCAAGAAGCTTATTAACTGCAATTAACACTCATATGGGCGTAGCTCAATATACACAGCAGAGAGGGAGGGAGGGAGGGAGGGAGAGAGAGAGACAACCGTAGTAACGCACCTATTAAAAAAAAGATAAATTCGTCTAATTTTCTTGGCAGCAATCTTACGATGGTCATTGATTAAAGTCTGGAATTTGCAGAATGAAGTTTGTTTACATGGAAAGCATTGCATACTTCATACGTTTTGAATCACAGTTTGACTGAAATTAATTCATTAATTTAGTTTGTCCAGTTTTTCAATTTCAATTCCTACTTCCAATGATCGGGAAGAAAAGGACTTAACATTTAAGTCTTATATACACATTAAACTAACACAAAACGAAAATAGCAACTACTTCACGATTTCAAACGAAATTGTTACCAACTTGTTATTCAGTAACAGTTGACTACTAACAAAACGACTGATTATCGCTGGTGGAGAGCGTCTGCAGGAGAGCATCCTTACTTCAAATATAATATTGTTTGAAAGTGAAATAATGCAAGTTTCTCCATATATGTGTTGTCATTACTGTCATTACTGATTATAATTATATAATAGATTGTTAACTCTTTTATTTAACTTTGTAACGCAACAACAGTCATTCTGTATAAAACTCGAGGCAAACTTTCTTGGGAACCACGTGACGAGAGATGACGTTTCACGTGGTGCATGCACACAATAATTATTATGGGGAAATAGGTTATAGTACCGCTTTCTCCCACTTTCCCACATGAAAATACACCACAATACTCCGAGACAGATAATAACCGCAAATACACAATTGTAAGATAGAAGTACCCTACAGACGGATTTTTTAAATGCATCAAGCAATAGTTATAGGAAATTAAACCCTCAAATGTTTGCTGGTAGCGCCAAGCACCAATCTTCTAGAGGAACCAGCCCTAGTCTACATGTTGTTAATGACCGTTACTGAGATTCGTAAATGCGTTTTAAAGCTATAAAATACCTGTGTTATGTGATAATTTGATATAACGACCTGTATAATGATATAAAGATATGTATCCTTATCAAAATTCTTCCCACAGCTTTAGAAGAGAAGCAGATGCCAGAATAGAAGTTTAGATAAAGTAAATATTAAGAAATTTCTTAAATAAAATTATTTGGTTGAGTAACTGCTTACATTTCTTCAGTTTATCAGTTGGAGGTAATGTATAGTAAAGCATGTGTTTACATAAGGCATATTTAACCATCAGAAGATAACGCGCAGATATTCCGTTTCATGTGTTCAAATAAAGCTATATACTTTTTAATCTCCATCTTCCTGCAGTTTTTAACAGCGGGCATTGGATATTAATAATGAATAAATATAATTCTTTTCCACCACTTCCTTTTGTGCTGCACAGTGTTTCGCTGCTCTTTGTGGTGCGCCGCAGTTACTAAATTTGTGTTTGTTACTCTGGAAGCGAAATGTGCTATGTACATTATGCTGAGATGAAGTGAGCCAACCAAGAAGGAAAACAGGCCGCTTTCACCATTCCTGTATTGTTCAAAGCAACAGGAGTCCATTAAATATATTATCGTTAACAAAATTTCCAAATGTTTCTTTATTGAGGCACCAACTCCGCCGCACGACCCCACTGATCTGTTGCTGATTACGTTCAAGTCACAATCCAGCGTGGCAGTTAAACAGATAAGGTCCCGATTTATACTTTGCATATACCATGACTCATAGCGAGATGTTACCACATTGCGAGCTCGATGACTGTTGTCCATTACAATTCATTGCGTTAAAACATGTACCTTCTACAATCATCAGAATCATAATGTCCAGTTGCAACATTTCTGAAGCATCCAATTTCGTTCTCATCCTCAACACGGAATTTAAAAACTCCTTGATGTTATGTCTCTCATCAATGCACTATGGTTTTATTCCCATTCTGTTGTGCGGAAGAGGTGTTGCTTATACGGTAAGTCAAAAACCTTCAAATAGTCCAAACGAATGTGCATTCAAAACGGCATACCTGTCTTTAGAGCTTATTCTCTAGTTAGGTTCTGCATTGTACTTTCATGGTTACAGATGAACTTTAATAATGCTACAAAAAATTCCTCAAGAACTTATAAAATACATTCATTTAAGTGCATAATCATTTTCCAATTTTAGGAGACGGGATACCATCGCTGACCACAGTGGTCATACATTCGATGAGTTTGAATTTTTTAACACCGAAGATTCATTGTTTTAATTGTAAACCCACTCAATCAGTTATATAGGACTCAAGATAAAACTCGCATGGTAGAAAACATATCTTGAGCTTTAATACGCTTGCAATAAATGAAGTTTCGATGTAGCACCATGAGTGATATTACATGTTTCTCAGCCTTTGTAGACCTGGAAACAGTTATCGTGGGAGTAATCGATACATGTATGGTTCACCCAGGATCGCAGAATTACTCTACTTCATTTCCATACAATATAAGCTGTTCATTCCTTAAGGAATGCAACTTTCCTCGAACCTGTTGAGAGATATTCTCCTATAGCAAGCCGCTGACTAAATTTCAGTTCACACATAGCGAAATCATCGATGGAATAGATCTCAGAGCATAAAAGCAGGTTAACTGCACCTATAATGCTGGCAACTCGCAGTTTAATGATAGCAAGGTCGAACTGTCATCAGATTTTTCTCATTCCTGCTGCGGTCTAAACTCCTGCATTATAAGAATCGTATTGCAGCAGAGTCAACGCTATTATAACGTAAACTGGCTGTAAAGACGCTTGAACAGAGTCGGCACAGTTTACTTTGCACATTTTTAAACAATGTAGTTCATCGCAATTACCAACGAAAAAAGATATTCCAGAGGCCATGGTCCACACGTCCTACAGCATTAATTCAAGTAGAACCTAAGAAGTAACCTCTGCATTCTTCAGCTCAAAATTAAATAATACAGATTGCTCCACTTAAAGATATCTAGAAATAAATGCTCATCGTTTGGAAAGAGAGGAGGATATTATTAAGATTTTCATCTTACAAAATAAAGAAACTCTCTAAGTGTGTACAACAACAATGGTGTGATGGACGTTTGCGTGCCTGTTCTAATGCTTAATACAAAGAAAAATCTAGCGCTTCGTATTCAGCATAGCAACAGACATCACAACGAAAAGTTGAGTAGAACAGAACTATGTCGCGCGTGTACAACGCCGTGGAGTCTAGATGCCTGCAGGGCAACATTGAGTTACATTGACCATTCTCCTAAACCTGTAGAATTTCTACATCGTGTTATGTAAAAAGATGTGTTGATAAAGAATTATTTACAATTGAAATTATTTTAATACTTCTAAATGGAACGCGAATTTTCTAACAGATCATCTGAATGGTGTTTCTGACGGTGCCTATGAACTCGATACTCAGTATAAAGGTGTTTCATTAGCACCCTCAGAAATAAAACTAAATAATTTGCCGAGTTTCTTACACGACCCTCAGAGGTTTTAACTTAGTTTACTTTGGTGTTGATATTGCAGATAACAGGAACCACATTGGTCTTGCTTGGGTAAGGGGGGGGGCATGGAGAACGACCAGAGCTGATAGACGAGGCTTGTGCATCCTCTGCCATAGAATATAAATTTGAAGTTTGCAAAAAAGGCCAACATGGGTAAATTGTCCTGGCATAAACGGAAGTAAGGTAGAAAGAGTCGAAGATTTATAAACCACATAACCTGAACGTAAAATTAATATTTATTTTTATATTTTAAACAGCTATTCGAGCCTAAGCGAACTCCTATAAACCAATAAACTCCCAATATAAATGTTAACACAATCCCTTATCAGCCATGAACCATTATTCCAATACCTCTGCAATATGGCTAAAATCACGTCAGTCACATGTCCATGCAGAGAAGAAAATGAAAAAAACAGTTCATCTCTTCAGCCGATGCAAACTCTGCACGTAAATAATCCTAAATATGTTCGGCAACCAAGCTTTGAAACACATTGCAACATAATAAATTCACATTTCGTGCTGTTCTCTTTATTTTTCTTTTCTTTTCTTTTCTGTTTTTTTTTTTTTTCATAATTTTATCTATACTATAATTTTCCGTTCGTTTTCATAGATAGCTGTAATATCACTACTTTTATTATAAATGTTTTCATAATGTACTAAGTTTAAATATAATATAAATTTAAATGTAAGGATATTCTGTCCTCCTTTTGAACAATGTCCTTTATGTACTTTTTGTACTCTTTTTTTATCGTTGCGAATGTGTTAACTGTAGGAATGCCTAATCCAGAGATGGGATCACACATTTTGTATGTCCTTAATCTACGAAGAAGATATATTGTATATTTGTAATTTTTATTATGTCTTACTATTGGAATATATAATAAAAAGACAGCATTGCTTAGACTGCTACTTTACATATTACTATTAGAAATGTTAATAATAAATTAAAATAATGAAAATAATAATCGTTCCCTAAGGGGGGATTATAAATCTAAACAGGTAAATAAGTTAAGATTTCCCGCAAAGCTTCACAAATCTTTCATGAAATAGAACCATTCTTCATTGTTCTTATTGTAATGGATTCTTTCTCTCAAGAAGCCTTTCCATTTTTAAATACTTTGAACACTCCATTATGTTTTAACACTCCATTAAGTATAAGGCATGACAATTATAGTGGGTGTGTTAAACTCTGTTATGCACTAAAATCTTAGTGTAACACATATTCTGAAATGTAGAAACCTGCATTTTCCACACTATACTATAATACATTACTAAAGCATTGAAAATTGTAACGCTGTTACTTACAAAGCCGGAGCAATCTTTAAAGCTCGCCCGCGATTATATATTGCGTTGTAATACTCGAGTTTGACTGCACTTATACCCTTCACTGAAGTATGTGACGCACAACTATAGCATTGCCTACGCACAGATCTGAATAGTTTTAACAGTGATTGTTTAGTTAATGAACAAGTGTAACCGCATTCCGCGGTGTTCAACAAAGTTGAAACCAATTTCCTATTATTACGCATTTCTCTTAACAACCGCTGTATCATAACCCAATTCCCACACGAAGAGGAAAGGGATTCGTGACGTGTTAAATGATATCTAACACACATGTGCCTGCCTAGCCCATGCTGCCGTAAAGAGAAAACTAAAATACTAAAATAACGTTATTACTGTTAATAAACTTTCTAAGATTTCTTTGTAGTGGAATTCAAAGCTAGGCAAAATGGATAAAAAGTAACAATACATTTTATAAAAAATAAAAAATATACAATTGCATAGTTTTATAAGGTTGCTATTTGAAACCGAAAGCTATATTAAGTAACACATAAAGCATTTGGTAAATTTTATGTTAAAGATTTACAAAATTACTCTCTGTAAGATCGATTAATTTCCTTCCTTTCTTAAAAACTGACTGCCACAGAATTTAGGGACAGTGGATGAAAGGAATTAATGATGATGCAAATTAGCCTAGAATCTATTAACAAAATTGGAAAACAAAACTTAGTCACGACCTCTACCTCCAGTTGGTAATTACAACCTCAAGTGAGGTGTATGCAAATATCTTGAAAGGCGAATTACAGAAACATTTACAAAAGTTCGTCTAACCATAGCTTTAAAAAATTAAGAATTTGTACTAAAGTACTGTGAAGTGGATCATATTTGAAGTCCGTGGCATATAGGTAGTATCCAGAGAAAAGTTAGCAACACCAGAAGAGCGGTTTGTTCCACACAGCGCTTATCTTTCAATGAGATAAATAGTTTGTGTGTGAAATAAATATGGAAAAGGCGTTTTGAAGTTTATGTTCATGCAAAATACTAACACAATGAATACGTAGTGTGCATGAAAGAACAAAGACATTCACTGAGGAAAAAATGTTCTTTTTCATCTTTAGTCGCATCACACATACTTTATTAACGTCAGTCTAAAAACTTTGAACAGTGCATTTGCATAATCGACCACTAAAGAGCAAGAAGAAAGTAATTAGCATCGCCTAAAGAAATCTCCATAACATAAACTGGATATAAATATCTCCTAGAAAAATTCACATCTTTTTATTTCTCAAAAATACCTTCTTTATTATTATTATTATTATTATTATTATTATTATTATTATTATTATGACAGTTTAAAACTCTACTGTATAATTCTCTATCACATATGTGTCATGCAGAAAGCGAATCAATTTCTTATGATAATATGCAAGGACTACATGTTTAAATAGCTTCATAGTTTATTCTTTAACACGCATGAAAATTCATTACCAGTATCAGTCGAGCTAGAAAGTACAAGTAATTTAGAAAGTATTTTTCCGTTTAAATAAATTGGTATTGTCAAAATTTTGAATTTGGCGCAATACACCAAACCTGCTTCTACAGTCCTTGGCAATAACACCATCTTAAGTCATCAGGCGGCTGCAGTATGATCGTTTTAGAAAATGTCTGACATTGATATAAGTAAAGAAAGCTGCTGTGATAGAATTCCTGAATACGTAAGGTTAAACGCCTATTCGTATTCATGAAAGGCTGAAGAATGTTTATGGGGATATCAGCTGGATTCGAAGCTCTACGGAAGCTGGAGGGCAAACCCCAATGACTGACGAAAAACGGAGTGGCAGTAAGGCTGTTGCAGTGTATTTATTTGGTTTACTTACGAACGCTCTTTAACATCTCAGGTCATCAGCGCCCCATTCATTTCAGGGTGAAACGTAGAATAATTTTTTCTCACAGGCCTCTTCTTCCAGGCTTGAGATTCTTTTACGTGCCGTAAATATACGATACGGGACCCACAGCTTTACTTCCCTTCCGAAGGCAGCCGTACATATGATCTTTACGCCCCAAAAAATTCATCGACTTTGGCCGAGATTGAAATTACGATTTGGGTCTACGAGACAAGGACAGACAGGCTACTGCAGTGACCCCATGCAACATGTAAGGAGTCGATGAGATCATTTGTGTTGACCTCCGGTTAACAACTGACGAATTTTTCTCATGTTCAGTACAGTGAGTTTTCTGCGTGGGAATATACAACCTTGTTAAAAGGTGGACAAATGCTGTTGAAAAGGACAGAGATTGTAGTTTTCCTATACATTGAGAGAGAGAGAGAGGAGAGAGAGAGAGGATATTACTTTCTGATTGAACCTCGTAAAATGCTTAAAAGAAAGTATCGCATATTTTTATAGAGTTGGCCAAACGAGAGAATAAACACATTTAATGAATATAGGTTCTAAAACATGCATGGTATAATCTTAAGCATTTTTAGGAGATGTTCATTGTGTTCCCACTTAATGTCAAATGTGCCTTAATTCTGCGTCTCAGAGAATCACATTTGGGTGCGCTCTGATTTGCTGACACGACTTTAGGAAATAAGAGATTAACTGCTGATTGTCGCAATCTAATCCATCAAAGTATTTTTAGTTATAACCAGAAAATGAAGTGGTGCTCCGTCGTAAGTGTACTACAGTAGCATTATCTTCAGTATGACAGACCATTCATTCGACAAGTGCTATCAGACAACAAAACTAATATTTTACTATTATCTATATTTACACTGAGCTCAGAATTGAAAAGCAACTGATTTCTGTTCTTGGAGAGCCTTGCAGAAAACGATGTAACAAAAAGCAAACCGTTGTAGAAAAGGTTGAAAAAAAATCTGAAATTTTACCAAACACTGACTAGCTAAATGCTGGATAAGTCTCTCTCGCTCTCATTCCTTCTAAATACATATGTAACAGGAAAGGTGCTGTAAGAAGGAAATTTATCGGGCTTTAGTAATAAAACTTGTCCGCTCTAACAGAGTTTTACGTCACGGCTACTAAACATGGTATCACCCGTGGCACCCTTACTTCAACTTTGTTTCCTAAAAGTTTTCCTCAGTTTCTTTCCTTATAGATGTTAAAATTGTCCTTCCTCGGCTAAAGCACTGTATCAGGAAAGAATATTCTGATGAAATTCGGTCATGTTTGCTGATTTCGGGAGTATTTTTATTGGAGAATGTTCAACATTTGCGTCAATTTTTTCTAGTTTTTCGTCTGTTAAAGCTGTACATTTTCCCCTGTGTGTATGTGTGGTTTTTTTTTTTTCTTTTTTTTTTCCCTCAATGAATCGGTAGGAGCAATATCGCGAGTTCAGCTCTGGAAAGAGACAATTGATCAAGAGAAGTTTTCAGTAAATTCTGCTCGCACAATGGTTCGTATTTAAAACAACGTGCTGTAGAGTCACCTGTCTAACCAGTTTCGCTGATGAATGTATACTACTGTGAGATCTGCAGTGAACAAATTCGAAAAAAATGTTGAAGGACATAACAAAGGCAGTAGGGGGAGTTGAAATACGAACGCCGCTAAGTGCGTTACGCCTATTAGCCGGACATTAAACACCCGTGAACGGACACGGTTTATAGCTAAAGTCATATACACAACACATATTGCCACTTCAGAAGTTCGACCACCTACTTTTCTAGCGAGTTAAAGTGATTTTTACATGGTATAAAATGTTACTATGAATCGGAAGATGTATTTACACACTTTCAAGCGATATGAACATATTAGGCTGCAGGAATCCACAAGGACTTTGCTGTCACAATATCGACATATGAAGTTCTAGTCTCCTATTCCAGACTTTTGCGCCACAACCATATAAAACGTAATTGATTTCAAATTCAAGTTCACTCTGAAAAAGATCAAGTAATCGAAGAAGGCATGGAACCCCGGCTGGTTGGTTAAAGGACGAAGGAACCCTACACTGTCATTAATGATCCCCTATGTTTGTCATTACCAATTAGGTGTTTGAGTCCTTGAGCAAAAGAAAAGAAAAAAGAGAGGGAAGCTTTATAAGACGTTGAGTTTTGTATGCATCCGCTCGGCGTAAAATTTACCTAAGTCCTTGGTGCCGTTGTTTCTCTTGTCATTTAATGGCGTGACAATCTATTGTATCGGTCGTCACTTGGCCTTGGAGGGGTAGTTAGCGTTACGATCTACCAATTAATGTACCTTGTGTAGTTAAAAGAAAAAGCCACGAGGGAGCAGAACAATGTCCGCCCAGCTTTGATTCCGTAACCTAATCCCATTACTGCGAGCTCTGGCCTGAATGGATCCCACATAATATGCTACACGCTGTAATCTTGCTTTATTTTTTCATATCTTTTGTAGCCGTTGAAGTGTCAATCATACACAGAGTCCTTCCTGCCTCGCTGCTACGCCAATACAACCCCTCTGCCATCAGAGGCGGCTCGTACATGGGCCGCGCTGAATCTTTCTGTATTATGGTGTTATGTAAATTCACAGTGCTCGTCTTTTCGTTAAAATGTGAATACGCATACACTGTGAAGACAACGATATCTAAAAGATTTATTTTCGGGGTATATGCTAAATTAGCAATCCATCAAATCAATGGATTTAAGTCGGCGAGATACTCACTTACTTCTACAAGGATTGGATAAAATGTAGTGACAACACTGTTGCCTTCTGACGATTGTGACTCAGGTAAATGGAGCTACTGTCGGAAGCCAATGTTATTCAGTACAAGAGATCAAGAAAGTCAAATGTGTTGTTGCTCCGGGTCGTGATGCACAATAATGTAATAAAATTCTGCGTGAAGCGTGTGGTAATGCAGCGTTGCCATATTGTACAGTGCCACTATAGGTGAAAGTATTTCATGAAGTCAAGAATGTCATTCAGGATAGTTATTTCAAGTTGACAACAACAAATTCAATTCATTGTTTCTCCCAGTCTTTGTCACTACGACACAATAGAAGCCATTACAGTGCTCTAGAGCGGTCGAGTCAACGGATGACCAGAGATGGACGCTCCGGTAGTTATGGAGGCTTCCATAAGTGTGACAGTAGGTGGTAGATATGGGGGAGATTATATTGAAGGGATGTAAAGAGTTTTTCTCTGATAATAAATCCATTTACATTTAAATAGCACTGTTGCTATTAGTTTTTATCATCAACATTTCCTATAGGAGAACCATCAACGAACGGATTGAGGAATTAACACGTCGACGTATTTTCATCAGTGACAAGTGAGAAATATATCGACTGTGCACCAACTGATACAAGAAAATGACAAAATAACCTAGTCCGAGATTCTAGTATATATGAGTGCTAAGTAAATATCCTGTTTCATCATCTTACTCTCAGAAATTTAGTGTGTTCAATTAATTTGAAAATTCAATGGGCGAATTTCTATTTTCGACATAACAGGTGAGGCAGAACGCTTCCTTGGTCTAGTGGTTAGCGTTGCTGACTCCTGTGTACAAATTTTCTATTATAGGAAGGTCTGAAATGGGGTTGACCAAGTCTCGTGATGACAAATGGATAGCTATTTGTTGGAGATGTGGCGGCGGCCGGCGGAGTGCGGTGTGCTGAACACATGCCCCTCTGCAATACTGCACTCCGTCCATGATATATCAAGATGGAGACAGAGGATGCAGCGATCATGCGGTAAGCTTTGTCCCTCCGGGACTGTTGGGCTTGGGGTTAATAGGTGGCGCAACAGATTTCATGCTATGTCCCGGAAAACCAAGATAACAACATTTGGCTTGTTAACATCTATTGATCAAGCTCTGCAGCTATGAACTCCATCACAAAACTGAAAATGTGAATTCATACACCCACAATATGTCAGCTTTCACTTAACTTTTCTGTTGGATTTGCTTTTATTTGTAAAACAAGACAACTGCTTTGTCGGTCTTCTTATGTTCAAAACGCTTACCATCTTCTAATAGCGTACCACACTGCTTTCGCTTCAAAACTTGATTTTTGCTGCATCATTTCATGTTGTGAAATCTATGTACTCTTCGGGTTTTGTTATTAATATCTAATAATCTATTTACGTTTTTTTTAAAAAGATTTAGTCCATTATAACATTATTTTTTTTGCCACGCATTCAGCTGTTTTTATTTTTAAATAAATTTCAAAAAGAACATACATTGCTATGTGCATACTAATTACAATTAGAGCTTTAAGGCAAACTCAGCCTACTCTAACAAATTCTCTATTTACTTCTTAAAACGCAGAACAGTTGGATCCGCGCTTGTTATTTTCTTTTAAAATATACGCTTTAATTCATCTAAGAGTGACTGGTATGCTATTTTTATTTGCCTTAGCAAACGAACTGAAGCACAAGTTTCCATGAAAGTATGCTCAACTATTTTCTCAACAATAAAATATGATTTTTTGTACCCTTAACTTTAACTAAGTTACAATAGATTATAATGCTTCTCGGCTTTTGAATAACAGATGTTTAAAATAAATATTACTTACTATTTATTAAAATCAAGCCTGCGCACACAGATATAGTATCTTTAAAAGTTACCTAGCTATGAAACTGGATATATAAGCAGATATTTAAGGATCAAGAGGAGCTGAAATTTCAATTGCATAAATAACAGCACATTTTATTCCAGCTTGCGCACGAATTTCCTGCATGTTTAGCGAACAAAATTTCACGTTCGCTGGAAATGCACATGTTCGCAGAGAGTAGTTCCTTTCAACACCGCTATTTATTGCCATTGTTAATATCGGAATGTTTAGTCCAATTATGCAGATGTTCAGTGCGGGGCAAAAGCCAGACCGAAAATATGCCGACAATTTTCATGTCTCTTCTCAGGTCAATAAATATAAGTACTAGTTGGAAAAGAATGGTTACGCGATCCGGCCAAGGTTTTCTTCTGATGTCTTAAGATAAAACAGCTTCTCCATCTTCTAATTAAGGCTAAGTTCCGTAACAGGTGACTATAATGCTCTTAAAATAGTGGTGATAGTGAGAGCGTCTCAATGAATTATATATGTGCATAACTCAGCACGTGGGCGCATTTAAAATATTATTTTTAAAAGTACATAAGTAATTTTGCACCATTTCAGGTTTTTCTTAAAAAGCACTGTATTTTTATCTGTCGCCTGATAATTAATAATTATTTTTGACGTGTGTTAAAAGTGGTATTGTTTCGCAAATATCCTACCAAGCAAATAAAAGCACTTTTAACATATGTATCCTACGATATTGTTTTCGAAAGTCCTTAATATTTATAATTAGTCATTTTAAATTTAATTAATTACAGTAATTCCGAATCGATCGTTGTTATGAAATAAATAGTTCGCGTGTTTCTCATTTATTTGTATACGAGAAATACACTAATAAATACAGCATATATTACACTAATTTTCTGTTTATAAATGTAAAAAGTTAAAGAATATGCACTTGGGCACGCCAAAGATGCAAATACCTGTTATTGATTTTCTTCCAGCCTTTTATTGTTCCAGTGTTGCAAGCATAGTTATTTATCCAATAAATCTTAGACATCAGTTTAATAGTTATTATGTGATATCAATGATTATAATATTCCCCATTTCAAAACGCCTGTGAAGAATATCAAATATAAAAACATGTGATACATTACAAAATAAGTAATTTGAATAGTAGGTATTACTGGGGTGTTATTGAACTTTTATAATATTGAGTGTAATAAAATACAGTTTCAAGTTTGAGTGCCTTGTGTTTAAAGAACTATCTTTAGTATGCACCGTCATAAAAACAAAATGTTCCAACAACTAACATCTTATAGAATAATGATCGTATAATGACATTAGTTAGTGTTTTCTTTACTCTCCTTTGAAAAGCGCACTCTTTTCTTTAAACATCAACATGCAGGGTTACTGGAATGTCGGACGAGAACTGGCAACTTTGGGACGTCACAAGTCTTTTGTAGACTATCCACATGTTCTGTGCTTGCCTTTAGGGTCTAAATGGTTGATTTTGCTGATTTGTTTTACTTACGGACGCTCTTTAACAGCTCAGGTCATCAGCGTCCCATTCTATTCAGGGCGTAAAACGGCCGACAAATTTTGCTCAGAGGCCTCATTTTTCAGGCTTGAGGTTATTTTTCGTGCTGTAAATGTACGACACAAGACCTACGGCTCTACTTCCCTTCTGAAGGATTACGCCCGAAAAAATCTATCGATCCTGGCCGGGATCGAAACCGTGATCTTGGGTTTAGAAGGCAAGTATGGTTACCACTACACCACCAGGACCGACGGTCTGAACGGTGGAGTATGTTAAATACGCCTTTTAATGAGTTCACTGGTCAAGATGAACTTGCGACCACACATTTCCAAAAAATACTCACTTTAGAAACCATGGGACTGCCGCGGGTGGCCTTGGTTATTAAGACGCGGACTCGTGAGTGGAAGGTCTTGGGTTCGAATTCCGCGAGGACCGTCCTCCCTGTTCAAGGGTTTCCCCAGGTTTTCCTCAGTCCTTATAAATGGCAAATGTCGGGGAGGTACCCTAAACTTAGACCTGGGCGCTTCCTTGCTTAAAAAAAATCCTTTTCCTGTTTATCACTTTTATCATCAGTGTCCACCGACTGTGCTGTCTCAGCAGTAAAAATAGGCTTTAAATACTATTAAAAACAGAAGAAAAACTAAACCATGGAAGCGCCATCTTACTATTAGCTGCCACATTGAGAACAATGACATACCCCGCTAGGCTACTAAACCTTAACCTAACCCGCTTGGTGCTTAATAAAGATATGCAGTTAAGAGCAGATCATTGGCAATTTGCAGTTGCCAGTGCGCTTTTCAATTTGTGTAGTAGCTGGTGTGGAAAATACAGTCAAATTTAACAATTTGTCTCATGGAGTGAAATTTTATTCTGTATAATAACCGTGTGCGTCAATAAGGCGACCTGAAATTTCGTTTAAATTGTCTTGTGAAAGCATAATACAAATACGTGATTAACTGCTGTCGAATTCGCTCAAATGAAATACAGAAGTTTGACAGGAAAGTATTGATACATTTTCTATACCAAGCTCAATTCTGTGGTTCCTTGAATGAATCCTACAACTCACATAAATATAATTTTGAGAAAATAGTCAACAGAATGACATGTTTTCTTACGGAAAGACGTTCAAATCCTGCTTCAAATAATGGATATCTGTACAAATTATAGAAATTGTGGTTTGTGATTGTGAATTAAAAGATCAGATAAAAAAGAAAACAAACAGAAAAAGCCACTAACTCAGACTTTTACAGCTTAAGGTGTATGAGTTTCGCGAATGGTGCCTCAGAAATAACTACAAAATCTCTGTGCCCTACTTTTTTTATAGGCCGCGAGCCGCCACTGATTGCTGCTGTTTAGTAGATAAGTTTACGAAAATAAAAATTGAAATTCTGGAGAATAATATATATATATATATATATATATATATTGCGTTTATATAATTTCATCTACATATTCGCACACGCCCTTCCCGTTAGGTGTATGTGTTCAAAAGATTATAAAGCTAACTGGAATGTATGCTTTCTGAGAGCGATGCTACTGTAACTTTCAAGTCATGTGTAGACATTGCATATTTGCGTGGAACCATTGTTGAAACAACGATCATTATTTACCAAGACTGTTTTTTGTACAGGGTCGAGGTTCTTTGATAACGCGTTTCACAAGCACAGGAAATTCTTTCGACACTCCCCCACTCCTACCACATAGGTATTTTGAGTTTAACCCGAGGCTGTTATCCGTCCGAGACTACATTTACAAATAATACAGGCACTTCCTGTCAAATTCTTTACATCCACTGGCCAGATCTAAAGAAAGATAGTGCTGTTTCTACGTCTAAAGCAGAGCTCTTAATTAGTAAGGACAGCGTAACTTTACGGCTGGCCACGTTAGGGACCGTTCTCAAACAAGCGTCGCACTCATGAAAAACCGCTGTTTGCCGTTCGATGGATCGCCATACGATTGCTCTGGGTGCACATCCAATCTATGACTAAATTTCAACCAAACTGGATGGAACCTTTAAGTGCCTCGTAATTCTCAAGTCTGATACTGTAACGAGGCTACTTTGCAGAATTGGGTTAACAAAATGCTGAGTGAACCATCACGTTTTGGCTTTATGCTTAAATGCTATCGTGAAAAGCCGTGTAATATATCCAAGTTGCCCTCTTTCTACTATGTTGAATTTTTCTTTCTCTGCGATGCAACATCTACCTGTCAAAAGTATGTAATGGTTCAGCTTCACCGTCATGTTAGGAAAAGAGAAGTAATAACCTGTCACTTCATCAGACTGACAAAATATCTAATTTCCCAATATGGATCGGATCATAACCATAAACGATTGGCAGAAATCTGAATGAATGAATGTGATCATCTCCCACGATGCTTTGTGTGGGCTTTTCGGTGACAATGGCCAATCAGAACGCTTTAGTACTTACTGTGGATGACAGATGAGGGAAAACCGGATGTTAGGACCCTGCAGTGACAGCCGCCTATTCTGATGAATTAGGTGGGGAGAGTTGAAATCCATTGCAACGTGAATAAAGTGGCACGTAATATGAGAGAAGGAAGGTTGTATGCCTTATATTTCTTTCTTGTAGTTAAAGAAAATTATCTTCATTATATTAACGTTGCAATAAATAAACAAATTGACAAATGCGAAGGGATTTTCGCGTTTTTCCTATTTTAGCATAAGTATAATTTTCTTAGAAATTAGCCTTCTTAACGCCACCTACTTTGGAGCACATAATTATTGATGTATCCATTTTAAAATGTATTAGAATTAAGAAATTTAATTTTTCTATTTAATTTATTTTTTCGCCTAAAATGCTGAAATTATTTTGAGTACAAAATAAATCATCCATATACACTTTAATCTGGTTTATATAATCTGTATTCAACAGAAAGATACAAATACTCAACATTTAAGCACAAAGTCAAAACGCTTTAAATTTGAAAGTGTAATCTTTAATTTCACATGTATTTCTGCGAATGTATTTCATTTATTTCTGCGATATTAGCACAATACTAGTTGATACTTTTTCGCATTTTTTCTTTGGTTTTATGACCTTACTGTCCAAAACACAAGTGCACTATAATTAAACGAAAAACACTGTCCTCTTTTTCTATTTTCAAAGTTTCAAATTTAATTGGTAGTTGTTCGGATAAACAGTGTATTAAGCACTCCTCAGTTTTTTGGGCTGTATCAGAGATGTATTATGATGGATTTTAAATACCTACTTATTAAATCTAAATATTTGGTGATATATTTCATAAGAGGATTGTTTCCCTGTAGCTTGGGAATAAACTCTTCTAGATTTACTAAACATTGAACATAGAAAGTAGTTGTCAAAAAGTGGGGATATAAATTTATAACATACGATAAGCTCTACAAAACAAATATATTTAGGTAGAGAATGAACTAAGGTACACATTACATTACTTTTATTTCTTGAAATGCTAAGAAAAGTGCACTCCACTCAGGCCAATCTTAAGTGTGACTCACCACAATTACAATTAATGTATTACTATCAATCTTCAAATTTATAAACAATTCATTATTAATTTTATTTGAATTTTTAAAAGAAACGAAAAAAAAAAAAAAAAAGCCAGAGTACTCCTGGTTAACGGCTCTGTCTTGGGTTCATCGGTAGTCACCTACTGACAAACCTAGAAGGCAGAGATTCAGCCACATCTTCAGTTTGTTCTTCTATAACTCCCAAAACCCTTTCCTTTTCTTATTATGTTTATCAAATTTTAATTTTTCTTGAATTTTTGTTGAATTACAGAAGTTTCTTATCAATTGACCATCTCCATTTTTCTTTACTTTGTGCAAATATTTCCTTAAGGTCTTCACATGGGATAGTTTTTCAAACCTTTTCCTACATGCTATTACTTTATTCATTTTTAACCATTCATCTTTTAGTAAACTTAAGCGTCCAGTTCTGTTCCTGTACATTGTGTTTTTACATTCTTCATGTCCCGCTCTCGTTTTAGGTAAATATATGTGAGACCGACATTCGCAAACGCTGCTCTACCGTGTCTCCAAAGACGGCTGTATACCTGCGTTCTTTTACGATTAGTTTTCTCATGCAATTAGTTGCCAAGTCCGGATAACTACTCACTTTTCTTGAGAGAGTATTGAATCGGAGAAGTGGGGGAGGCAAGCGAGTGCGACATCGGCGCGTTGACTTTACAGGTAGGAGAAAAGAACCGAATGTGGCATACGCTTTTGGTTATCGTCATTTATAGCAAACTGTCAAATAATAAGCATACGGAATACACAATTCAAATCTTCAATGTTATACCAAGAGATATAATGTTTTAAAACTATTAACATGCCTCCAAAAATTTACAAGATGTGCGTGTTACTTGAATTTTTAAAAAGTGTTGAGGGAAGAAAGTTAAATTAACCCCTATAAATATAATCAAAAATTGACTTTTAAGTCAATTGCAGTTTATTGTAAATCTTGAAAATAAAGGGTATCAATGAATAAATCCTGCTATAAAGTGTCTTTATATATTAGAAGACATTGCCCAAACGGCTTACAACAGAACACTTTTTAGTAAAGTATGGGGAAAAAAAAAAAAAAAATATATTGCATGAAAGATTTGTATTGGTAATAAAAGAAGCATCTATATAAAAAGAGCAAATATGAAAACTTATAAGCAGCAAAAGCCTGCAAAACGAGCTTTAAAATGAGCTACAGAAAGACATTATACAGAAATTAGTATAATTATAAATTTGTAGATAAAAATCAAACTTGGAGAAAGTTTAACACAATTAGCCATATTCGCAATTCATTTTGTCAAAATTAACAGCTATCTCATAGTGAGCTATAAAAATCATTTCCCTTTATTTCTTCGCAGCACTTTAAGCACATCTGGCTATTTAGCTTTTTTGTTTTGTTTTGCTTTGTTTTTTTGTTTTTTTATGTTTTAAGGATATCGACCAGAACACAAATAGCGCAAATAGCGTAATCATCAGGAATAGAAACCTTCAGGATAACTGCTCCAATTTGTAGGGCTTGCTTTGGATTGTTTATAAAGTATTGAAAACTGATATAAGATTAATTTTGCATATTCCGTTGTTATTCTGACAATTAAAGTGTCTTTTAATGCAATTTAAGGTATAAAGCGAAGATGAACGAATGTTTGATGAAATGAGGGTGTAAATTAGCCTGCAGTTCGCAACATCGTTAATTTAGCCTTGCTCACGGCTGGACGTTTGTGCCTATACCTTATTGGGCGGAAGGTATGATGTGAGGGAGACGTGGGCGGCGCGCCTCCATATCAAACGCCGGGGTAGACACCTTTACGCCATCATACCGCGCCAGCCCACCTTACCCTTGCACTTTTGACTCTGAACCAACGGACTGTTTAAATAGTGTTTAACACCTTTATACTATAGGTGAGGATTGTTTTAAATGTAGAGTGCCTACCTGGCATTTGCTATTTACGAAGACTGGCCTCAAGAGATTTGAACCCGGAACACCCTGATCACAAGACCACGAGGCGGTCTAATTTGAGATTGAGCTTCTACCTTAAGATACTTTCTACTCTCGTAGTAGGCTCAAGCACATCATTGTGGGATTGCTGCACATGTTACACTGAAAAGAAATATATTTACTTAATAATTGTTACTTCTTGCTAATTACAGTGAATTATTCTTTGGTTTAAGGCTGCAAAACTTTTCTCACTGCTGATAGTAACGAACTGAAGTTTTGTTTCCAACTGTAAACATTCTATTTCCAAACTAGCACAGTTGAACTTAACTCACATTAAGGAAACTATGTATAAGGCCTGATACAAAGCGTAATTTAGCAAAATAGTTTTGTCATTTATAAAGAACTCTATACATCATTGCTTTGGCGCGTGTTACATTAATGAAAGATTGATTATGTGTGTTTTTTTCCTAGCATTCATTGAGAGACTTTTATTCCCTTATCACGATCCATCATGGGGTGTGTGAACTTGTGATTTGATTAATTAGATTCGGAAGCTTACTAGCTCTTAATCTAAGATTTCTATAAAAATAACGGTTAGAATAAATACCCTCTTTTGTAGAACTGTAATTGACTGCATCAAATGACTTGTCGGATAGATGAGGGGGAACGTATTTAGTAAAGACCGCAAGTCGTTACTTGGGCGTTTAATGAAGCAGGAAAACCGGCCGCGGTTAGAAGGATTTCACAAATGTCCCTCGTAGAGGAACTTCTGGAAGGCAGAAAAGATTTCACTTAGAACTGAATACACCATCCTATTGAACTAATCTTCAGAAAAGCCCTGGACCGAAGATAAGGACTTAACTTGTTGCTGAGGTTTACAGCCAAGTCAGCTCTAGTTCTTAGTCCTCGACGGGCTGAAAAGAGTGCTTTCTGTTCGTGTATATGTACAGGGTGGCTATTTAGTGCCACCAGAGAGCAAAAGATGCATGGCAGAAAAATTTTTACTTTCATCGTAAAGGAAAACATTAAAGTGGAATATATTAACTAAATATCTAATTAGAAAATCAGTGATATATTTATTTCCATTTTTTATCCATTGTACCCAAGACTAGATCTCAGAATATTTATATACCGCCACGGGTGGCCGAGGTCGTTAAGGCGCGGACTCGTGAGCGGGAGGTCTATGGTTCGATTCCCACCAGGACCTTCCTCCCTGATTGAGGTTTTTCCGGTTTTCCTCAGTCCTCATAACTGGCAAATACCGGGGAGGTACCCTAAACTTAGGCCTGGAACGTTTCCTTCCTTAAAAAAATCTTTCTCAATATATTATTTCATTTTATGTATCACCAGTGTTCACCGCCTGTGGTGCCTCAGTAGTAAAAACTGGCGTTAAAACCAATAATAAAAAAAAGAATATTTATAGATTATTTTTAACCCGGTACTGGTTGCATCCATTGTAACATGAATACTCGCGAATTTAATTTTATTTTAAAATGTTTTTTAAAATTATGTAGCATTATAGAACATTTAAGCCACCAATAAACCTAGTATAATAACTATATGTCAATGTATAACATAATTTTTATTACTGCAATAGTAGGAAACAGTGCATTTTTACATGAAAAAAGAAGAGAACAAATTTGTACTATAAGTTTATAATAATACTTAGAATGTGCTTTGATTGGTTAGAACAATACAATAGAATATGTTTACAGTTTTAAATTATAAAAAATCACATAAAGCAATTATTCAATAATTTTCACATCAAAACACACACTACAAATGGAACCGAACAATTTATTTTTCAAATGAGAGAATGAGAGCAGATAGTCTAACATGTTTCATTGAGGATATGACACAAATATACTGCCTAAGAAAGTGAATATAACTAATTCCAGAATGAATAAAATAATTATTGGCAAACTTTATTTAAGAATTATTATACTATTGGAATTAACTTCCAATTATTATAATTGACACAAAGAAGTGTACGTTCTGTATTCAAGATGTTATGTTAGTCATGTTAGTGCAGGTATGCTTATTTAGATACAATTTGTGTGAAACAAAAATCTCTGTGGTGAAAAGATCGCTCTCACATCAAACTCACATATTGCAGTGGTTACAGCATCTTTTACTTATCTTGTTCCTGTTCTCACCACATAGATAGAATCGTTTACTATAACTGTAGTATCTTCACTATCCTCATTATCAGATCATTCTCGTCTTATTCTCATTATCTTTCTGTTTTCTTCTTCATCTTCTTTGCATTTTAGCCATTGCAGCCACTAGTTTGGGTCATTAGAACAGCAAATAATTACTTGAACAGATAACATTATCCTAGGCCCAATTTAATTGAAGAAAACAAACTACTGAGAAGTTCACTATTGTTAACAATGGAAAACATTATAAGTGGAAATATAACTGTTGTCATCCACGTGGCTACTGGAGGATTAATATTTACCAATTGGTTAATAATTTACTGGTGGAACGTGTTTATTTAAGCGTGAAAAATTAATTTAAAACATTAAACATCTACAGTGTAGGAAGGAACAAAATACATTTAGGACATCCATAGAGCATACAGAAATTGTCAAAGAAAGTCGTTAATTCTCTGGGATCTCTGTTTATCTGGGGGTGAACCGAAACTTTCGTATCAAGGTGGTAACAACGAAACATTACTTCAAACTGAATTCTATTCATTATTATCAAGCAAGCGTACAGGTGCGTGGGAATCAAAACGTATTGTGTATAATGAAAGCGGGTTTTCCCTCTGAACTCAGGAGGAAGAGTACGGTTTGTATTTAAGCGAGGTAACGGCACCCGGCGACCGACTTGCCTTTAAGATACATCGGCACCTCCTCCATATAAGCCTTTCCAATTCGCATTTCGTGATTACACTAGATGTAAACCTGGGCCGCAGTCGGCTGGGTGGGTCTGTTGTATATACCAGACCAGTCCGGCTAAGAGAGCCTGGCTGGCGAGGCTATTGACCACGGCCCTTGGGCATCGGCTCGGCTAGCTCTCCGCTTTGCTATGGAATTCCAGATGGGCCGGCGTGATTCCATCCGACAGCATCGACGTGCTCGCAAGCCAACCCGCCCGTCCAGTCCCTTTAGGAGTACTGCCTTGAATTTTCCTTCGTGTATACAAGTGAAAATTATTTATAGCCCGGTCACATTCACAAATCCTTAGGTATAGCGCTCATGTTTTTCATCATCTATCATGTTTATTCCACTGACGTGCCGCTAGTCGGTAGTTATAATAATGGTGCGCAGCTCACATGCGAGGTCAAGATCTGTTATACGCACTTAATACGTTTCACCTAGGCTTCTCACTCATTCTTTTGTTTTGTATTCAATTCTAAGGTCACCAGACGACTGGAAATACATCTGAATACTGAAAAGTCTTCAACTTGCCACTGCAATGCACACACAGATCGTTGAAACGTAGCTGCTAACTATATAGTGGAGGGTGAGCTTTCGAATCCTCTCTAGGCCGTACTTCCGTTCGAGTTAGTCATTTTGCTATTATACTATAATGGCAAATATAATGGGGATGAAACATTGATTATTTTTTTTCTGTTTTTTTATGAACGCTTTTTAACATCTCAGGTCATGAGCCTCTCTTCTTTCGGGCTTAGGGTTCTTTTTCGTGCCGTAAAATTACGACATGGGACCCACGGCTTAGCCATACTTAAGATTTTTACGCCCAAAAACTCCATCGATACTGGCCGGCCAGTAAAATTCTTCTACATTTTAATATCTTTGTTTATTTTTTCCTTAACTTTTAAACTATATTTCCCAGCTGAACTAATCTATCTGAAACAGTAGCCTATGATAAATGAACCAACTTTTTACGCACAAACCTTGAGTTGTGTTAATGAAAGAGCTATTAAAATGCTTTCCCTTCTTCATTTTATCAAGATATATGTTATCCAGCAAAAACAGATTCTGATACAATTCAGACAATGGCAAAGGTGCTTCTGTTGTTTTACATCTCAACCGAACTATCTTAAAAACTTAAAACTTCACATATCAAGGTTCATAAATGCCATTTAGTCTTCCTCTTCCAGATGTATTTCAAATAATGATCACCACGTAGAGCGAGCTAAGCCTAATTAAACACCGAAGATAAATATAACATTCTGTCACTGTATTATTTTTTTACACAAACTTTTTATTTAACACGCTTGATGATTCGGCATTAGTTCCCGAAAATTCTCACTGCACTGTTGGATATCTGGAGTAGTAGAATATTCCAGCCTGGCAATCTTACGCTCTTTAATCCAAGTTTTTTTTTCTTTTTTTTCCCTATATTCGTAAATGATATCGCTTCAACTTCCAACAACATTTACATGATACTAGCTTATGTACTAGCCTATTTCAAAGGAATCATATTCTAAGCAATTTCGTCTCTAATAAAACTGAGCTGCTTAATTACTTAACAGTTTTAATGTTAATATTCCATTTTATATGTTCAATTGCATAACAATAACTTCAATAACCATTAAGTAAAAATCCACATGGATAGTCTATAAAAAGGTCATTGAACTTAGTTATCAGATAGTCATTCCAGGTAAAATAAGATAATGTATTTATTTATACAGTCCGCAAGGGAATTCAGTGTCATAATTATATGGGTTGTCCCGTGCTATATATCCGTATTATCTTTCACATTTATAGCATTGGAGTTCAAACGTTCCGAATGTATAACAAATAGAAAAAAAAATATTTGCAATTTCTTTTTAAAGCCCGAGGCGTTTAGCCGTAAATTCACCCGAGAACTTACAGGTTTGCAAATTCTGATTTGATCTTACAGAGCTTAATATTGTTGTCACAGTGTTGATATTACTAAAATTGAACTAGTGAGCAACGTTAGTTATAAACTTTTTTTCACAACCAGGTTATGCAAAACCCAGCGGGGTGGCTCAGTCGGTAACGTTTCGACTTACATTCGGGAGGGGCCAGGTTCAATTCCAGTTGGGCCGCAACACCTGACCTTGAATTTTTCGTGAATTCCCCATGTTCCTTGGGCGAATGATGGAATGGATATTTACATTTATGAAAAAATACCTACGTCAGAAAATAGCAGCAACTTGCTTGAACCGAGAGAGAGAGCGCTCCCACAGCCGAACGGAATTTCTTTTTGCAATGTATTTAAATGGGAACTAGCAGAAAGAGGCGTACCGAATTCCTGGGCAAGAATACTGTTCCGCTGCCGCAGTGCATTTTTTATTTCGTATGTGTACAATCGTAAATAATCGTGAGTTAAACAAGTGCAATCTAAAACAGAGCAATGATTTGTTTATTCGAGATAAGATTAAATAACACACATTGAAATAACAGATTAAGGAATGAACGAAGAAAAATTAATAGCTCTTCTTCAGAACTATCCACATTTATATAATAAAAGTCAGCTATTATAGTAATATTTACGCTCGAGATAGTTCTTGGGGTGGTAAAAATAAATTAAAAATTGTGCGAAATCCCAAATTAGTACGTATTTTTTTAACAAAAATATCATGAATAGTATTTTTGTTTCAACTCTGCGAAAATGCTGCATAAACTTTACTGCATCCCCAGCAGGATGTTAAAAATGCAACATGCGCTTCTCTTGTTAAAAAAGTAATGAACACTGTGTTTTAGTTTCTCTTGGTTGTTATTTGTTCTTTCTTTTTATGTTTCCTCATAAGAACGAGGTAGTGTATTATGCGATTAGGTTTCTGGCGCCACGAGTATGCTTCAGTTCTGCTGATCCATTCAGTTCGGTTCGGCTAGGTTCGATTCCATTAGATGGAGGCTGCAGAAAGCGTTTCGCTTCGTGGAACTTTTGTCATCGCGGCCTAAGGGAAATATGCGTGTCCGTCGGAAATGACGGTAATGAACACATAATGCAGTGTGGCCGTACGTTTCGACATAACATGTTTATTTTCTCGAAAATGTAGATAGAAAAAAGGGCCTTTACGCTTTTTTTTGTTCCTCTTATAAAACTTCAACTATTAGCTTTATTTATGGCACCGAGTTCCCTTCCACCCTGTATAATGCATCAGGAGTTTGATCTTTCCTTCGATAATTGCTTTATTATCATGAAGTGTGTTACTTTCATTCGAAAGGAATTTTTGTAACATTTAGATATAGATAATAAAACATTCACTAGTTTCCCTTGTTTCGCTGTCTTCCAAAGTAAGTTCAAAATGTCTTGGAATAAAGAAAGGTTAAAAACTTCTTCAAAGAAGTTTCTAGCTAAAATTAAAAATGTGCAGGAGTATTTATCATTGCTTACGATTTTACAATTTGCATTGGACGACGCTTCTACCTAATGTTGCGCTATTTCTCTCGAGGTTTGTGCGGGGACGCACTTTTGCACGCACCGCGTAAATAAGTCGTAAAAATTACTGTCACATCTTGTAGGCATAAATGCACCTTTTTGTTCCTGTTCAGAGTGAATAAAGAATCACGCTATTTCTACAGTGCAGATCTATATGGGCTTTTTAGAACGTACAGGCATATATTCCGAGGCATAGGATAAAAGCCGCGAGAGTGCGATGGGAACTTTTAGGTCAAAATGCAGTAATTATGTTTACTTTTTTCTAGCGTGCGTGCGAGGACATCAAATCGGGTTAAGTTATGACGGGCACTCTACCAGCATGGCCATTTCACTTCTGAGGTTGAAGAGCCCCGCGGTTATCATGTGCTATTCAAATTAACACGATATTTACGTTTACTGTGGCGTTTCCTTCAGCTCCGTAGTACAGTATTGACATTAGCTGACGACGTATTTGTTTACAATGCGGGTTAAGACTTTTTGGCTTTGAAAGAGAACTACAGTACCCTATTGTAAGAAAACACAGACATTAACACTTAATTCTGACTTTTATTTTGGCTGCATTTAATCCAATTCCAAAGCTTGGCTAATAAAGCCGTTAAAGTGTACAATGAAATTGTGGCAGTTGTTTATTGATAGTATAAATTGCTCTTTAATGCATACGGCTAACCATTCCGGAAAGACAGTTTTAATCTTATTAGTACGTGCTGGTTAGTGGGAAGTGGTGCCCTTAATGATTCAAAGGAATCTCAGATCAGATCAGCTCCAACATAAAAGCGTTTCCCACTGGATGCTGAAGTCACCAGGCTGAAGTATCAGCTGACGAGCGAAACTTTTCCTTTCGTATGAAATAAAAGACAATTAAGGCATAGATGTACAAACCTCTGGTGGCAGTAAAATGAACCTCTCTTACTTGGTAGCCTACTGTAGCTTGATAAAAAAAAAATACTTAAAGCAGGATGTGTAAGTCGCAACTACATCATCGCAACTACCTTTGAATCATCATCCTCGTATCTTCCACTTATCAACGTGCTTCACAAAGTAGATGCCTATGGGTGACAAATATTACACATCCAAATAATACTGTTAGAAATTTAGCATTTATGATATACTCCATTATTACATGGCTTACAAATATTTTTTAAACTTTTGCACTTTTATCATTAACGCAATTTGCTGTGTCTCCTAATATAAACACAGCACATTTAAATGAAATCTGTCTAATGATTAATTCGAAATCCAAAATCCAAAGAAACTCGCCTGACAGCTATTGAAAAAAGGTGAACATTTTAAAAGATTAAAATATATCGATAACAGAACACATTGGTAATTAATACCAAGGTGAGATTTGGTGCTACATACTGTAATAATCTAGTTTAGGAAGGGTTTTTTTTATTTCGTTGACATTAGTTCTTAAAACAACGGAGAAATAAAAAATTAAGGAAATATTTCTTAATTAATTAAAGCTGTGGATTTTGAAATGAATAGTCATCGAAATTTCTAAGCACTGAAACCTAAACGAAAAGGAATTAAGTTATGCTGATAATGGACTAGGTCAAGCCTGTCACTCCTTCAGTTCTTGTTTGCCTGCCGGTCGCTAGCTCATAGCACGTGCTCTTGCTTTGTTTCCAACGACTTAGTCGTTTGAGTGTACTTAACTTGATGTGCTTAAGGATTCCTTAATATTATAAACATTGAGCAATGTCAAAGTTTAATATAAGTTTTACAACCCGCTCGACCATATACGTACATACAAACCATTCTTAAAAAAGACATAAACAATCAGAAAAGTAGATCGAAAGAATTTCTTTTCCCCAGTGTTCTACACAAACTGAACGCATATTCCTTAAAGAAGCTAGGTTTAGCCTGTGTTATTGACCTTAGAAAAAATATAAAAGTCATTATAATCATAGATTAGGTCTTTAACACTACGCGTAGGAGAGAAAAATAATAAGAAACAATATCTTTCCACCGTTCAATTGCGATTTTCACCATGTACAATATATGTAACTTAGTGGAAATTTCAGCATTGTTATGTACATTGTGCTGACGTATTTCATAAATATTGCTGCATAACATCTGAGAAATTTAGAGATCATTTATAAAATATCGCAAACTAAAAAAGATATAAATCATTTTATACTATTCTATAACATAGTGTAAAGCTGGTCCTACCATACCATAAAATGGAATAAAAATTTGCTGTATTTCGAGATTGAATAAAATGAGCATGATTCGGTGGTTGTAAGAATTCTAAATGATTAAACCAACAAACTTATGCTATACTGCAAAAAAGTCAAACCTAATTCTCGACTTGACTTAATCCATTTACAAAACAAACATGAGCTGTTTCTCCAAGTTGCCAAGACCTTCTAAACAGGTACCAAAAGTGGGTATAGGTATAAAAAGTTAATTTTTTCATTGAAGTTGGAAAACAGAGGTAAAGAATGAGGTCCTCGTCCAAGTTTTGCTCTGTCATTGGAGGGAGAGTATGATTTAGCAAAGTCGTTTGGTGCATATTCTATATTGCTAAACTGATCATGTGCACCAAATTATTGAAATATTTGTCATTTCTCATATAACAATTACTAATCTTGTTCTTATTCTTATTCTTTTGCCGTCTTTTGGGTATTCAATTCTTATTTTCATATTTTACTGTTTCTGCTATGTCTACCGCCAACCTAAGTAATGGTTCTTAATGACACTCTTTTCTACTGCAGTCGCTAGCAATACAACTATCAAAATTAACGACTACATTTCTACATAATACATATGTTATCTTTAGCAAACTTCGTGGGCTTTTACAGATGTATTTGGAATATACACTTATCGCATATTTTTACCAGGTAAACAGGTTCAATTTCTTTAAACTTTTCTTGGGAATATAATATTATTTATACATTAGATGTTGCACTATTTTACTAAAATACCTCTAGGGTTTACCTCTACCTGGAAGAAATGCTATATGTTAACCCTTAAGGGGAGTCAAAATGGTGATTTTAACGCTATTTATATTCAGATTTTGTTATAATTTGAATACTTTGGCTTACCCACTTACTCTGATATATGTATCAATAATGCTGAAAAATCTCTAGAAATGATACTTTTTTCTAATAGTTCTGCAAATGAATAATTAAAAGAAGAAAAAGACATCAGGATCAAGAGGAAGAGATAGAGATAGAGGAGTATGAGGTTAGAAGGTTTTAACTTCCATTTCTGCTACAACTGTGACTTCACTTTTTCCACAAAAATGCATATTATTTAAAAAAAAATATGTGTTTTTTATTCAATGCAATTCCCCACAAATCGTATTGGAAAACTTTCATAAGCATAATAAGTAAAAATCAACTAAGCATTCTTAATAGCTACCGAGATAATGAGTAATGCATTTGCTAAATTTAACATTCACAAGGATAGGTCGTTTAGGCACCCTTAATGAACAGCGAGCGAACCTTGATTGCGTCAAACTCTCATGGAGATGTTCATCAATTCAATGGGTAGCTTTGGCGTTATCTGTAACTATAAGAATGTGAGTAATTTTACGCTAACATAATTACTATTTCTTTATTTTTTTTAGTAGTGTTTAACACCCGTTTTTACTGCTGAGGCACCACAGGCGGTGGACACTGATGATACATGATATGAAATTATATATTGTGTAAGGATATTTTTTTTTTAAGGAAGGAAGCGTTCCAGGCCTAAGTTTAGGGTACCTCCCCGGCATTTGCCAGTTATGAAGACTGAGGAAAACCTGGAAAGAACCCTAGTCAGGGAGGAGGTCGTGGCGGGATTCGAGCCCAAGACCTCACGCTCACGAGTCCGCGCCTTAACGACCTCGGCCACCCGTGGCGGTTTTACTCTTTGTGATGACTTATGAAGAGCTGTCAATAGAAATAATATTTCTAAGCATTTTTGCGTTACTATATTACCTTTTAGGTAAAATGTCAGCAAAATGTTGTTCCTCTCTGTCTTTGATTGAGTCTCGCGGACAGCTACCTTCTGGTTTTCAAATGAAGGTGAGAGCGGCAACGACCTGTCTTCACGTTATGTCGGCGATAAAGTAGACGTGTCCTCGGTACGTTCAACTGACGCACGTGTCATATAACTCATTGGTTAAGTATCACTGTGCTAATGTTAAGCAAGCCATAAAACAGTCTGGGAACCAGTTCTCTACTCGGGCGATTCCTCATCATCTCACACATCTTTCCTTGCTCAATCTCCTTTCTTTATCATTACTTTGTATAAACCCCGAGGGTCAATATCACGTAATATTTCTTTCTCCCTTTGCCTGCTTATTGTCTTAATATTTGTAAGTCCCCCGCTGCTACTCCCTGCGTTAGTGAAACAAAAATGGAGCAGAATCTACTAACAAGGAAATTCCTTGGGTTTGAAAATTAAAATCGCACCAAAATTCATATGTTGGAAAGACGCATATTGGCATTTGATGGACTGGATTGTTTGGGGCGGAGGATACTTCGGTACTTGAGCCTTGCTCATGGTTAAACGTTTGTGCCTACCTCCCTATGGGAGCACCTCCGGTAGAAAGGGATGAAATGAGAGAAATACCGCATGCTCAGGTGATCCTTACCATATTCCTAGATAGAACAATCCTCAGAAGGTCCGCTTTCATACCAGCTGTCGGAGCAGAAATATTTACAAAGCGCAAGCCACCAACACGCCGCACCAGAGTATCTCGCCCTGACACTTTCTACCCTATAACAAAACCACCGGAATGAAATGATAAGAAATGGAAGAGCGGAAAATTCGTGGAAATTGAATGCCCGTCTAGGAAAAACCATGAAAATACCCAAGGTCGGAATGACTGGCCCCAAGGATTTGCAGCAGAGACTTCTCGAACGCGAGTCTGAAGCTATACTCCCTGAGTGTGCATATGCCTCGAAGTGTCACTCGTTTTCAAAGACCACTACTGTCAACTCCTGCGTTTTAATGAAAAACTAATATTTCCATTTAATTGAGAGGTAACTAAATAGTTACATTTTGGTTTGATTTTGATTGTTCGAAATGAAGAGTTTTCCCATACCCACTGGATGTGACGAACTCCCTTGATATGGGCATGCTTATTTTAACCTTTAGGTTTCATGCCGAGTGTCTTTAACAGGGCAAATGCACTCGATGTTTCTCAGCTTATATCTAACGTTAATCTTTAGGAATAGAAAGTGAAAGCAATATAAGCTGGGAAAAGGTGCAAGACCTTAGTAGCATGTGACGAGAATACCAATTTACTTGATTTTACAAGTCATAAAGCAGGGACGTCGGTTAGGGTATGACTTTTGCACTCGCTTAGAGTTCTTCCAAATCAGCAACCTATCAACGGAACATGTGAGACATTAGCAACCAATAAACCAAAGTTTCTGATGAAACAAGGGAGATTCCAGATGTAACATATAGACATATGTACATTTATTTTATGGAAGTAAAACGCATGTTCTCATACATTGTGCCTGTAACTGACTGAAGACCTCGGCTACACAGCCGTTGTCTGCTTAAACGCATAAGAAGCTCTAGTTGCATAAATGTTTAAAAATTATGTAAACATTTCCAGAGAAAAAGACAATCAAATTATGCTCCAAACATGAAAGTATCCAAGATAAGAGCGTCATTAGCAGTTCAGACATGATTTTTCCTCGTGTACGGAAAGACGCCAGAAAATTCTCGGACGTGTGTATCATGTGGCAAAATTATCTTTTCACGTTGCATGTGTATCTTGGCATACCTTTACATCCACCGCTCCAAGGAGTTCAGCTGCCATTCACTCACAAAGATTCTTTCCCACCATCAGCTGTAAGATCTCATTCACACACACCCATGCACGCACAACTCTCTCTCTCTCTCTCTCTCTCTCTCTCTCTCACACACACACAAAGAAAAGGCTCGGTTTAGAACAAAACAAAATCGCAACAAAATCCAGTTATAAGCCATTTACTAACTTCCGAATTGAATGATAGTATTGGTTTTTTTTCCCCTGTCAAACGCCGTAGTTTACCAGTAGAGTGCTCTATGAAGACACTGGTGCAGCAGAAGGCGCCCTCTACTGAGCAATTGTGGCGTTTTACAGAAAAAAAAATACCTTTGAATTTGCAGGTACGTAGATGGCCTTTAACTTTTGTTCAACCAGAGGAATTTTTTAGATATTATCACAGTATTAAATTTGCTTTGGTCCCTTTGTAAGTCTATCTTAACCACTCTAAGTCACATTGAAATGGTTTAAATAATATAACAAAGAACGTGTATAGCCATGCAGTATAGGTGAATTTCTATCAAATAGTGCAAAGTTGTAAAGGAGTTGAACACATTAAGGAAGCGTGGTGCTGCTATAAAATTCATATGGAAATTAACTTCATGATATTTTAAACGTTAATTTCGTTTTCCTTATTTGGAGAGAGTGGTATGATTGATTTACTCTTAGTGTATCTTCTAAGGCAAAGTCGCGATAATGCTACGTTTGTATTTTAATATTGATTAAATATGATATGTGCACTTCTCAGTTATTGTACTATAGCTAGAAAGCATTTTCCATCGTCTTAATGATATCAGATCAGAAGGAACCATTTAGCCGAAGGAACGCAAGTACAGTTTTTTTATAGATTGTCTTAAAATTATTCGTTTGTTAAAACAAGAATGGGATTATTTATTACACTTCTACTGTTATGGAAATGTTTGCTTGCAGCGTTTCACTACTATTCAAAATAATTTGCGTAAGCCAATGCGGGAAAATGTTTAATACCCGAACTGGAGCATTACTGGAACTCTATTCCCACATTCTTCAACTAGTAGAAAACAGCAGTCTTAAGTTAATTGCTTTCATATAAGCAACCCCCTTCATTTATAAAGAAAATGTCCCTTTATTCTTCTTCTTTGACTGTTTGCCCTCCTGCGGTATTATGTTCTGCGAGCTAATGCCCAGACCAATTGCTGTCGTGGAAGTAATTATCTCCGAATGGGTGGCCAGTCCAATGTCAGGATCGTCTCGAAGAGATCACAAACACAGAAAGTCACAGACATACGAATGAAGAAATGGAAGGTGAATCTGTTGTAGAGAAATACTAACCTGGCATTTGCCCTTTCTGAAAATGAACTTAGCAAAAAGCGCGGAAAACCTCAAGTAATGTTTGGTCAGTCACAGGAGTTAAATTTTGGGCCTTCCGAATACAAGCATCAAACATTACCACCTGAGTCAACCAGCTCGGTCATTCATTACGAAAACACGATTTTATTCTTAGTTTTGTTTCTTTAGTTATATAGACATACTTTTTATAATATTGTTACATACACATGATCATATTTAAACACTATAATTTATCTGAAAGATCTGCTCAAGATATGTCCTTATTTGAATCCAGTTAACAGTTGAGGCGCTTTTTAACCCATCATTAATTCACTTCATTAATCGTACCGAAGACCTTTTGTGGTAGGCACAATATAAAGGAATAAAATGTTACAAATAATTGTAATGCTCTTGTATTTCTAAGCTAACAGCATCGGCTAAGTTTTGTAATCACATTAAGTTAAACAGCGGGTGGGCACTTGTTTTGAGGTCTAATATTGTACCAAGGCTGCCACTAAAGTGTTGTTCAACACGACCTTGTTCCGCTTCCGTTGTCTGGAATGTTATCAAGGTGTGTGTAACAATCTGATGTTATAATTCCGTTCCATTCTATTTGTTTTACTGAAGATGACTTCGATAGGTCAAAGATTTAAAGAAAATAGAGCACAACTCTTCATCATCGAAATGCACTTAATCACAATGTAATGAACACATGAAATATATGGTAACATTTTCCCTAATATTTCACGTTTTTCTCAAAAATGGATCGTAAAAGTTGTGCGCATCCTGCATTTCCCCCCCCCCACTGAAAGCTGCTGTAATTCGAAAAGATTTTAAGGAGCATTCAGAGCTTTTATTATATACAAAAGCTTCGGAAACGGAAAAAATACTTAATTTTTTAATTGAGTAAATACTAAAAGAGAACATGAAATAAAGAAGGGTTATTCTGGAACAGTTTTATATAAACATATCTGGTATTGTTTCCGAAATTAAATGTTCTGGCTAATGCAATGTAAATAATTCTAACTGGCTTAAATAAAGCTAAAAGCTATGTTTTATATTTAGTCAAATTTCACAAAATGTGCTGAAAAACATGAGATGCTACATTTGTGCTATTACCGGATTAATGAAGAGCGAAGGATGGTACAGAAAAGCAGAGCTATTTTGTTATTTCCGCAAATATCTCGCGCTCCTCCAGCTACTCTTTTCTCCGTGCATCTTACCCAATAAACAATGGACGAAGAATAAAGAAAAGAGCAACGCAGCTGTAACTTCCACATCAAGCCGTCTAGGGAAGCCTTGGACTCCGGTGGACGGTTTACTGTGGAACATCAGTCAAGCGTAATGGTATGCAAGAGATTGGGAAATATTTGCCTGACATGCATAGCAAGCAAACCTATTTCTTTTCTTGCTCTTGCTATTGTCCTCACAATAGAAACTGGTGGCTTTGGACTATTAATTGGCGACTTCAAGAGGGAGGAACAGACATTTCTACAACTTTATTAGTAAGACTTTTTAGAGGCGGAAACAACTTCAAGCCTGTCTTCCCTCTTGTCTGGCCAGAACCTTTGCTTTTGATTTCACAAAGAACAGTAGCAAAATGCATTTATTTTCTATTTCTTAGGTTCTAAGTTTGGGCACTTTTTATCATTTTCATGTAAAACTACAGTTACACCATTAAGCATTAAGTTTGAGTCACACATTTGTGACACATTAACTAGAAATTGTATTCGGCATGCTGATCACGATTTCGGATTTACTCCAATTGAATATAAGTAGGACCCGGATGATTATTACCTAAAAATGTTAGAATTATGCAAGAATTTATCATTCTGGAAAAATTATAAAAATATGACCTAAAACAATATTCTGACACGATTTAAAAATCTTATATTTATGTTAAAATATGACAAGTTTTAAAATTGTATGACATTAAAAATATTAATTTTATGATTAAAATTTGCATTTATTTAATCAACCAAGAGACAACACTCCACATTACACACAACCAAAGAAATATAACATGATAGAAGTCATTGAGAATCACATACACTTTGAAGTTTTCACAGCATTGAGTACCGGGAAAAATTTGCTCAACGTCGCTGAAAGTTATTGGGGCAGATTTGAAATTAGTGAAATCATTGCTGTTGAATTAAGACACACCTTCATTTAATGTTGAATATTTTATAAAATAAATTTAGACATGAAAATTCAGAGAAATAAAAAAAAAATAAAATAAATTCAGGGATGTGCAAAATCAGTCTTTGAGAAATCTGTGAATTAGTGGAAGAAAGGGGAATAACATGTAATAAAAAGACACCAATTTATTAAAAATAGCGAAAAAATTACTAAAACTAATAAAATAGAAAATATAACATATGACCAATGAAAAGCACATACTTTTGTTTATAATGGTTGAAACCATGCTTATTTTAAGTTTGCGACAGAGAAAAATAAAAATGGGGGAAAAAAATAAGATATGTCAATAACATTCGGGCACTATTATTGTGATGATGTGCTTGTAGCAACAAAAAATAAATCCTTCGTTTGCAGCAAGTGTATTGGTTTCTGAAAACTGCAGATAGTTTTAATATCCTTGATTTCTACAAAATAAACAGCAAATTGAAGTTACTCCTCGTGGGGATAGGATGAGAAATTTACCGAAAAGAAAACTACCAAAGAGTATCATTATTTCAACATGCACTACGCTTCATTTTGTAACAAAATAGTATATTATATTAACTTATAGCGTTATACTGTATTGCATGAGTAAATATTTTTACGAATGCATAACATTATAGTCGAGTTTCGTGCGCTATTTTTATATATATGAGAATTATAGAAGGATATTACTAAATTAATATTAATGTCGATTTTCCAACGAATTACTCTGAAGTCAATGACTTCTTTTAGTCATTGTATTAATGCAGATTATTTAGTTTGTTTGTCTGCAAGAAATGCTGGCCAAACTGAAAAATGTTGAATTGTCACTAATACCCAGAAAATCTTATGATAATTATCAGAAGGAATACGATAAATTCATTAATTAAACAGAGAGAAAAAATATTAAGAATATTTCAGAAGCTTCAGCGTGGCATATATTTCAAAACAGGTAAGTTTCTTAATATTCTACTAATTCATTTGGCAGCTAATATTGCTTTATAACCTTTTTATTGATTTTTAATTGTGTATTCTGCAATGAAAATTAATTATTGTTTCTCTTATCAGTAATACTTAAATTGTTTTCGATAATAAAAGTTGATGACAACATTTTAGCACCGAAAACATTTTAATGACGTACATGTTACTATGTTAATTTTATGCAGCTGATGTAATAATATACTATATTACTAACGATTTTGACCTATAGTTAACATTATTTATAATTCTGGTACAAAATATTTAAAAAAAAACTTAAAATTAATAAACTAAAATTTCTAGAAACATTCCGTCGTAAAATGTCAACAAATAGCACTATCGCGTGCTGAAGTGTAATAAATTTTTGCAAACGATTTCTCATTATTAACACCCAGACTGTTATAATGTCCTTGCATTTCTTATTCGGTTTACATTTTATTAATTTCAAAATGTTTCTTATTATGACTGTGTATATTAGGAAGCGATTGTGTTTATGCTGAAAAACCTGTCACATACGGCAGGCGTTTTTATTCCTTCACCAACGTAAATTAAACTAAGTAACCGAAATATTTATATTATATTACTAGAGATCTATAAGTATTTATTTTTCCGGCCTTTGAATGAAACTAAACCTTCTACAAAAAGCCTGTAGGATGTACAAAAACGTTTCATAAATTAGGTAACCAGAAACTTCGTATATTAATTACGTTTTAGATTGTTTCACGGTTTACGAATAGAAAAATCTGCGCTGATTTCCACACATTCTAATATATTGTAATATGCAATTTGTTTACAACGTTAGACGCGTTCTGTCAATGTTGTATTTTCTTTAAAATTACGATTTGATTTGTAGTAGCAAGAAAAAGGAAATGAGTAATTCCAGATAAGCAGGTTGGAGATTCACTAAAGAGAGTGGTTTTGTTTCTCTTATGTCTGCATTTCATAAGTCTTCTCAGCCCTTAACAAGTTAGTGAAAGCCTTAGGCTCTAAAGCAGTTGATGACGCCGGTGAAAATATGAGTAAAGAGACGGCCAACATTTAAGCGCTTGTAACTTAAAATGTCGCGATGCTGACATTTTCCTGCATTCACAAATATTCTCTGAAGAGCCGAAAGGAAGCAAAAATACATTCAAATCATTAAATAATACGACACCGAGAACTTGTCCTCCTTGTCATATTTATTCCCCTTGTTACTGTGCTAGGAAGATAATGTACAAGACAACGTCAAATATATTTCACCGGCGCAAGAGAGAATTAACCTACCTTGGTCATTACGGCAATGGACTTGAGAAAAGTGAAGCGACAAGAGCAGGTAGGGAATACCTTTCGTTTAAAGGGGAATCTGTAGGCGCAACGTAAATTCCATCCGTGTGTTTCTGTCACACAAGTCAGAAAGGAAGGGCAAACATTGCGATGTCATCTCTAAGCTTACCTTTTTCTTTTTTATAATATAAATAGCGTGGCAAGTCTGAACAAAGTTTACGTGTAAGCAAGCACCCATCAGTTTAACCTGACAGTAGACCAACCGATTTGCCTTTTTGTACGTCTTTATGGAACTTGAGTCTGGGCAGCTCAAGAAAGGCTAAGAAGCCAGAGTTGGTTCATAGTGTCACCATCTTTACGTTAAATGAACTAGTATTTGAAACCAAGGTCGAAGATGCTTTTTAGCAATAGCATGGACATGCCATTTTGGTTAAATTGTTTAGGAAAACGAACAATGTTATGATTATTTTTGCGCTAGCCAGAAGCACCAAGGCTACTCGGCATTTACTTTTTGTGCGAGCAAACACTTGTACCAATAGCTCTTGAGAATAATTTGAATTATTTTGCCATTTTTATATACTACTAAAACCCCCCAAATTGATTCATTCAGAGGCCGAGGTCGTTAGTGTACGAACTCGTGAGCATAGGTTTGGGGTTCAATTTCCACCAGGACCGTCCTCCGTGACACAGATTTTTTTCTTCTTCTTCAGGTTTTCCTCAATTCTATAAATGGCAAATGTCGGAGAGGTACCCTAACTTATGCTTAGAACGTTTCCGTCCATAAAAAAAAATCTCAATTTATCATTTCATCTCATGTATAATCAGTGTCCAATGCCTGTGATGCCTTAGCAATATATTTGAGCATTGAATATTCATGAAAAAAAAAACAAAAAAAAAACAAGAACATTTTTCTTGGTTGAAATGAAAAAAATTGTCATTTTGGTCAAAATTTTAGATTTTGCTTTGTCAAAAAGAATTATGTGAACTGGAATTAGTATTCTAACGTTTCAAGTCTCCTTACATTGTTTCGTTTCGATCAGCTGTTTTAACGGCCATCTTTAAATCGTTTCATGCCTAAAAGGCCGCCCTTGCCCAGCGCTCTGGCAGCCTTTTCCACTGTGATGTAATAAGAAATATAAAAGTTTACCAATAAACAATTGATGAAGCTGCTTTTCGTTGGTAACAGCTTTAAACTTTTCCTATTTACTTGTAATACTAGGGATTATGAAAGTACATGTTTGTGAACAAACATTTGAAGTCAGTGTTACTGTGTGAGCAAGTTGTGATAATGGTTTGTACATTTTGAGGTTAAATTCTATTAACAATAATTAATTACACGAGTATAGTATTTATGCTGATTATGTAGAATATAATAACAACAGTCTGCCCCTTGCATTGTTTCTACATTACATGTGTGCTATCTTTTTCCTAAACGCACAACTTTTTTGACAGTTAGAGTAAAAAATATAGCAATGGAGAAAACAATGGAGGAAATTTCATTACATTTTTTTTCTTGTTTTATTGTATAAATTGTTTTCATTCTCAGGAAATGAATTTAGAGTTTTAAAGGCTAAATTTTTATATCTCTGATTAAAGTTATACTGAAATATTACTCAATTTGTTTGGATCAGCAATGGGAATATTTGTTTAACTTGTAGATTAAAAAAATATAATATTCACTGATATTAGAACACATTACTCCAAGTTTCAGCACATTATCTGTAATACTTTAGAGTTAGTTTTAAGCATTCTTGTTTTTACTAATCATACAACTTGAATATTATCAGCAATTCACGGTTCTTAAGTAAAGTTAATTGGCCCATAAAACTAGAAGAAATAAATTATTTTGGAATTCTTCAGACACACACTCCAACCAATATCTTTTCCAGTAAGAGTATTCATCCAAAGTTATATCAAGACCAGATCATGATAGTATAGAGCTTAGACCATGCGGCCTTTGTGGTGTTCAGCAGTAAAACTTATTATATCGAGAAATGAACCGCATCGATTGAACTACGAACATCTAAAAAATGTCACCCTGTTTTTATGACCAGTCCTTATGAAATCATAATTGTTGGACTACACATAATTTTTACTTGTTCTTTATTTAAATTTTAATTATCGTTACTTTCTTTTCTATAGTTTGAAACTTAAATTAAGACCATAAATTGTTCGAAACTTACACTTTTGGAAATTGAATACAACAAATTGTTTATATATTTTTCTAATCGTTACGTTCATAGTTGAGGTACAGCTTGCCTATAAATAGAATAACTGCTAAATGTTTTCTTCGAGAGATTTATGGCAACAGTTTGGAGTTATACTTTCGTGGAGCTGTTTATAATTCAAAATAACAAATATTTCGTAACAAAGTAAGAACTGGGCATATCCTAAACACAGATAAAGCAAAAATGTATTTAAATGCCTTAATAATACAGCTAAAGAATAGATATGTATCTATGTATCAAAGAGAAAATACTAAACAGTTAAGAGAGGTTCATTTTTAACTGAAATTATTGGCATCATGGTTATTCAAAATATTACCAGAAGCACGTTTGCGCTGAGATGAAGATTTTTACGTATGTGAATGAAATAGCGATTAATTTCCGTGGCTAGATAAAGGTATGCTTTTAGTATGACTAATTTAAATGCACTTGTACTCAGCAACTTACAGAAGAGACATGGAAATATTCTAAGGATACTTAACTTTGTTAAATTACTGGGTACTTTCAAAAGGACAGGGTTCATAATATATTTAATAATTAAAGAAAGCTGTAAAAGGGAAATATTGCACTTCCAATGCTTATTACAAAAATTCTGATTATTTTTTACTTTTCTAGAAAGATAAACCGTGTTGTTATTATTATTATTACGTCATGGTGAAACCACTATAAATATTAGTAAATAAAGATAAGAGATCAAAGCATGCACCCAGCTCTTCCCAGCCTGCCACTCACCGTAAGAAGACAGACCCTCCAACAGACTCAAGATTTGTCATCACCGTTACATTTCTGACACTTTGGAACCCGCCCTTGCTATAAAAGGAACAAGACCCAGATAAAACCATTACTAACATCTATCATGTGACATTTCGTAACAGATGCTTAGAAATTCTTCCTGCCTCTACATTTTGAAAACGCCTTTTACAAAAACATGAGAACATTTGTTCTTGGCTTCTTAAGTTTGTAAGTCACCACTGTCCTGAGACTCACGTGACGGTTCAATAAAGATGACATCCATTAATATTGCCTATTATTACAATGTGCGATTTTGTTACTACATACTAAGGAGAGGATTTGTATGTGGTAAAATATTACAAATAAATTATAATAAATTTAATAAATAAATAAATACACGAAAATATTTATCAAATTATTGAAAATACGCAGATTTATACGGCAAAAATTTCAAACATTTATGATCTACGTGCCAAAACACAGAAAATATTTTTAAAAAAATGTTGTAAATATTTGCTTATATTCATCGTAAACAGCCTCTTCCATTATACCTTATTTAATTTCATTTAGAAAAAAAAAATATATTTACGTACCTGACCTGAAATTTGATTTCAATTTTGACATTTCTTCAGTGTGCACGATTTAATCCAAGCACTTATTCTCGGGGGAAAAAAATTTATGCATAGAAACAAAGCAAAAAAGACAAAGGTAAATCAAGGCAAAAATGAATGCACTGGTTGTGGGAGGTCTTTGAATGCATACGCAATGCACCATCAACTTATTCCGGAACATCCTTGCTAGTAGCCATAGAGAATTCAAACTGTCGTATGCTGCCACCACTAGGCATTTCATTGTTCACTCTCTGTGTATGCATTTATAAAATACTTAAACAACGACATTTAGTTTATTATAAAAAGTAAAAACAACGAAACATAATATAATAAATCATGAGTTAACAATTAAATTAAACCCACAGTTATGTGTTATAAAGATTTTTCTGAAAATGTGTTTTACATATCTGTGTTTATATGTGAAATAATATGTTCGTGGGTAATTGTTCGATAGAAATATAAAGTAGGTTATGAGCATTTATCTTAATGCAAAAAATATGTATTTTCATAAGAATTTTCTTCTTAGTTAATACTAATGTTATTATTATAGCTACTGAAAGTTTGTTTGTATAATTTTAAATTTATCTTAATGGTATGAGTTTTTTCCGTTTTTTTCAAAGTTGGACTACATTGCCATCATTAACGTAATCACTATCATTAATAGTATTCAGAATTAAAACTAGAGAAAGCAACTTTATGTCCACCATTAAACTAGTTTAAGTACGTACTTGAAAAGGCACTTATGAGATACTTATTCCATAATATGCATTACCCGTTAATCCAAACGAATCCTCACTTAAGTTTTTGTGGCCGTTTCGAGTATATGAAGTAGTTCATGAATTTTGAACGCCCAGTTAACTCGCTAACTTTACAACTAAACGCAGTTAAATCACTGCTTCTCCGCCTCTATATATTTAAATGATCCAACACTTTTGTCAGATTTTGATGAATAATCACACCGAGGAAAAACAATGAACAAAATGTAGAACAAAACCACTGATGATTTGAAGCGCTACACAAACTGACAATTTAGAAGAAAATTAATGCTTAAACATCAAAAGAGGTACGGAGAATTTAAAGCGCTAACGGCAGATAAAAGAGTTTAAGTGTCCCATCTAATTAGCTAAAACTGGCAGTAAGATATAACATAAATAATTAAAGAAATACTTTTGTGGTAGGTGTTACCCTTGTTGTAGTGTTTGCATACCTGTAGGTATTTCACTTATTTGCGATAAATAACACACACTAGGCAGAAACCTTTCACCTCATGCATCAAACATGACGTCAGTTAATACCCCCAGGCCGTTTGCAGCTGTAACTGCTGACGTGATATAAAGTCTGCTACAATGGGGTCATTGGGTGGGTGCCTTCAAGTTGTTAACAGTCAGCGAAATCTTAACGCTCTTTGTAAATATATTCGACAATGTTCTTGTTTGGTGTGTCCAAACGAAATTTTAAGAAAGCTGGGTTGATGGACGTGAACCTCTAGTTCACACCTTTAAGTTTGTTGAATTCTGTATCTGAACCTTGCATGTGAGCAAATTTTGATCACAGTGTACTCTAACAGATATAAATTCTTTTTGTCTCGGGATATATGATACACACTAAAATGGACATGTTATTTCTAAACCCCCGAAATTAATACATTTTTGACATTAAAAAAGCATGCGAATTCAGCTGCAGAGCAATTAATTAGCCTTTTCTAACACAATCACAAAAATATGTATAATTTGTTTTTTTCCTCTCAAGTTTCCTATGATGTTTGTGTCATCGTGCACCAAGTGCTGCTCGATACCTCCATGGCATCGAAGAAATGTGATGAAGAGTTTGGATATTCTGCCAGAAATATGAATTGCCCATCCAGAGTCTCCATGTTGTCAATATCTCTCTGTTCAAGATTATCCCAAAGATGATTGATGGAATATTTAGGCCTGGGAACTGAGCAGATTGAACATTGTGTGTCTTCTAATTATCTACACGATACTCTACATCATGTGCTTTGGCAATTTCAAGCAAGTAAAATAATTTACAGACAGTCAATAATAATAAAAGGACCACAGGCTGCTAAATGTACCTGTTTGCATTTCCTGTTCCAGGGATTAAAACGAGATACGTTTTTCTATTTGTCATTTATTCCTCCCCAGAACAAGATGGAATCTACTTGGAATTTGTGAATTTCCTGTACAATATGCCTCAGTCTTCCTGCGTTATCTAAGGCGTCTACACATGCGTACTCTCCTGGAATCTGAAGCAGACCGAAAGGTGATTCTTCTGTGAAGAGAACATGACTCCATTGTCCCTGTTGCCAATTGACATGTTCCCGGCCGATTTCCATGGCGAATCGAGGACACCTTAGTGGACGACGACGTGCAATATATTTGTAACAATAATGGTTGAAGCAGTTAAAATGTCAATATTGTGCAAGTCATTTCTTAACATGGAAACGTTGACCTTTCAACACAAAATCTGTTTTGCATAATCCTTTGTTTACTAGGATGGCGTTCCTCTGCATTGTCAAATTCTTAATGCCGTTTACAAATCCTGGACATAAGGCATCTTTCGTAATTCGGAACCCTAGCGATATCAGCTTATGTTTCACAATTTCAGTTTATTCGAATCGTCATAAGCATTTCATCCCAAACTTAATGACGACGTTACTTTTTAGTTTCCTTTATTGTAAACATCCCTTACCGTTTCTGACATTCCTAAATTGAAAGTTAACTTATTTACTCATTTACAATTTAAAATTTTAATAAATAAAACAAATGATAACATAGTAATAGCATTTTAGAAGTTCAGTAATTTAGATCGCCCGACTAGCGAACCCCCCTTCTTGCAACCACTGGAAGGCACGTGCTGTGTCAGTCTCCCGTCCAGTCAGTTGCGAGCGGGATTTCGACAGAATCGGTTGTACAGTTGAGACTGAGATTTTATTCAATAATACAGCAGTGTTGTGCAATGCTGAGATATTCACTGCTTCGTCGTATATTCAGCTTCAATGCATATACCAGGTACAGTGTGGCAGAACAAGACAGACATTTAAGTTTAAATTTCCTGGCAATGCGGTTCCAAAAAAAAAAAAAAAAAAAGTACAGAAGTTTAATAAATTAAGTTCCCTGACTGATTGAAAAAAAATCGAAGATCTCATGTGCTCATAAAAAATCATGATATATGAGCTTTCATTAAAACCTTCTAGTTTACCACATATTACGGTTTGAGTTTTTTTATCTTTAAGGACATTGAAAATAAGAGTATATTAAAATAATCCTCACACACTAGTGGTACTTAAACATTCAAAACGAAGTCAAGTTTATTAGCAATGGGGAAATGATGCGTGTCAGTGATAAATTTCTAAAGATATGAATTGTGTATATGAAAAATGAGCATAATATCCAGCATCTACTGTAAGGATATTAATATGCTGCAATTAAGTTTTAAAATAGTGAACTGCTTGAACGCGGCGAGTCTATGCAAGAAAATACCAGCCATAACCGGGGAATAACAGCTGACCGGCTGAACTATGTATTGAGACTTTTAAGTTGCTCTCACTGCAGTTGACTGCCATGATAACTAGTTGGTAGATAAATGAATAAATCGGCCATATTTAATCGGCGTTTAAAATTGTTTACATATACGAAGAATTTAATTTAAATTATGTTTGTTCCTTAGATAATTTTTATGAGTGTAGTAAATTTTCCAATTCCTAAAATCTGAGTGTAGTTGAGTAGGAATAATTTTCAAGATGGTTTTCTAAATAAAAAATAATTATTGCTAATTGCTTTGAGCTTTCTGAAAAGTTAAAACACTAAACTTAAAACTAGGATTCTGTAATTATGAGACGCAAAAACCAGTCACACTATAACTCTCGCGCGAGGGCTGACAAAAAGGAAAGAAGACTATGATAACAAAAGTAAATAATGGAGTAGTAATTTGAACACACCGGCGTTGGATGATATATGATATACCTGTTCTAAAGCCTTGTAGATCAGAGGGAAAAAAAAACATATTGGCGGACATATCACGTAAAATATACAACATAAAAGAAACTTTCACTAAATTGTACCCATTCCTAAGGCAGAGTTCAAACCCATGACCTTGCAGTTACCCAACAATTGACTATCGGATCAAGCAAAACAAAGGCAAACAGTTAAGGAGAATTTAACACATTGTGTTATTGTAATGCGTGTTAGGGATTGATGGAAATCAATTTCTGAAAATACAAATAAATGAGAAGTCTGTAGGTGTTATAACTTACCTCGCACCTTCCTTTATATGCGAGGAACTATTCCGGACCACTTTGTCTCAACCGGGAACTGAACCGTATACGAGGCATTTCGTGCAATGGACAAAATTGTATTACTAGTTTTCTGTTTAAGGGAAAAGCTTGAGAAAAACTTGATCAAGTTATGGTAACCCTCCAAGCATCTCTCAGCAGTGTCTGGGACTGGATGAATTAATCACTTTCACTTTTCCTTTTTTGATGAACTAATATGCTACCCACATGAACGCACGAGTAGACTCGGGTGTGATCGACCCTGATCGTACATCATCGGCTTCTGGTGGCAGCGACAGAGCTGTCAAACTGTAACAAGACGTTTCCCTCCGGAGAAGAAAAAATGTCATCTAGTCTGAGGTGGGGTTTTCTTCCACCGTGATGTCGGTAAACTTTTTCACGACTTCTACTTAAGTAACTTGATATGTTGCATGAAGCTAGTCATCATCCCTTACATGTCTGTTCTAGTATAAAATGTTTGGAAGATATTCGGCGTTATGATATTGTATATTTTCTCGTATTGCTCGCATTATTTTATTTACACATTGCCCTGCATCACCACCGTTCTTTTAGTGATAGCTTTTACTGTTGAAGTTAGAAAGATCTAGTTATTTCTTCAACACTGCAAATTCCACCTATCAATTGCGACAGGACTCTAAAATTTTTCTACTAGTACCCCAATTTTCGTATTTAATAACGTTGTCTCTTAGATTTCGGTTGTGTACAAGTTCTTTAGAATTATCAAAGAGAAATACATCGACGTTGATAATTTTCCTCTGAAAATCATACATTCGTCCTTATCATTACATATAAAATTAATAAAGAGGCAAGAATATTTTAAGAATGTTCACACATTGTAACTACGATGGCATACTATGATATAGCACCATTAATTATTCTACCCTTAGTGCAATTTACAGTCGTATCTTAACCACAATGGGTGAATTAGAATAATAAAGATATGGAAATGGAACGATATAGTTTTGGAAAATATATTCTCCATAACGCAAATGAATGAAAAAGGAGAGTCATTGACAGAGATTTATATTTACATTTCATCGATTTATCTTGTATATGACAATGTATCTAAAAATGTTCTATTACTCATAAAAGTGTAATAGAACTTATACATTCAGAATATTTCAAAAATTAATTCACAGCGGATTTTAAAGTTGCATAAGGTTTAAGGAAAGACTGCATTTCATTCCCAACACTTTTCAAAATATACATAGAACGAGTATTAAGAAATCGGAGAGGAAAATGAGAGGAAATGAGGATACTGAATCAAAACCAATATATAAATACACAATATTGTACACCAGGTAGTGTTAGCACAAGATCATGATGATATGGAAAATATGGCAAGTAAACTAAAAGAAGAATATGAAAAATGCAGAGTTTTCATAAGTATGAGAAAGCTAAGTATTTGTGCATTGGAGAAGATAAATAAAAATGAAACTTTTGATAATGGAGAAAATTAAAATATATAGCTGAATGCACTTATTTAGGTACAAAAATAGACCATTTAAGAGATAATACAGTAAAAACTAGAAATAAAATCTCAAAAACAAAATAAGAAATACGTTTTTATTTTAAATTTAGTGGAGCATAATAATAATAATAATAATAATAATACAGAAAAGTGAAAATATATCAAAGCATAATTCGAGGTAATGTAGTACACGGTGCTAAAATTTGGAAATTTACACTGGGGAAACATTTTAATCATTGAAATGAAAGTTCTAAAAAGTACGACTGGAAAATCTAGAATCGAAAAAATAAGAAATTAACAGGATTGCCACGAGAGGCCGAGGTCGTTAAGACACGCACTCGTGAGCAGGAGGTCTGGAGTTTAATTCTCTCCAAGTCCGTCATTCTGACTGAGGCTTTTTCCAGGTTTTTCTCAATCCTCATAAATGACAAACACTGGGAAGATATCCTAAACTTAAACTTGGAACATTTTATTCTTTAAAAAATCTAATGTTTTCCTTATTTATCGTTTCATCCCATGAATCATTAATGTACACTGCCTGTAAAACAGTTTTAAAAACAGAGCAACTGGGCATTATGACATCATTGAAAGGAAAAGATGGCAGTGGCATGGACACGTCAAAGGAATGTTAGAGCAAAGATTGCCAAAAATTATAATTGAGGGTTACCAGAGCAAAGAAAGAAAACTGGCTGACCAAAGAGGCCATGAAAGCTAGAAAACCATACCAATGGATGGGCGGAGAGAAATGGAATTTGATTTATGGATTTCCGGAAGACAATGGCAGGTTTGACAACTGAGTTGATGATGAATTATTTAATGAACTGCACTAGAGAAGTATAAGAAGATGTTGCTCAGTTTTCTAGTGGTAAGTAAAGGAAAAGCGGGAATATGTACTTATTTTTATGCAATGGTATCTTACAGGAAAGAAACTGAGAACCTTAGAAGAACTAAGATTTAAATCAATTTCAAAACAAATGCATCAAATTATAAGAAGTGCTTTATCTCAAGAATCACCTGCTTTCCTATATAATTAAATTTAAAATATGTCTTCGACAACTACTTGAGGTTAACGTGATCCTGGCATTCTGGAACCAACATCTGACCTTTCTTTCAGGGCAAGCCAGTGTTCAAGTGCAATAAACAGAGGATAAATTGCTTTCCAAATTGTACAGACTACTGTCATTAGAAGCCAGAATTGGATATCACCAGCATCAGCAATAATCTGAGAGCGCAACAGACTTCATTGATAGCTGCCCAATACCAAGCAATAGACCAAGAATGCTTGAAATGGAGTTTCTTCAAAATTGCGTATATGCATTATTCACCTAATGAGTTTGTATTCAATAATTAGCAAAACACATAACCATTGCTCCAGCAAAAAGTGCAACATATGAGAAAAAGAGTTTTAAAAAACGCATGTCAATAGATGGGAAGTCTCGAAGTTCGTGAGTAGAAAGAATTCAATTTTCTTTTTCCGTGATTGCAAAGATGCTCAAGTCATGCTGTGGTTAGAGGGGGAATGCAGTGCAAGCGATTTCTACGCACAGACTGCAAGGATCTTGTAAAATGAACCCTGCTCAAAGCAGCAACTTAAAAGATCTCTAAAGCAGGGAAAAGCACATAAAGGCATATTTCCTTTAAGTTATTTGAACTATAACAAAATAAAACATTTGAGTTGCAGGAAATACCACATTACTTGTAAATTACTCATTATACCATATGCATATTTGTTGTGAATGCCGAGAGCTTGTAGTTTGTAAACTGTACTGTCAGTATATAATGGCAAACCACCTTGTAAAACCCTTGACGGCCGGAATTCGTTTTTGGGATGATATACGATGATGAAACATAGGAAAGTGACACAAAATGTGAAGCACGAAGAGCAGCACTTCTTACGTAACTGTCATGCTAGAGAGGTAATTGCGATCACCTACACTAATTACTCAACTCAAGTCCGCTTAATGTCAAGAACCACTTATTTATTTATTTTGTATTAATCTTTTACAAAGCGCATGACTTCGCTTTAGCCCGGACACTCTACAAAACCCTTCAATGTTTGAAATACATTAATTCAGAAACTAATAAATAAAGACATCCTTTACAACAAAATATAACTTTTCAAAATAAATTTAAAACTCTATTAATTTCCCTTCTCCATATATCAGGTATGTTCACTGCTTTCGAAAAGCCGGAAGACACTGTCTCGCCTTCATTAACATAATAAACCCTCAACACATTCTGTCTATCTATACGCCCGAGTCTATTCTATATTGCATATCATTATTTTATAAGGAAACAAAGATTTAAATAAAATTTGTAGAAAGTAGAAATATAAAATTCATAATAGTAAATAAGGGAATGGACAATCATGTAGCCTGTCACCTTTGGTTTCCAGTTTTTACTTGGACGAAATTATATGAGAATAGAAAGTTAACGCTAGTGGTTTTACTAAATGTCGTTTAATAAAATATTAATGACTATCTTATTTCTGGAAAATTAGTTTATATTGCTGAAAATGAAAGAATATTACAATGGGCTTTATTACAATTACAAAAAGTTACAAAACATCCTTTCAAAAATAAAAGTTATATCCTTCTGGGATCCTTATATAAAAAGCAATTGTAATTGAACATGTTACTTCCTGTAACTTTCTTGGCTGTGAAGTATCCTACAATGCTGACAAATAAATCTACCTCCATTGCTTTAAGTGCACAGCGACTTTCTGAACACTTGTAAATGTGTAGGCGCTATATATTAATGAATAAAGTAGGTACGCAGTTAACACTTCGGGTTGCTAGGTTCCTCTTTCTTTATTTTTGTATTTATTAGTGTGTCTTTTCCTTTCATTATAATTTTTAATTCCTTATAAAATGAAACAGCTTTTGTCTTCTGTTGTTCATTTCTTTATCCATATCCTCCATTCAAGATATAAATATCTTCCAATACCTTGATATTAGACACGTTTCTCTTAATCATATATCGATCGAAACATTCTCAGTTCTTAATTTGTCCAATTATTCAAACATAAATTCATTTCTTATAAAGTTAAACAAACCTACAAAATGCCCTAGAAGTGATTGGTGCATTCTGAACCAAAGGTTAAAAAATCTTTTCAAAAACATGTCTCAGGCAATAGTTCTCCCTATATCTAATAAACCTAACAATACTATTAGTATCATTGTACAAAATATCTGTCCATATTCTTATTCTCTTGAGCTACTACCTCCAGAATAGGGCATACCCAATTTTTTCACTAACTTCTTTGCTAAATCCGCTCTGTGCAGCCTCCTTCGTCAGCACCAGCTCAAAAAGAAGACTTTTTTGTTATCCAAGGTTTTGCTTATGTACTTTTCTGTATAACGTCCCGTTACTTGACTATCCCAAGTAAAGATTCTTGAACAAGACATTGAATTTAGCAAAGCTAAAACAAAATCACTTTTAATACCAAAATAATTGAAGTTTAGAATATCTCACGTGCTACAGTTAGTACTTGAGTTTATTGCATGGGAACAATATTGACGCAAGAATGAAGAATCCATCACGTTTGATTCACATATGTTTTTAACACACCGACAATGCTCTCCGTGTTTCTCTCCCGTAGCCCCGAGCATTCTACAACATTTTTATCCGCCCTCCATAGTTTCCTGAAAGTTTATATACGGCTTTTTGCCTTCGATTATTTGTTTCCTCTTTCTGCATCTTTCAGAAGGGAGACGTATTGCTCCTGTTACCCTGAGCATCCCACCTTCCTCTTTTACTTCTAGCATTGCCATTTCGTATAACGCAGGGCTCCAAGATCACATTAGAGCTTAACCTGAGGCAGTGATTGCAGATCGGAAATATATTCCTGAGATCATGAAATATTCTGTAATATATGGCCTCTTTCTGCCATTCCCATTTATGGATATAGAGATGGATGGGATTCAGCAAAATTCGTTTAGTCATATTGGGAGATATACATATATTATAAAATTGAACTTAATTCAAAAAGCATTGGCTACATGCGATGAAAGAACATCATATAAGCAAAGCCTGGGTAAAATACAACGTTGAATTCGGATACCTAAAGAGCAGTATTTACTATAATTATAGTACCCAAAAAGCACCATTTTCAACTCAAATAAAGTCCAAGATCGCGGGTTCGAACCCGGCCAGGACCGATGGATTTTTTCGGGCGTAAAAATCCTAAGTATGGCTTCCTTCGGAAGGGAAGTAGAGCCGTGGGTCCCGTGTCGTACATTTACGGCACGAAAAAGAACCTCAAGCCTGAAAGAGAGGCCTCTGAGCAAAATTTGTCGGCCGTTTCACGCCCTGAGTTGAATGGGACGCTGATGACCTGAGCTGTTAAAGAGCGTCCATAAATAAATTAATAAAAAAAAAATCAAATTAAGTTGTTAGTATCATTCTCTAAATAAAACAAATGATTCTGAATTCAATTACAGAGAAAAAAGGGGAAAAATTAATTACCGACCGGAGAAATGCGCGATTCTTCAGCTATATGAAAATATAAATACCCTTCTCTGCAAAAGAGAAAACGGATTTATTAAAAGGATAGGTTTTCGGATACATGTTTATTGATGTAATTGATGACTGAATTTCTATGAAGGTTTGTATGGTATTTTGTTGGGGATCACCTGTAAAAATATTGACGTGCCTTAAATTCATTCTTTATTTCAATTTCTGTAAGGTCCTATTAATTATAATACTTTCGCCAGTGAATTTTAATACATAAATACATTTCATCAAGTATTAATAGCACATTCAGCTAGAATCTTCGCTCAAGTTATCAGAAATTAGTGTTTCGTTCGAATAACAGTTTTTCTTTCACTAAATCTCCTTAATTTAAATAATAGTTGAAATACTATTTCAAGGGACTTACGAAGAGTAAAGTGTTAGCTTGTATGTTTTTGTTTGCGATTCTAATTTTGTTTCGCATCTAAAAGTTATTAACTTTTAAAGAAGATTGCGTCTTTTCGTTTTTCTTTCCTTTTTTCAGCTTGAATGAATTTGCGTTCTCGTCTCGCCAAGATAGCATCATCATTTTCCATCATCGAGGATGGCTTACGAGGCACCGTCTGATCACTCCCTTTGGTGATAGCATTATCAGCATTCCTAACAGATGGAACTCATATTGCATCGCATTACCCAGCAACTACCACCATCATTATCGATCATAATGCAGAGAATCTCTAAACTCTGGAATTATATCTCCCAAATAGTGTAACACGTAGAATTTTTAGACCGTAAACTCATTACCTAGACCCACTGTAATGCGGTATGGAAAAATACTGAACCAATATGTGCATCGCCATTGAGAGGCCGTCTATTTAAATATGCGCATCACTTTGTGTTAACAATCATAATGCATTGTACATTTACGGCACGAAAAAGAACCTCAAGCCTGAAAGAGAGGCCTCTGAGCAAAATTTGTCGGCCGTTTCACGCCCTGAGTTGAATAGGACGCTGATGACCTGAGCTGTTAAAGAGCGTCCATAAATAGATCAATAAAAAAATCATAATATATTGAAGAAAGACAAGATTAGGAGTAACATGATAGTGTTGATTTACATTTCCATAAAGGAATTTGTTCACTTGCTGGCTGTAGCAAGCCAAGTCGGTGAAGTTAGGTGTCAGTATATTTTAAAACGAAGAACAAATAATACGTGTTTAATATGTTAAAAGAAAGATGTATTTAATAGGAGTAATTACAAAATTCCTTTTAAGGTTCCCATTGCACAATTAAGCTGTTAAGTAAATGGGTACCAGCTAACGATGAGACAATCATGTACCATCAGTCGGTCCTGGTGTTTTTTTTTTTTTTTTTTTTTTTTTGACTTTAAGGACGCTCTTTGACACCTCAGGTCATCAGCGTCCCATTCTATTCAGGGCGTGAAACGGCCAATAAATTTTGCTCAGAGGCCTCTTCCTTCAGGCTTCAGGTTCTTTTTCGTGCCGTAAATGTACGACATGGAACCCACCCATACTTTTACGCCCGAAAAAATCCTAAGTATGGTTTCCTTCGGAAGGGAAGTAAAGCCGTGATTTATTTATGGACGCTCTTTAATAGCTCAGGTCATCAGCGTAAGTAAAACCGTGAGTCCCGTGTCGTAGAACCTCAAACCTGAAAGGAGAGAGTTGGCCGTTTCACGCCCTAAATAGTATGGGACACTGATAACCTGATCTGTTAAACAGCGTCCGTAAATAAATAAAATCAACAACAATGAACCATCAGTGTATGTTTTTTAATAGTGTTTAACGCCCGTTTTTACTACTGAGGCACTACAGGCGATATCAGTATACCATGCAAATGCCATAAAGGAAAAAGGAAAATCCACACGGGACTTAATCTGGACTATAGGGAGAGTGAGTGACGCACTTATAATTGATTTTTGTGAGATATTAAGCAACATCATTTGCAATGTGTGGTTGTGCATTATCGTGGTGTAACATCCAGTATTTTGCACGGAAATTTGACTTTTCGCATGTGATAAGGCCTTACAGAGTTTTCAGGACATCTCTGTAGTATTTCTCAGTTTAACTTTGTGTGTGCAGGTACAACATGCTGATAACAATTCCCTGATTTATTTTATTTTATTATATTTTGTGATGCTGGAGATTTTCACACTCTGCTGTTTGCTCTCAGTAGCCAAGATTCATTAGCAGTGATTACCTTTGAAAGAATCCCCGTATTCTGCTGTAACATTATCTTAAACTTCATGCAAACTTGGACACGAACCTTTTTTTGTTCAGGAATCAGCAGTCTTGGAACCACGTCTCATATGCAACTTTTTAGTTAACATGTGGGTGGCACTAGTCCCATTTTCAGAATTTCGGAAAGTGTTCTTAATGTGTTTCAACAACCCTCTCTCATAATGATAGCAGCCGTGTTAACGTTTTCTTCTGTTAGAGCACAAACTGGAGCAGCGGGTTCACCTTCCTTAGAAATTGATTGCCAGCCCTTTTCGAGCTGTGCTATAGAACTCTGTATATGCCTCAGCTGAAGTTTTGTTGAGAGGAAAGGTTAATACTCGGCTCAACACAGTTTTCTTTATTGAACAACCTTTGGCATTTATAACACATTTTGCGAAATTGTGAGCCGCTGAATTTCCAAGCCCCCCACCCTCCCGGAAGCAGGCCATAATAATCATCTATACAGAGTGGAAGTACATTCCGAGCTTAAGCTGAAAAACTTCATGAAGTACATTCTGAGCTGAAGCTGAAAAACTGCAAAGTTGGAGTGCACCTTCATTAAACAATAAATAACTAAAAAATTATAATGACCGAAACTATTTTCCCCATATGAAGCTATATATCCTATAGCTATATATCATTTCGAATTCTTTCTATCTAACTGTACTTTCAAAGCCTACACAAACAGTCATGGTGGTCTAGTGGGAACCATACTTTCCTGGTAGACCCAATGTAGTGGGTTAAAACCCGATCAGCGTCGATGGATATTTAGGGAGTAAAAATTCTAAGTACGACTTCTTTCGGAAGGAAAATTAAGCCGTGGGCCCCGTGTCGTAGATTTATGGCATGTAAAGAACCTCAAGCCTTAAAGAAGAGATCTCTGAGAAAAATTCATAGGCGTTTCACGCCCTGAATTTAATGGGATGCTAATGACAAAAGACAGTCTTTAAATATAAATAATAATAACAATGATAATGATGATAATAATAATAATAATAATAATAACAAATTTAAAAAAGAAAACCCAAAGTAAAACTTGCCTACATATGAGCTTTGTGTGAGAAAAATACTCAAACATATTATTAGCATGTTGCACTAATTAAAATAAATTCCAAAAAAAATATCGCTATATTTTTTAGAAACTGTAGGCCTTACATAAGAAGACGGGGAGAAGGAGAATATAAGAGTTAAAAGGTTCAGGAATAACAAGTCGCAACAGGGGGGGGGGGGGGTAGAGCTTCGATTGCCGACCTTGGGGAGAGTTTCCAAGCTGGAAAGGTAGCTGTGGGTGGCGGGGTCATGAGACCATTCTTTACCAGCGAGTGATATATCGAGATGTTAGAAAAGTTACTCTAGAACTTGAAAACAGCCCCGTTCTGTCGAAGTGATATAGCAAAAAGGTGGTGCACCGGCACATTATGGTTCCTTAAACAAGCTATACCATTAAACACTGGCTATCGCATCATATGAGTTTATTTGAAAGACGAAGATACTGTTCAGAAAATATGTGCTCTTATTCAGTTGTTTGAAGATGAGTGCGAATTGTAAATCTGTGCTCTGGTCTGTATCTGTAAAGAAGTGCAAGAAAACTGTTATTTAGTTCACAATGTGCCTTTTATATCTCGTCATATTGAGCGAAAGAGGAGATTGTGTTACTTCCTGATCCATTCTAATGCTTTGAAATATGTGCACGAAGTTTATGATATAGAAGCTTACCCAATTTTGTGTCTCTAAGAAAAATATGAGCGACACTTCTTATACAAATTCCAGTATGTAAGAAGCTTAGGTTATTTTTATTTTATGTGTTTTTGAGTTTATCCGCTGTCAGGATGACTGCTAACGTAAAAGGACATATTGTCAGGAAATAAAAGTTTAATCCCTTCACATGGATGAGCGATAAACAATTGGCAGACTCGCTGGGATGTTGTGGAGCAGATGAATGACCCTCAAGGTCAGCATATGTTCCACCACCGGTCTTTAACTTTTTGGTACGTAAGAGTGTCGGAGTCGGCCCGGTGGGTGATTCCCCTCTCCTACTTACATGACCATTACGCAGCATGAGACCCGGATTATTTACCTGAAAGAGGCAGCCCTGCAAAACCCCATCTTTTTTGTTTCTAAATACATTAACAACTGCTCAATCATCGTATAAAATATGCTACATCCCTTAAGTATCATTTTCTGTGACAAAAACAAAAGCACAAATCTACAGGAATATAATTAGATTCCCGTTGCGTTAACTTTTTTCTCTCATTCTAGTTCGTACCATTCACCCATATCTTTAGTTTCAATAAAACCATTTGAATATTACTTATGCTGTGCAGAGTACCCGTATTTTATTTATAGTTCGTAAGTTCATGCATCAAAAAAGAAGATAATGTTAACCTCTATACAGCGCTACCAGAAAGAGGCCTAATCTTTCAATATAGAATCTCAGCATCTTTATGTTACAAATTACACACATTTAATTTTAATTAAGTCAACAATATGGCCAGACCATACCCACAAACATAAATACAATTAATAAAAGTATTGAATAATTGAATTAATATTTACATAAAATTAATATAGCATAATATTTAATTTTTTTTAAAATAAATATTCTATTACAAATACTAAGTGTCGTTTAGAAAGAGATAAATAAAGCACTATAAGTTCGACTTAAAAATCTAAGGAAGAGGAAAGACGCCTATAATAATATATTTTTGTATACAACTGCAAACATCCTTAAATGTACATCACAATCGTTAATAAAATACTACATAGAGACAAATAGCATAAAATTACTATAACAATTGCATCATTAAATTTTCATTACTAAAATGCTGCCATTAACTGAACATTATATTACGATACAATGTATTACTGAAAACAATAATTCACTAATATTCATTGCATTTATTCCATAAGATTTTTACTGTCTATCTAATTAATAAATCTGTCGTATTCCTTCTGACAAGTTTCATGAGCTTTTCTAGGTAATAGTGGCAGCTCAGCCTTTTCACCTTGGGTTAAAATTTCTTGTCCATCTTCAATACAGAAACTAATCTCCATGGACACAATAACGTCAAAGTATAATAAAAGAAGTTATTGACTTCAAATTCAATGAAAATTGTACATTAATTTTCATTTTATTTTATATTAATATTCTTTTATAATTGTAGTATACAAAAAAAAAAAAACCTACTAAACAATTATTACATTGTAAAATACGAAAATTGCTTCGCTCGTTTCTTAAACATTTACTCGTGCAATAAAGAATAATATGATAAATTAAATCATACTATCGATTATACTGTGATCGAGCATGCAATAGTACGAGTCTACCTATTTTAACAATTTAAACAGCAACAGTAACTGTTCTAAACGAGTTAAAAGGCACGACGGTTTCTGTGGCAAGTACAGTATATGCCATTGGTTCATTTAATTCATATCTAGCACAAAATGTAAAATAAATGAAAAAGCTGTACTGAGAAATAAGAAGTATGACAGTTAGCACCTAATAAATCTAAGAAGACAAAGTGTACAGCCTAGCAACCCTGCCTCCATAGGATTTGGACATACCTATTCTCTGTTTTCTCTGAGATAGACCGGATGTGCATTCCTATTTCCTAGCGCACCATTTTCGCGACTCTATTAAATCAATATCTAGCAGGAACTTAATTTTTCCTTTTCCCCAAATTGAAGAAATACTTTCGTGGGAGGCATTTTCCATTACCATAAGGCTGCGGAGGTGATTCAACAAAAGCTGTCAAAAAATGGTTGGAAAACGGGCTGGGACAGGTGCATTGCATTCAACAGGGAATATTTTGAGAAGGATAATCGAAATTATGATAATGACTAATGGTATGCTGTCAAAAAAATACGATCATTCTTTATTGAACAACCCTCATATTATGTACAGAGTTAATATATCTACATTAAATACATTACCTACAAGCGAGAACTCACGTTTACATTATTTACCAAAAGGTTCCCAATTATTAGTAACGTAATATGTTTTATCCACTGACATATGCCTATTTTGCATGAATTCATCAGATGCTTAACTCAGCTTACCGACTGAGCTGCCGCCGTTGGCTGCATTCCTGATTTCAGCAAGATGCTGTTATCCTTGCGCCTACTTGCAGATGTTTTCCAATAATATGTGGAACCCATTACAACAATCAGTTCCGCTAACAATAAATACAATGTTTCATTATCAAGTTGAAACATCGCCATGAGCTACTCTGTCCTTAGTGTTCGCGATGAAAGAATTGCTGCCAAGTACAAAGAATTAAAGAGACTTACTGGTTTGGTGGAAAATATAGTCAACAATTTGATATCCGTAAAAGCCTCACAGCTGAATTGGGGCATGCGCCAAAAGCTCGAAAAATACAATAAATTTATTACATTTATACTTCATTGCAAAAGTAAAATTACATTCAACTAAAAAATGACATTAAAATGACAGCTATCGACTGCAAGAAACTGTTAACGTTTGGAAATACACTTAAGTTTATGTAATAACTGGTAAATGCAAACATATTTGATCGCCCCCCTCCCAGGTCTAGTGATCAGCGTTAATGGCTGCGGCTTGAGGGTTCCGGGTTCGATTACTGGGTACCTATTCGGAGATTTTTCGAGTTAGAGAGTCCACCTAGCCTTGTTAGGTTAACTGGGAAACTGTCTAATGAAGACGTGACGATATTTCGATCTGTAAAGCCACATGATCTGACCAGAAGTACGCGGCGTGCTCATCACACGTCCTCTACCACTGAAGTTTAATGTAAAGGGAACGGAGATAGAGGACGCAGCGATCGTCGCGGCATGCCGTCGTGCCGCAAGAAACACAAAAGCTAAGTAATTACAAATGTTCCCAAATGTAAATATAACGATAATCACAAGTATTTTGCCAGTAATAAGTTCATAAAATGATGGATTTGAGTTGTCATGGAACTCAATAATCTGTAACATTCGTTTCAGAAACTAAAATATTAATTTGGACAATAAGTATGCTCATTTTGGGTGCAACAATGCTTGGAAATAAAGTACAGCCGTTTAGTTTAAATGCAATCTTTATTTTCTGCATATTATTGAAAAAGTGACAAAATTTACCTTGTACATCTCTTTCCTTCCCTTAAAGTGGTACACTTCACTTCCTAATCATACCATACTAGTCCGGAAGTGTAGAAAATTAAGTTGTGGAAGCTCTCTCCAGGTTAGTTTCATCAAACTGAGCTTTCCCTTTGATTACCAATATTTGTGTAACTAACCCACTAGCTGTTATATTTGGCCTGCATTCAATTATTTTGTATGTCCTTTTCCGTTTTTCTTGCTTTTTACCGTCGGAAAACTTGTCTTAAACTGTACTCTGTTCTATTTTAACTATTTTTATGGATTTTGCATTATTCCTACCTAATCAAGAAAAGAACTATGCACATGATATTCTGTTTAATCATATGCCATGAAGTCCTGTAATTCGATACACATGACGAATGTAGTCAAATCTACCACGAACAGTTAGATAGCTAAAATACTTAACATTAGTGTTATTTTTATTCAAACTCGTGTTAATTGCCTCTTTCCAAAACAATATAAATTCATGAACTTGTGTTTACGAAACTCAATATGTAAATAACATGTAGAAAATACAGAACAAGTGTGTTTTGAATGTCATATGAAACAGCTCAGTTAAACGATTACTCATGTAGTGCCAAAAAGTAACTCATAGCTCCAATTGCTGACAATTCACATAATATCATTAGAGTTTATCGCTTATTTCGTATACTACATGATATTTATTTAAGACCAGTGTTGTTCTTTCAGTATTTAGTCACCATATGTTAAACGCATGTATCCTGTTATACATCTTTATAATAACAGTGTCAATATCTGCTGGAGAAAACTGAAGACAAAAAGGTGGAAATCTCCTAAAACCGAAAAACTGCTAAGACATGAGAAATTCAATCGATATCGAATCTGCTCAGTTACAATTTTATTTTATGCAGAAACGGAATTTAGACAATTCTGTTTCTCGTCGAGAAAGATTTATTTTGATTGCAGCCAATCTCCTTCGCATTCATTTTTGAGAACGTGTTAAGCTGTCAAATAATACAAGTGTGTCATGTATGTGTTCACGAATGTGTTTTATGTCCGTTTTATTAGGGTATTGCAACAACCAAAAAGATCCAACTTTTCCTACACATCCAATTCAGGTGAGCAAAGCCTGATTGTCTTTACATGGTTGTGCAAACTTCGAAAATGTCACTGTAGTAACAAGTACAATATACCAATTTTTTTTTTTTTGACTTACGCTTCCAGCTATAAGTGAAGTTTTTTTTTTTTTTTTTTTTGTTTTGTTTCACGTGCGTCGCGATGACAAAATGCAATAACATGCCTCAGATATGCACAGACACCACATTGCATCATATTATTCAAATGTACAATCGGGTTCAGCATGGTGAGCGCATACTCTGAGTGTGGTACCTTGCAGAGAAACAATTGGGTGATTAACTTCCCGTGTAAAATGATAGAGTAGTATACTATCCTCTATACAACTCTAATGAAACAAGTACTAACGCACTTGTGGCCGTATCATAAACCTGTATGTGAGTATTACTTTATTTCTGAGCAATTTGGTTTGTACTGAAAGCTTTTGGCACTTGATAATGAAATGACTACTTACACAGCTTCTATGAATCCGCCTATACAGCAACAGATGAGCCACTTGCTTGTAAATATATCCTTTAGATCCGCGGTATTGCATCACTCCCTTTTATTTGCATCTTATACGCATAACGGTGTCTCTAAAGCAAACAGCTTCCTCCTTCCCAAGACATTAAAAACATTCTGGACCAAGCTTCAATGATGCAAAGGAAATCGTTCCTTTTGTGTCCAAAACAAGTGCCCGTATGTATCGAAACTTCTCAATTAAACACAGGTAAGCAAGAGGCAGGTGCGGACTGAATCTCGTGAAAATAACTGCATGGATATTAAAGAATAATTTATGGAAACTGGTTCTGGCGTCAGCAAAGTGATGGCCCAGTCGTTGATTCCCAGTTTGTCAGTCTCATGGGGCAATAACCGTGACCTGAGAACCTTTGTTACCTGCCCAGAGAAGAGTGCTAAGACAACCAACTCATATTAAACACGTCAACCTTCATTATGAATCCCTCCTCAAAACGACAATCTGATAGGTGCTATAATACAGCACTTCCTGCAACGTCTCCGGAAGATTTCTTTCCAGGGTCACACGCCTGAGGAGGAAGGGAGAATCGTTTCGAGGGAGGATGCGATAAAACAAGGATCAGAACATAAGAATTAACCCTCGCAAAGACTGGAAGAGAAGCTTGGAGAAAGAGAAACACAATACAAATACAAATAAAATAATTTATACCGACACGCCATTAACATAACATTTAATCAAGTTAAGATTTGCATATATTATACAAGGGTATAATATTACGTAAGCAATAAGCAATATCAAAATAAAGTTTTGAATGTAATGAAAATTGGATAATTATCAAAAATGTTTCATGGCGACTTGTGGGGAAGAAAACATTTAGCATGATGTTGAAAGATGGTGAATATGATATTAGGAAATTAAAAATGAATAGGAGTAAACACAACGAGTGTGCACTTGATATGACCCAACATGGTTACACTTGGGCCCCGTATTCTGGAGTTCCGATTAAACCGAGTTTTTCCGTGGTTTTCTTCAGCCGGTTTAATATAACTCTGCCACGTATTCACCTTCCCTTTTTGTTCCATATCTATGTATGTCTTTGTCCTTCTGTGTTTCTGATATTTTCGAGGCGGCCCTGACAATGGACTGACCAACTACACTTATGTCCAGAGATCAATAGCTTACCGACAGGCGACTGACCCAAGCATTGATTTGGGCGTAATACTAGATAATAAATTAAATAAATAAATAAATGATGATGATAATAATAATAATAATAATAATAATAATAACAACAACAATAAAATAGGTTTAGTAATTATGGAGACAATTTTTGTACTCTGCGCTCTTAGACGCCTATAAACTTCATCTCTCTAGTTGCAGAAAAATTTCCTAACTTTCATTTCAACCCCAGGGAGCTGGAGAGATGGCTAGTCAGAGAATGTGTTGATAACGTCCAACTGTTCACTATTAATATTCTGCATTTGTTAACGCAGAGTGATGGACCGACTCTTAAGTATTTGAATAGATGATGATGTAAATGCAGTGCGTAATGTTTCACATGGCAGATAAACCCTCTTCCTATACGTCGCTAGCCATCTCTGCAGCTACCAGTAGTAGCTTAGCAACTACACCTGCGTTTGGAAACCGAGCTAAAGGTTTAGACAATGAAAGCTTTCTCTCCAGTTGTGCAGTCACATATTCTCGTCCTAAGGAAACTTTTAACAGAGCATATTAACAGACATGACTCTCTGGTTACTCATAGTCATACTCTATCAAATGGGAACAACGTCCAGGAAAAAAAAAAAAAAAAAAAAAAAAAGCCGTGATTTTTGTTTTAATGTTCCTGCTGTAAATATGCAAAAATATGTGGCACACTGGCTTGCTCTAGATAATTAGCATTTATTTAAAAAAAAAAAAAAGCATTTGATGCTATACTGGGGAAAACAAACTTACGAGTATTCTATTTTTTAAATCTGGGAATTCATAATGTCCAATACTTTCTACGTAAAGCAGTTTATCTAGTTATTTGGAATTAAGAGATGGGTTTAATTTTCATATTAACCCTTTTATTATATTGCAGGGCTGCAATGGTTTGCTCCAGCACCATTCTATCAAGATATTTGTATTTTTAAGATAAAGTATGTATTACAGATCTATTCTTTAGTATTTCGTTTCTTTGATTAATAATGAGAGTATTCTGGATTGAAACTTGAACCAATGAAAAAATCAGACTTTGAAGTTACTATACATGAAGCAATTAAGTCAATATGGGATGAGGCAACTCAACTTTTAGGATGTGATTACATATGCAGAATATTGGCATAGCAAAGGACTGCGAAACAGACCCTCTTAGGTAGTAAGTGGCTCACATACTGTTTTGGTTCATCGTATTTACTTCTAAGAAGTGAATGATTGTTTTGTATTTGATATCAAGACAACATGCCCAACAATCACTCTGTTTTGGGACAATCTAGCTGAAAAGTTTATCACTCGACCCCAACGTGGGCTGCATATTCGTCTGAAATAACTCACATTTTCAAAATTTGAAAAGCATTAGAGCAATTTCAATAATTTATTTTAGAGCTCATCTTCTGCTATTTATAAAACTATTACAGCCTTAAATCACATCACAATATATATATAAAAACATAAAATTATATATAATAAACAGGTCATAATAATAATTAATAACCTGATAAATTAGGGAAGTTGAAAATGATGCCCCTCAGCGGCAAAACATTGCCGGCATTGTGTAGGAAATTCCTGTATTTCATCTTTCTTTCCGTAAGAAAAAGGTAGTTTGCAACATGTTTCTTGGCATTGAGAAACCTGTCTCTCAAACCTTTTGACAAGTTAGTGAACTTTTCTCTAACTGGAACACGATTGCCAGGATATCACTTCTCTGCATGAATTCGTTGTCACATACGTGCTGTACATAAAAACCCGTTCTTCAGGACTATATATATTGTGGCATAACTAACTACATTACACAGAGTAACACCCGTCAAATGAACTACAAGCTGTTATCTGCACATGCATTATTGACTTTGATTGGATTCTTCCAGTATGCAGCCGCGCTCTGCTGGCCCGTAACCTTGCTGTAAAATCTATGCATAAAGTACAATTTCTTGAAAGCACTCTTTTAAAGCAGAATCCTCTAATGAGAGCCCTGGGTTTGAAATGTTTAACTCAAACATCGACAGTTTTACGCCCGTAAAATAATCCAGTTAGAGCACAGTTTCAACCATAACATATGAGAATTTCATTATTCATTTTTCAGTGCGGAATCATGTCCACTAAAATATAAATACTTTTGACTAAGTTCCAAGGAGGCAAAAAGCTTAAATATTGTGGCTCGTATTATATTGCTGCATTTGTTCACTTAGCATATTTTACAACTTCTTGCACAAGTAAATAAGGTGAAAACGAGTACGCACTTCTAAAGTGCACCGATATCTTTTACATATAGAATTGATTTTGTTGTTTTAACCAGTTACTCCACTGTTACCCTGTTCAATCTTCTGCTAAGAAAGCTTAAGTCATTGAACTACATTAATACATTTATCGTAACAGAACTTGTGTGTAAATTATCAAGAAGCCATGAAAATGCCCCGCAGTTACATTAAGCTTTATAGAGACGTGTATAGAAACATCGTTCAAAAGTACTTATGTTGACATGCTTTATATCATAAATTGCAAAAAGATCGCCCTGCGTTCCATGATTGAAATACGCTTGCTTTGTAGAAATAACTGTCGCGGACTAGGAGAAACAGCATTCCTCTACATTTGGGTTTGGTAGAGCCGCGTTACGTGTTTCGATTTCTGGGGATACACGTTCTGTTACAGCATCCAGAGATAAGAACATATACCGGTTTTAAGCATCACGGCAAGTATTTTATAAGCAATGAGATTTCATGGTCAAACCCACGAAAACAAAGGAGCAGCATAGCAGGCAGGAGTCTGAGAGTCAGTCCATATCTTTCTCTCTCTCATGCCCTCAGGGGCTTAGGGAAGTCAGACGGACGGGTGTGCAAGGTTGGCCGCTCGGTGCAAACCTTCCCACATAAAATAAATGGAAATGAAAACGTTATTGAGCAGGTGACGTCTTTTAAATATCTAAATTTCTGCAATTTCACTACGATGCATCAGAAATGTCGTCACATTCTGAATGCAAGAAGCCGACTTGCGAAACACTATCACAGAAGAGTCGGAAAGCACTCAACCGGGGACTACCTGCGACAACGGGAAAGCTAGTGGGGCTTGGGTTCGATTCCATCTTGAGACCAGTTTCCTAGTAAGGAATATCAGTAGTTTCATTCACTCCGAAAAGGTTAACGTTAGTCATTTTTTTAAATTTAATCCTCCTGAGAATATTTGACAAAGTCAGCGGATATAAAAACAAAAAACAAAAAAAACAAAAAAACAAAAAAAAAATGGGCGGCAATTATGATAATCAACTAGTGTTACTTTTTGAGGCCATTATGATAACATATAAGGGGACAGAGAAGTGAAATTTGGAAACTTTGAATAGTTAAAATTAGAGATTTTAGTTGCTGCACACACATTATTAAGTTTTTTAGTATTACCTGTACAAATTTTCGGCTTGATTGGTAAATTTGTCGCTATTGCTTTAAATATTTATCCAACTTTTTTAACGATTCAAAACATTACTAAAACCCTATCCCCTTCCATAATTTTTTTTTATTTATTTATTTTTTTTTAGCAAAACTTTGTTAATGTGTTCTAAATATTATCTTACAAAAAAGTTAGCATAACTATTTTGTTAAAGAAAATAAAATATGATTTCAAATGCAAAATAATAAAAATTACCAACTGTCGATACTAAAAGTTTATGCAAATATATTTTTTTTCCAGAAAAGTGCATAGTAACATTAAAAAAAAAATCTACAGAATGTCTCCAAAAAGTTTCAGGCATGTACATAATTGCGGAAAACGTTTTTGAGTGCAGATAAACATATTAAAAGTTTAAACCGAGCAAAAATTGTTGAAGATTAGGACGCCAAAAATTTAAAACAATATATTAAAATGGCTGCTGAATGCATGCTGAAACAAATGTTCCAAGGACATAGGCCTATAAAACTTCGGGGAGGCCAGGTTCAAATTAATTTTTAAAGAAAAATCATTTTTGAACCAAAAAGACAATTTTTTTAATATAGTGTTTCCTTAAATAAACTATGTTGAAATTCACTTTCGGATAGTTTACGAAATTAAATTTTCTATCGGAGTTAGTATATATCATAAATATTTATTTGAAATTGTGCATTTCACAAGTATATTGTGTTAAATTCTCAAAAGTACTAATGTAAGCTATAATGCACTTAAACAAAGAAGTAATTATTTATATAAAGTTGAAAAGTACATGTATTGTGAAATAGGGGAAGAAAAGCAGGAGCTATGAAATAAATAAGGTGTATACAAAATCAAAATAAGTAAATAAAAAGTTATCACAGAGCATGCGGTTCTTACGTTGACATAATAAAATGGGAGGAAATTCTACAATACCTTTAATCATAGTGATAAATTTATAAAGGTGTACCAAGGAATCTTATTCTTAAGTAACGGAAGTAACGGAAGTTAGATGAAGTACAGAAGTACAGAAATTTCCTCCGCAGATGCCAGCAATGTATTGCTTCTGAGGAGCATCATTTTAAAATCACTTATAACTCTATTTAGTGCTTATTATTACAAGTTTTGAACACTCTTATCATTTTATGGTTTTAGTGATAATACAAATACTAAAATAAAAAGCTAATGTTACGCGCAGTGACATTATCTCCGTTTTTCCGGTAGCGGCGGTTGTAGTAAGCAGCAAGCAGCAGCCGCATGAGCGCGGCTTGGACCTCAAATAACCTAAATGTGCTCGTTTGTTTCGTAGAACTTCACGAATATCGTTTTAACGCTGTGTTTAATGACATGCATCATTTAGAACACATGCAATTTGTTAAATGTTAAAATGTAGGTGATCAACTATCGTAGTATTAAAGTCTACGTTAGAGTAACATGAACAAAACATTGTAATTTATGCACAAATGAACTGAAAGTAAATACAACACCAATGGTAAATATATTGAACGAAAATCAATTATGGAAGTGTCTGCAAAATTTAAGAGTGGCTCATATATAGGCATCAATCAATATTTTGTAAACATTTAGACAACATGAATGCAATTGTCTTAATATAATGAATAAGCCGTAATTTAAAGAATGTATGAAAAAATACACGTATCAGGGCTTTCCGAGTGTATCCAAGTCACGGCATATTTGCTCTAAAGTTAGGATACCCAACATACAGGAAAACTTATAGGTTTCATTCACTGAAACGACCAACATTACTGGTAGAAAATGTAGTTAATGTGGTTATGAACATTCTGTAACTGCACAGCGAGAGCAGAACATTTTATTAACAACTTAAGTTTTGTATAAGCTGGACCATATAGAAATTTGAACGCTTTTTAAAATATCTCTTTTATTGCCACTTGGTGTGTTTTTCGTAGGCGACGCCACATCATATGTTATTAAAAGAGCCAAAATACTACAATTTCGTGACACAAGTATAGTTCTTATACCTTGTCTTGCTCACGGAATATGTACTTACAAAATATTAAGTTTAAGAAAAAGGCACATGGAGTTTCCCTTTCTCTAATTCCAGCAGTGACAACTGCGCTTTATTATGCTGAGCATTTTGAAACTATTACGCGAATCATTAATGCACTGTATAGCAAAAATATTTCTTCATAACAATTAGTAAGGCACTAATATCCAAAAATTAAGAGGAAAACTTCCACTTTCTAAAGATATTTGAATATTTGAAAGTCAAATTTACACATTTCCAAAAGCTAAATGTAACTGATTACTAACCACTTAACTTGCAACGCCTATGAAATACGCATTAAACCGATCCTATGTGTTTCCGAAAAATTAGTGTTCCTGTAAGAAGAAATTGAAGTAGAAAGAACACACAGACGTGAAAGTTCCCAACGGTCCCGTCATAAAACGAACAGAGAAGGCGAGAGATAATTTCAGTATAGCTATTATAAACACTAACAATGTGTTGCAACTTTAATAGACAGCAGTGTAAATTGTTCAAACTTATATACATTGCATTTTATAATTAACTATATATATTATGCAGGATATGAAATATTTTTCATTTTATAATGTGAGAAATGCTCAGTCTTATAAAAGTATTTATTATAGGCGGTACTTCATCAAAGTATATGGAAAATATTTTATAAAGTATTGTTATTATGCTATCAAAGAAAACTTTGTTTATTTATAAATGTTTGCCTAAGAAATAAACCTTGCTACGTAGGTATTCTGTTAGAACAGATTTGTATTTTATCCATTGCGGGAAATAAATATTATTATTATTATTATTATTATTATATTTATTGGTGAGCATTAAATGTTCTTATGCATACATAACGGATAGCAAGAAAGGTTAACAAAGGGTCTACGAAGATGTTTTGCTTACTTTTGATATAATGTACTTGAATAATTCTTATAAAGCATTGTTGATTTTCTCATAATAGAAAAATATTTTTAACAGGTAATGCCAAAATATTTACTTTTTTTAAATATGAGCTTACGTGAAGTTCTGTTACTAGGAGCACAACTTATTCAGAAAGAAATATTAACCAGGCAAAGATTGAGCTAATGACGGAGAGCGTGAACCGTAAATTGTATAAAGAATTAGCAACATACTTAACGACATAAAGGACGCTGTATCATTCATGTGCTGCCTGAAGAAATGCTACATGCGATAATGTATGTACATTGCAGTGACCAATACCAAAATCTTATAAGATAGTATGTTACCAGACTGTATGAAAGCAGACATCTGAGATGTATATACGTTTTTAAAGGAAACATATAGTACTTCATATTTATTCATCATCCTAGTTCCTAAGCCTAATTATGATATTGGATTGCCGCTTTGTTGCACCAACTTGTTACTTCAAGGTGATAAACAGTTGCGAGCATTATATTCCGCATCTTTCTTTTACTGCCAAAGTTACACGCCTCATAAATTTAACAGGACTATTAAAGGCAGCCGTGAAGTTAAACAATAATATTGTGACTGAAACACGAGGTGCTGGTTAGCACTCATCATACCGTAAGTTGACGGTAAAACTGATCCAATAAATGCTTGTTTTCCTTTTCACGGAAGAAATATGATGTGCGAACAAGGAAAGCAGCTACACATAAGCCATCTGCAACACCGCTAATGGCACGAGCAACAAATAAGAATAAGAAACACGCAACGGAAGGCCGACAAAGTCATCTGGCAACCTAGCACGATCTCTCTCTCTCTCCCTCTCTCACCGGGCTGCCCGCAAAGCAAAGTAACTTCCGTAGCAAACAAAGTGGCGAGAAATCTACTGAAGGTGGATTTACAAGCTGTGGAAGAGCCAGAAAATGCTTTGGCCAAAATTCTCTTCTTAAACTTGCGACAGCAGACAAACTAATCGCCATTGGGTGCACAAACACTCACTAGGTGATCGATGTCAAATTTTTGCACAAAACATAGCACACAATTTGAGTAAACCGTCAAATGTTAACTTATTTGTGCACGTTTCCATTGTATCGAGGATATGTTCAGCAAGCTGACGCTTAGATGTTAATTTTGAAAACTTCCTTTCGTATTAAAGATTAAATTATTTTCTGCATCTATCACATGCTGCATTTTATGCCATGCTATGCATGGAAACCACTGATAATTCTAATATTGTTTCTCCGTAGAAAAGTGAAAAGAAATTCAGTTTGAATGCATGGATATTGAGAATTGAAACGCCATCTGTTACAACAATTCTTTAGGTAAGTGCTGATTCATTAATCATTATTTAGCCAAAAAGAGCGCTGGAAACATGAAAAAGAGTTTGGACAAAACTCTGCATCCATTAAAAACCACCCATTAACTTGCTAGATGATTTAAGTTGTGTTGTTTCAATATAATTTCAATTATATTTACTGTTCCTTCAGTCTAATAATAATAATAATAATAATAATAATAATAATAATAATAATAATAGTTGCATCAATTGTCATATTTAACTGGTGTGAAGGAAATGTTTTCTAAATTCTATTAATTAAATCCAGCAATATGGTAGTGGAGATTTAATAATAAAATTTTCTCCTAATAAAGATGAACTCGGTGATGATGTGCAAAAGATGTGCAATAATTATTTTACTTCATAGTATGGCAAATCACACAGTAAAATTGATGAGAAGTCAGGTGCAAAATCTTAAAACTAATGTGACGAAAAATATTTCTGGTGATAAAATGAGTTCTATGGTACGATTTCAAATCAGAACTGGAAACCCTTGAACTTGAAATAGTTTTATAGGCCCACACCCTCGCTTATTTTATGCAACGTTTTCATTGAAATTCATTATTTCCAACATAAAATTTATTTATCATTAAGTTCAAATTGCACGTTAAACTAGAATTTCATGAGCAAATAAAAGCGATATTTCCCTGAACGCGGTCCCATTTAATATTAGAATAAAAGCATATTTAAGCAATGGCTATAAAAAAACTTGGTTTCCTCAAAGTATGTACTTATATTTGTTTGTTTAACATTTGTTCTAAATGTAGCAAAATTCATCTCAAGTAACCCCCAGAGTGCGCCAAATAAGCTCGGCTTGCTCTAAACTTGCTTGCTCTTGTACAAAGAATTGTGTTTGTTAAACCTGAGGTAAGGTGTTGACTGGAAGAATGCCAGGGGACTGAATGCTGAAGGCTTTCCAGGCGTTCTAGATAATGAAGTGAAGAATGAAAACGGGATGATGCTGGAAAGTGGGGAGAGGGGAAAGAAATGCTTGTTGGTAAATACATTTTATGTTTGACTATCGTGGGTTTTGAAGGCTTACAAGGCAGGTTGAACGTTTGATTCAGCATATCGAGATCTTTAACTTGGCACTTTCTAAGGAAAGCTTACGGAAAATCTCCAATGAATTTAGCCCGAAACGAAGCGATGTCCTTTGGATCCATAGAAAATCAATGGTGGAAACTGATGACAAATAAATACAAGGACACAAGAAAATCACGTAAAAACAGAAGAACAATAAAAAAAACAGATAAAGCTCGAAAGTCAGAAAAAAGGACAGCAACTAAAAGACGAACAAGCACAAGAGGAACAACATTTATTGGAGTCAGAGGCGTGCCATGCTTAGTTTAATTTAGAATTGCCATGTCGAGCCAGTGTGCCGCGAAATAAATAGTGAATGTGTTTTGCATTGGCAATAGCCACTTCCAATTCAACAACCCAATCCACTCTTCTCAATGTGTTTCTAGTCCACAACAACTCTAATACCAGTCTAAAGAGATTGGGGATACAATAACTGTCTCTACACTCAATGTCCGCACTAAATAACCCTGAGTTTGCGAGGACAACACACTAAAACGCGTGATGGCAGGTATCTCCAAGTTTCCTCTAAAATATGAAGGGTCTGTATTCTTAATCATTATCATTTTAGCTTTCGGGCTGCAATATTTGAGGGTGGGGTAAATCCTCATGCAGTTATATAAAGTTCGTTATTTAGACTTTTAAGGCTTAAAGTCGAACAACCTTTTAAAGAATTAAACACAATTTTATAAGTCAAACTACAAGAAATGAAATTTAGCTAACCGATTTTCTAAGGCATTTTAGTGCCTACAGTGTTGTCTTCAAAGTCATAGTTGGTTTTTCTGTTTGATTAATAATTATGTTCCCTAATTTACATTTTGGTGACGTGAAAAAATAAAATGATAACGATATTCGATTGATATTCGATATTGATATTCGAAAAGACAGTCTTTTCATTTTTCTCTCCTCTACACATGTACTCAAGGGAGAAAATGGTTTGAACTGTTGCACGTCAAAACAATTTCAATGTTTAGTAAAGTACATTAAAATGGAATACTTTAAACCTTTTCCTGAGTAATTTTCAACCCCTTTAAATAAATGCCACCTCAAGAGCGACTAAAGGAGTACACTGGTTGCTGGTGTCATGCAAATGCACAGTTTTCCATTGATTCTAATTTGTGAACATTGTTGTTTCCGAAACCTGATCACCAATATTTTTGAGCCTGTCACCTTAACCGATGGTTCAGACTGCAACTCCTGGAACTCTCGCATTCAGGAGGTCCCGGGTTTAAATCCCTTGGGTCCGGTCGTCCTTTATACACATACCCCGGCAGTTCAGACGAATCCTGAGGTGGAATTTTCTGCTCTCCGGTTAGTTGTGTTTGAGAGTCGAAAGTGCCAGGACGAGGCGAGTTGTGCGGTGTGATAGCAGCTTTCTGTCCCGGAGTCTCTTAGAAATCCTTGGAGGGGGAGGATCCGCTGGCACCGAGTATAATTAAGTCACGCCGTATGCGTCTGTGCACCACCACCACCACCCATGGATTCTGGCCATCCGGTGTATCCCTTATCGCATCCTTTCCTACTGCACTTGCCCGCACTTGGGGGCGAAGGCACAGTCAGCTCTTGAGCAGGTCTCAAGTACCGAAATATCCTTCTCCGACCCTAACAGTCCATTTCAATGCTCGTACAGATCTTTGCACGCAAGTTACAAAATCATTCTTATTGTTAATATATACGAGGGGTGTACTAAAAGTTCTCGGCCTGACTCAGACAGGTCGTGAATATGGCCAAATTACTATGACAGTTGTTAAGTATCATCCTTTAGGTGGTGCGCTGTAAAGTTTCAAACGCGTTAAGTGCAATCACTTGTTTGTGACGATCGTGTAAACCAACTAGTGTTAAAGCGCATTCTCTGAATGCATTTCCACTTGCTGTCAATGGCTATCGCTTATCTCTAGCTGCGCCTTTCTTGCTCTCTAGTAGCCAATTACGTGCTAGTTTTAGTTGATGACAGCTCAACAAGTCCACGTGGAATATGAGGGGGAAGCACTTTGCCAAATGTACATTGCATTTTTTTTCTTACGCTGTTGTGTTACTGTTCAGGAATACAGTCTATCGTCGCAGTGTCTATTAAGTTAAATATAGTGCGTCCTCGGTTGAGTGTTTCAGTAAATGATATGATCAAATGTATGATAATGATGAAGAGAATTTGCAGTTAGTACTACGGAATTTGTACCCGGCCCCAGTAGCAAGTCTAAAAACATAACAAAAATTCTAAACAAGGAGTGCCAGAAAATGGTCTGTAAAGTGTATGACTATGTTGTGAAGAATAAACTAGATAAAGGACTAACAAGCCAGACGACTAAAATTTTGGAACTGAGCAGACCAACATCGAGAAAAATCGTTAGGAAATGCTCATTAATACCCAAAAAGGCAGGAACAAAATGAAAACCGTTGTGGAAAGTTGATGAATTCGAATGTGAAATAGTTCGGCGAGAATTCTACAGGCAAAGAAAACATCCAACCTCCAAGAAATCCTAACATCCTTGCACAATTCTCATACAAAAGAACGTCCCTTTGCACTAAACTTGGGTTTCGCTTTCGTACTCTTAACGAAAGGTGTATTATCATGGAATTACCTCGGATAGTGCTTTGCAGGTATAAATGCTTACAGGGGATCTATAATTGCGATCTGCAGGGCACATAGCGGAAACTTGGGATGTCACACACGATGTTTTAAAGCAAGCCTGGGATGATGTACACCCGTGCCCAAAGGGAAGAGGATAATGCGCTGTATGCCGGTGGAGGCGAGGGTTGAGTTCCGAACTGCTTCTACAATTCGGCGAAAAACCTTTCCGGTGCTAAGGCTGACAGTCATGACGAAATGAATGATAATATGTTCGAAAACTGGTTCCAAAAAAGCCTACTGAAAAACCTGCCCAATAATGGGAAATGTATTGTCATGTGGATAATGTCATTTATCATTCGAGGCAAACTGTGAAAATATTTACACAGTCATGGAGAAAATACGAGATTTGTGCCTTCTTGCAAGAATTAAACATTCCCAAACCCACTCAATTCCAACAGAAACAGTTTTTATACGGCAAATATAAACAAATAATGTACAATAGACAAGTTAGCTGAAGCATCTGGACACGAAGTGTTAAGGCTACCTCTTAATAATCCTATTGAACAGCCACGTAAGGAAGCACAATGCGACCCCCATATTAAGTGCTGCTGTTTATAAACAACATTTTAACGCCCGTTTTTACTACTGAGGCAGCACAGGCAGTTGAACAATTGGTGAAGGTGTAGGACACGTTGATGAAGAGTACTGGAGAAAATATGAACAGCACGCGATAAACAAAGAATGAATATTACGTTCGATAATGGAGGAAGAAGACAGATTCATCATTCATATGTCTGGAGACAGCGTTGATGAATGTAGTGAAGAAAGTGAGGAAGCTGAAATTATTTATTTTCTATAGCAATATAAAATATGTTTTAAGATTTACTTTAGCCTTTTGTTGTTTTAGTATTTTGAATTTTATAGCAATAAGTTCTTGGCCCGGAGTCATGCTTCACTTGCGAGACATGACAACTCCGTTTGCTAATGGGACCATCTGAAACAGGCGAGTACCTGATAGTGTGTACAACTGATATACTTCTTCAAATGCTGCTGGGTGCAAACGGATTTAGGGAACGAGCTTTAACATTTTCTACAAAATGGATAAAACTGAAATACGAGCTGTGATAAAAATATTTAGTTTTGGAGAGATACAAAAGGAGTTAAATGCCATATTAAAGGATCCTCCCTTTCGTTTTCGACGGTTAAAATGTGGGCTGCTAAATTTAAGCATGGTCGTACATCCCTTTAAAATGGTGATTGTTCAGGGGTCCCAAAACTGCAACGACCAAAGAGATTGTGACAAAAATTTACAATGATCACCGGTGAAAGTACGCGAGTTAGCTAATTTTGCAAAAATCTCGATAAGTCGTGTCCACTACATTTTACACAAACTTTTGTGTTCGACGGGTGCCGCGTTTGTTAAACCATGGTTCAAAAACGTATTTCAATGAACATTTTGCAAGAGTGTTTAGATTTATTAAAACGCAATTCCAATGAATTTCTCCGACATTTCATAACAGCAGAGGAAACATGAATTCATAACTACACTCCAGAGACGAAGGAGCAGTCCAAACAGTAGGTGGCAACATGAGAGAGTGCACCAAAGAAAGCAAAAACTGCAGAAAAAGTCGTGGCTGCGGTTTTCCGGAATTTTCATAGAGTGGTGTTCGCAAAGTACATCCAGAAGGGCAGAACCATCACCGAGGAGTATTACGCTTCACTACTGGATTAACTGAAGGATGCTATTCAGGCTAAACGTTCACAACTTGCGAAAAAGAATGCTCTCACCCATCACGATATTACTGCTTCACACACGTCTGGAATTTCTGCTGCAAAACTGCATGGCTTTCACTTCCAAATACTTCCACATCCGCCATATTCGCCTCGTTTGGTTGCCAGCGATTACTTTTTGTTCCCAAACTTGAAGAAATGGCTGAGTGGACGAAGAGAGATTGAAGATCAGACAGACGCTTATTTGTCACACTTGGACAAATCTTATTTTACTGAGGGTATTAAAAAGTTGGAAAGTCGTTGGACTAAATAAACTGATTTTCAAGTTGATTTGAAAAAAAAAAAAAAAACTCTTAAATGTTGTTTTCTTAGGCAGAGAAATTATAGACCGCCTTAGTACATACTCATACTAGCAATATAACTCCTGATTTCTTAAAGTGTTTTTGCTATATTTTTGTTATTCTGTGACTGATGAATTACTCCTGAGAGAGATGCGTTTTTATTAACTGTATGTGAGTATTTCCTGAGATTTCCCTAACCCGAATGATCTTCATCACTGCCCACTATAAATTCATTTAAATCATCGTCCCAAAGACTAGTGAAAGGGATATATAAGATAAAATAAAATAGAAATGCCCGTGAAAGCTGAGCCTATGTTTAACTTATCATTAATCATATTTATATACTCTTTGTGTATAATTGGTTCTCTTAACTCATTTTCACTAGGCCTAAAGAAATACATAAACGCAAATGCTTCTTTTAATATGTCGATAGGAATAACTACAATTTACATAATTTCAAGTGCAAAGCCAGGAATACGAATTTACTATACAAGCACACATTCACCGCCTGTGGTGTCTCTATAGTGAAAACGGCCATTAAAGACCATTAAAAACACATACACATTCACATTTAATTTGACATTTGGTGATAATGGAACGTTTATATTGTAGGGAACTGACAGATAATGAATACGGAAGAAATGGTAATAAAGTATGCGTTCAGATAATGAGATAATAAATAGATTTTGAATAGGATTTTCCCAAGCAGGTCTTTCTGACAAAGCTATTCATGAATCAGTGAACTTCCTCATCACAATGAATTTGAAGAATACACTGAAGTAAAAGATTTACTGGACATTGGGCTTTTCAGATTTGATATTCTTAGAAGCTTGATTAGATCGTTATCAGATCACACTCACCATAGCAGTAGCGGCACAGATAATTCCGCGGATGTTGCAAAACATTTTCAAGAAACACTTAATATCGGATGCTCTGAAGCCAGGACAAAAGAAAATCCATAATTATATTAACACTTAAACAGATCCGATGGTGCACTTTTGGACTAATTTGGTCCGAGCAAAGAGCAAGTGTTATGGCAGAGCCTATAACCAGCAAAGTTCAGACAAGGGACAGCATGTGTTAAGAATGACAAGTAATGTTGACTCAGTGTGTTAAATAAAGGCTGAATGGTCTAAATGAATAAAGAAGGGGGACATGTTCCTGATGATGTAATACTTCATAGCGTCCTTAATAAGCTGCTCTATGATTGACACGTTAAAATGGTAAGTAGGTACCCTAAATAAAGATAAAGCAAACAAAGTACAAGACCAGGCTTGCATGAAATTGGAACTCGAGAGGCATTTGTCATGTGGATCGAGTGCTAAAGTTTGAAGGAAAAAGTTTCTATTTGTTTCTTGCTCTGCAAGAGGAAGGGGTTAGGGGAAGTGACAGAAGTCAGCGCGGCTCGCGGTGGATTCCCACCCTCTCTAGTCTGGACTACTAAGTTAATGTTCTATTTACGCTGTCATTCATCCTGTGACACAGGGCAGCCTATAGCTCTTCGGAGGCTCTTCTTATCCGACAACAACCAAGAATGTCACGTAAAGTGTTTTCGGGAATCCCATCGAACTGCCATCAAACTCAATGACCTCTTGACGCACAACATTTTCCTCCATTGTGTTTGAGGGCAAAAGAAATAGCGGTCTCGCACAAAGAGGGAAGGGCGCTAGAGTAGTTTAAACAGTTGAAACACTTTATGTTTAACATTCTGTGTGTAATTTGTGATTAATTGGTATGCAATATTTACGTCTTATAAAATCTGAAAGGTGATAGAAGCTAACTTTTAATTCTAAAGCTTTGAAATATGAAATTTCAAGGAATTTGGTTCCTGTTAGCAAAGTTACCTATTAAAAAGTTCATTATATAGCTTTGTTTGTTTCATCTTGCATGAGTTTCTAGATTTTAAGCGGCCTCCTGTGGCGACTAGTATTGAACAAAAGCACAATAAGAGAAGAATTACACGCTATTTAATCGATGATAAAATAACCCACTGAACAGAATATGGTAAACACTTAGCTCTATATGTTGTTTCATTGTTCACTGCACCAACAATAAAACAGTGTATATCAAGCATCATTTTTACGTTTCTGGCAACTAGCATGGGGAATTGAAAAGTAACAGATAAACAAACTCCGAATTTTAACCCTTTAAGACGGAAATATAGTAAATATTAGAAATATGGAATGAACAACCTAAAACTCGAGGATGAGGATTGTTTAACGAATATGAAGCACGCATTTAAGGTTCACTTGTGAAATTATTGAAAATGACCTGTTTGGAAACTTCTGGTTGTTAAACTTTCCGCAATATAAAATATGTTTATTCCTCAGGAAAACTACAAATAAGAGACGAGTGAATTGTTTCACAGCTGCTGAACAAAAATCCGGCGCTGATACTATCACCAACACGCCCAACTCATGCATCACCCCAAATTCCGCCCTTTTCCTGTGTGCATGTGTGGACATCGGCTCATAGCAACTCCGTTGCAGCTGAAACAGGCCAATAGTCGCACACCCTTACCGAAAGTCTCACATGCGGTCCCTGTACACCTCCCACGAAACTAACGAGCAAAACTTCTCTGCTACTGAAAGATTAGCTATGCAACTATGGGAACCACTTCTTGCCATATTACAAAACATTTCGCAATTATTTTTGTTTTGATCATTCCTCCACGTTTGTTACCCGCCCCCACTCAAAGGTTTACGACACAGTTAAATGTTATTGCTTTTTATCGCGAACAAAAATAATTTTGTATATTCCTTAATTAGAGACAAATTTTATGTTCTTTTAAATTAATGCAAATGTCTTAATTAAGCATTATTGTATGAAAATACCGCTATTGGAAAATAAATTAAATATAATAAATCCTTAATCATTAAAGAATAAAAAGAGTATAAGATAAATGAGACAATAATATGTTACTCACATTTTTTAAATGTATTTAACCATTTTCATCAAAGTAAAAATATTAAGATTCTACAGTGAGTTATTTGAGTTACGGACCGACAGAGCGCAGTTGCATACTTAGAGAAATCGGTCGTCAAGGCCTACAGTGCACGTGCATGTAGCGGCTTGTAATTAGTTAAGAGGTAGACTTTGTCGGCGAGTAGTTGTGCGTTCGTGAATTACTTGGAGCATTCATTATGTGTAAAGTGTGGTAACTGTTCATCATTGTGCCACTACATAAATACAGTCTTGCGGAACGGATGTTTAGTTACGACATGTGTGAAAACGGATTCTTGCAAGGTAAGCGAAATATCCCGGCAATTGTGTTCCAGGCATAGAAACTACTCGCCTCTTTGTTTAAAAGATACGAGAGACAGGAAAAGAAAGTGTTTCGAACCGCCGTGTTCTAACGGAGGAAAGTTAAGCTGAAATACAAAGATTTCCTATGCACATTCCCGCAATGTGTTGTCGCTCAGGGCATCAGTTTTAACGTAACTCATAACACTTCTTCTTCTTCTGCTTCTTCTTCTTCTTCTTCTTCTTGTTCTTCTTCTTCTATTATTATTAAATTTAAGTACAACACGATTACAGCATTCAGTATTAGTATAAATACTAAAATAAAAATACTATCTTTACGCACAGGACCTCATTTTCCTTATCTGCTGACGGTGGCAGTATGTTGTCAATAAGCAGACGCGCTCAAGCGGTCAGTAACTCAAATAACCTCACTGTATAAAAATGAACTTTGAATATTACTCATAAAACCAAATTTACATAAAGTATTATTTTTGTGCCGCTTTAACGTCAACAATATTATAAACCTATTAAGGAATCCATACTTATTCCTAAAAACTGCGTATCAGTAAATTAAATTTAAATAACAATAAAATGCTATAGTATTATAATTAGTAACTCTTTAGGTTATTCTGTGTAGCACATGGTTGTACAAAGTAACCATAAATTTAAAATATAAAATATTTCCTTTCTATATAAGTAAACATGTAATATTATATTTAAATATTTAAATAATCAAGGAAAATTTAAACGAAACCATAACTAGATACTAAATACAAATAAAATATTGATGTACCTTCTATTATCAATGCATTAAAATTATAATATTCTGAAAAGTTTATCCAGTAATAGCAAAGCTTTAAATTTTGTTCTTATGAAGTGCTTATTTTTCATTTAATGTATATATGGAGAACAATATGTTATATTTTGAAATGATTTACCTTGAAAATATAGTACATTACTATGCAATATCTTAGATTTAATATTTAACTCAACAGTCTATAAACTTTGACAAATATGTCCTCGGAACTATGGAAGAACTTATGAAATGCAAATATGTCTAAACTCACAGACAAGTTCTCAGTTCTATTCTGTTTTTGGTCAATAAATATGTGTTGTAATGTGTTGCTTACAGCTATGTAGATACTTTTCTCAGATTTGCTTTACGAAAGCAAATAATTTATTTTGCCCCGCGTTGGTGATTTAATGCTTAGCTTTAGAGTAATGCCTTTATTTAACTGAAAAATTTGCCATTTTTTTCCCCTGAAGAATATGAACTTCAACAATGAATAACGATAGCTGTTGAGGGCAGTGTGTTTCTTTACGAAGTCCCAAACGATTTTGGAAGGTAAAAATCAATAGTAATCACACAAAATGCCGTTGCAATATTTTTTCCTTCCGGGAACTGAAAAAAAAAAAAAGATGAAAAACATTATAAATAAGAATTTCCGTTTAATTGTGTATATGGGTAAGTCATGGTGTTACTAAATTTAAGAAGCAAGGATGTTTCTCCAGCTTGGGCCGCTGTTGCATAAGATCCCTACATACCAGATCCTTTAGATAATATCTATTAATTTAAGAAAATATAATTACTCTTCCTCATTTTTGCAATGATACCTACCATTGAGTTTAGATTTCTATGCCAGTTTCTTGGCTGGCGTTGTAACACATTTCTCTGCAATACAAGAAGAATGTTCGAAAGTTTTATACATGTTTCTCTCTTTTTTAAAAATGTTGTTCACAGAATTTTCAGCGGCTGATCCAAGTAGCTGTTGCAAAGCATTATTATTATTATTAGATTCTTGGAATAAATTAGGAACCACTAGGATCACCAATGAGGGGATAGAAGTCACGACCAGAGGAGTGAACAGGAACACAACCGGTGTTCCTGAAAAGAGCGTCTGTGTAAGTGATCGTTCGTGCAGAGCTACGTGTGAGTTTCAGGTTGCAAATAATTGCGGACCAAGGCGAACTTTCGTGACAGCAAAATTTCCATGCTAAGTCACTTGCAAGCAATTTACAAAATAACTGCTTCAACACATACACAGATCTGCAAGGGAAATACTTAAGTGCACATTGATCGTAAGTGCCGCTATTTAAAATAACCTTTTGCATTATGCCACTTTTCGATCACATGCAGTTCTCTTGAACCGCGGCGCCGACAACTATCTAATTAGAAATTATCTTCGGTTGTATTCGCAGGTAAGTGACTTTGGCCAGATAAACTACGCTCTAAATCACGAACGCCAAAAATTCTTTGATGAAAGCCATATCGCCATGTACTGAGAACCTCCAGGGCCAACAGTGCACATGACATGATTTTAGAACAGAAATTAATCGCCCAATTTAAGCAATTAATCGTAAACACCCACGAGGTTATTACATTTTCAAACATTTTTAAATTCAGTATGGCAAGAGTCTTATTTCGGAATTTATGGTAAAGTTAAGAGACAATAATTTAAACAAACGAAATGCGAGTGGTTTGTTAAGTAACTAATATAGAGCAGCAACAGCAAAATCTGTAAAGTTCGCTTTTTTATGTAGCAATATTCCATCGTTACAAGTTATTCTGACGTTCATCATTGTTTGGCAATTGTTTAAACACAAGCGTTTCTAATGAACCTGTAAAAAGCACAAGAATGTAATTTGTGATGCAATCCAATTTTTTTCCCCTGGAAGGAAAAACGACAAAGGAAATTCATGAGAGGTTTTGTCTACATACGACATACTACTATGAAAGCGTTTGACTCGAGGAAATTAGTTCAAGCGTTATAGCACAGGCTCGAAGCTGCACCACGTCCTGGAGCACCAAAATCAGCTGTGAGGTCAGTAGCCATAGATAAAGTCCATGATATTGTTTTGGTTGACTGACAGCTGAAAAGAGCACGAGTTAGCTGAGATCATGGGCATCTCAACTGAACAGGTTCATTATATTTTGGATAATGAATTACACATGAAAGAACTTTGCGCAAGATAAATGCCGCGTTTGCTCACTCCGAACAAAAGCGAAATCGCATACTAACAGTTTGGAAATTTTCCATAATATTCCAGTCGATTTTTACGGCGTTTTGTGACTATGAAGGAAAAAGTTGATTCATTACTACACCGGAAACAAAACTGCAGTCTAAACAGCGGACCACATGAGGTGAAACCGGTCCCGAAAAAAGCGAAATGCTTTCCACCTTCTGTAAAGGCAATTGCATTAGTTTTTGGAGCACAAAAGAAATTCTCTTAATTGAGTATTTAGAGATGGGGAAGATCATTACTGGCGAGTACTACGCATTACTTTTGGATAGACTGAAGACAGTGATCACGGAAAAACATACGTGAATGGCCTAAAGGTGTTAATTCACCATAGCAATGCGACGGTACATTCAAGCCCCGTCGCTTAGGACAAATTGACCGAATTACGATTTGCAATGATTCCGCATCTATCCTATTCACCTGATCTCGCATCCTCGGATCGCCATTTGTCCCAAAAACTTAAATTTTTTCCTTCGGGTGCAAAATTAACTCAAAGAAAGAGGTCATACAGCAAGTAAACTACTATTTTGAAAGCCTGGAAAATACCCTCTTACAGGAGAGGATCATGACCGAGAAGAAATATTACAGCAATTGCTTTGAACTTCGAGGGGACTATGTCGAAAAATAAAGTTGCAGAATTGAATTAGTTCTCTTTATTATAAAATTAATCTACTTATCAAACCGCCTAGTATGTTATAAAATAAATGTGAATGTAAATCATTAGTAGCAAAAGTAGTAGATAGTATGACACATTTTGTATTTTACTTAAGGTGCTAATGGGCAGTATTTCTTCCCATTCATGCTGCATCCTTTAGTCTTTTGGCTTGCACTGTAAATCAAAAGGTGATTCAGGTAAGAACATTCTGAATTCAAGACGCCAACTATGAACTTCGATTTATCTAGCCGCAGCTCTATCACAGAACTACTGCATTCTATCGGTATCCACACCCTTGATTCGCATACTTGGGCATTTTACCATACTACAGACAGCTTAAGTGTGGAAACAATTTCTAAACAAATGTCCAACAGATAAACCAGAGCAGCTTTTTGGCCTCAGGCAATTTATCGTTAAGGAAGCATAAAAGTTGTTTCGCGGCAAGCAGTGGCACAAAGAATTCCATGAGGTATTCCTCCTTGAGCGAATCATCAACATAAGGTCAATGCTCTGCAAAAGATAAATGTTCCGAAAAGAAAACGTATTTTTCTCTTTTGTCTGAAATAGATCCGCGGGGCTGATTAAGCTTCATTTGGTCGCGAGAGCTTGCAAGCAAGCTTTAAGATTACACACATCATAAATTAGTTTTGAGACTTTTATTTCTCGAATTATCAGGCTCTAAGGTAATCCTTGTTGTGGATACTTAGAGCTCCACTCTTAATGTTATTTCAAACTTCATGTAAAAGCTTTCAGCGGCTCTGAAGCAGAAAATTTTAAGTTTCTGTCAACACTTGGATCTCATAACAAGTAGATAACACTTATCATTGTCGTTGGAATGAACCGCTCCAAGTCGACCTATGACCTCAGACCCTACAGATAAACAGTAGGGGTGTATTTTCTAGTAACTTTTAATACAAACCGACTGCTATTATGTCACAGGCTGCAAGAGCTAATTTATTTCAGTGTTATATCTGGTCACGGTGCTGAGCTTGTTTCAACTGACAGTAATGTAAGGGCCTCTTCTTAAAAATTTTTGTAACCATTAACATACAGAGAGTATCCGCAGATTTTAGCACGACACTATAGCGTTAATTCATGCACATTAACTACCCTACTCCATTTTACCCTTCAATATTTGTCAAAAATTGTAGTAATAACAATATCAATACATTATTGAACAATATTTAGATTTTAAAAAATAAAACTGTGTAATATTTCAGTTTTTAAATAATAACATTTCAATACTGCGGAACATAGACATTTATCTGTTGATATGCTCCATTACATCTATGTAAACTAGCGTTTTCTAAATGTATGAAAAGTAACAGAATGAATAGCCTTTCGATTAAGTTTCATTTTTACAGAATTTTGCTGAACCAAATATTTATCTGCTTCCAAGATCCGCAGGCACACATATTTTAAATTCTGGTAATAATAATAATAATAATAATAATAATAATAGTAACAGCACATTCTGAAAATCACCCTTACTGAAGACCAAGAGGAAAACAATGTTATCAAAAATATTTTAGCTTAACCTTTATAACATATTTATATTCTAACTGAAAATACTACCTGGCAATAAAAAAATTCCAACAATCATCTAGAGAAAACTACAATGAATGTTTACACTTTAAATTAAAAAAAATACTTTTTAACAAAAGCTGATGCTCTTATAGAGATAGTAAAGTAAACACATTTCCCCATTTCCTCTATACAGGTTCCTTTCCACCAAATCTGAGGAACCTGCAGCTGGAATTTTGTTTAACTATCTGACCATTCTCTTTAACTGATTTTAACTGAAAATGTACGTAGAAATACGTTGTTTTTATCACATTCTATAATTATGTTTGTAGTTCATATTTGTGATACGCTGCGATCATCTCTATGGGAAGACTTGAAGTGGCAATTTTGATTCATCTTGAATTAGGGTCTACCTGGGCCATATTTTAAGCTCCTAATTGCCAACAACAGCGCACAGTGTCCGGCCTCCAGGAAATGCCGCTGACTCGAAAAATGTCGACAATCTGTAGAACTTTCAGGCGCTTTCATGTCTTAAAATATCATATGCATGATTACGGAGCATACGCATGTTTTAAATTGGTTATTTTAAGAATAGATCTACTTCTTGAGATGAAAAGATAATGCCAAAGCGAATGCAAAGACTATTTGAACGCAAGAGACTATATCATGCCATAGATACTGCTTTTCCGATACTTCCAGATAACGTCTCACGTTTAAAGTGTTTGTTTCTTTAGAACATCTAAGTCCTCTTTCTGTGGGCTAATAACAATACTTGAGATAAGGGGCACTTGCAATGAAGTAGATTTGAAAATGACAACTATGTGTTTCTTTCGTTTGTTTTTGTGAATCTTCACGTCATGTGGACTTCTCTATCTATCAAACCAAAGCATCGGTGCTGAGACCGATAGGTAATTTGATTTTATATTAGTGGCAGCATTGTTCATTTGATTTGATGACTGAGTAGCTACCCGTGTGTTCACTGTAAGGGGTATTCATTAATGCTGCACGTGTTCAGTAGTTGGTAAAGAACAATTAGTGCTTCCAAGAAAACTGTAGGTCTGAGAGCGATAATTTATATAAATATTAAGGACCAGTTCATATATTTACCTCTGTAAGCCTGTGATTGCATCTTGTTAGCTTTATCGTATGGGTACATCTTACATATCAATGATTTTCACCGGTGATGAAACTAAAGTGCGACAGTTGAACAACGCAGATAAGTAATTAACAATGTGTTATCAGAAGAGAAGAACATTGCCGAAACTGTTTCAGGGAATAAAATTGGTAGTTTGGCTTCAAGCACAACTACTGTTACAAACAATCTAAAGCATAGGTTTAGTCATTTATTTTCGGAACAGTGCAGATGAAACAAGTTACGACGAACAGCTGCACAAATATTTATTTAAGGTTTACCATGATTATTATGGCCAGCCAAAACTTTTAAGAGATGTTCTAAAACGCCTGGAAAAATGGAAGCTATTGTCCAATAATGAAATAACCGATAAAACAGCAAATTTGACAAACCGGACAGGAGATAGTACAAAGTCATCAAACGTTATACTACAGACCCACAGATGAAACTGAAATAAAAATATTAAATGGTCTGCTTATGCCAAGGTCATTCTTCATACCTGGAATGAAGACATGTTGTCATTGTTTTGTGCACATTCCTCTTGACGACCCGGCAATAGTGTCTGTGAAGAACTTTGAAATATTCAAAACGCTTATGTTTTCACAATCCTGCAGATAGAGCTCTACGGTAACAGAATGAGTTGTAGCGGAATTTCCAGAACTTTTTGAATACTTCATTCTGAATTGCCAGAAACTGCTTTCTTTAGGCCAATTTACAGATCCTCGTTTCTTTATGCAATCGGAACTCATAACACGTATATTTTTTTGTTTCTTTCAATAATTATTACTAGTAATTAATACAGTGCTCGAAGTGTCTGCCCTTCACTGTAAGGCATGCCTGAAACCATTTGAGAACATTTAGACACATTCGCCGCAAAACAACCTCCCGAATTTTGTAAACTGCCTCCTGGGTTTTTTGTTGCAGTGCCTCCAAGGGTTTTATTTCATGTATAGCAGTAGCTTTATAAGCATGGAAATGCAGCAGCTGAGTGGCTTTATATGCACTACCAACAAATATACCAATTTGCTGGACTAATCGTATTGCACTTTCAACAAGAAGTTTCTAATCGATAACCTACCACATCAAGCTTCCTCTGTTAAAATCCAGTTTTTGGTGTTGGTTCCTTGTATTGGGTTTGAGCTTTGCTCACCAATCTGAAACTTTCCTTTCCCAAATGGAGATTTTACTCCTGGATATTTAGTATAAAATTCCCTCCTTCAGTGCTTGTACGATTTCTTTTGCGCAAAATAATAATAAATAAGTTATCTTTGTTCTAGCGTATAACTTTCGCCATACTCCACAACACACAAATACACAATAAAAAATCTAACACGCACTTCCTGCAGAAATGCAATTGAAACAGTTGGCGTGATAAATACGATTGAGCGAACTCAATTTACTGCGATAGCGGAACTTCAACCCCAGTCTTACCGGGAATTGCGTGATTACAAACTCCGATTGCGTAGCATAATGAGGGAAGGCAAATTCCTAATTGAAATGTTTTAGTTACTTTGAGTAAGAAATAAATTGAATGTTTCAAGAACACGATACATTAGTATGTCATACAGTAACAGATATTTCCCTAAGCTATTTACCATTAATTTTCAGAGTCACAGAAACTGATATTTCTAATTAAGTATGCAATATCCATAATTCAGTTTAACGGATACAGGTGGAAAATAAATTCGTTAATGGATTGGTACAATAATGGTGCAAATGGACAGGAAGTCAGTTTTCATCTTTCCATGTTAAAGGAAAGTAACAAAATAAATAATTTAAACCGCCACGGTTTACAAGAGAAATGCGGAAAAACACCAAAAAAGTTTCAGGAAACGTATGCAGATTTTGCCTACGATGCCCAAATTTGTTATATATTTGAAGTTCTTGCTTAATGTTCGTGAAAATTCAATAGGCCAGAATGTTTCAAAACTGTGATCATTAAACGTTAATAGCTTGCCTTTTCTGTTATGAGGTCGTTCTGGTCCGACTGTTAGCGATCTGCACATATATACGTATTTGCATTACTTTTTCACCGTCTGCATGCTAAGTGGGTTAGAGCGCCAGGCAATATAGCATGTGCGTTAAAATTTTAAGAGAAAGCATCACCGCGGGGCACCAACAATGTATAAACGTTAAGCGTATATGAACCGACACCAGGGCGCGATAATTTACAGTCACCTTTACTGAAATATGCTTAGAGCCGTTGCAAACAATTTCATCATTATTTATAAGTAATGGAAACATTCAAGCAGGTTAGTACTCCAGTGGCAGAGTAATGTTCTACCAGTACGGCGTTTGGCGTGACTACTGCGGTCGTCCATACGGCATACAAGTCCAGCCACCGACTAACTCGCTTTAAGACAAGTTTATTTTTCAAAGGGGGGGGGGGGGGGAAGCGAAATGGAGCGGAATTAATGGCGCGAAAAACCAGCACACGTAAACACAAAACCAATCACGCTTGTATATTACTAACCGAATGACTTTAAAATTGACAAGCTCAGAAACTGAACCATGCACGTTCAATATTTCTCTGTAGAGAAAATGTCAACGGGAAAGCTGAAGCAATCTGAACTAATGCACGTGTGACAGGTGCAGCAATGGATAAAATGTAGAACAGCATGAAATTGGGGGAAAGTTAATAGGCGAGATAAAACAGCGCATGTGACGAATAAGATCATATCTGAGTTCGCTTTAAATGATACTTCCTTTTTTGAAGTATTATGTAGCGAGACATGGATAATCGACGGAGGTCATGACGTTTTTGACATCTTATTATCTTCATCTTAGCAGTCATCCATGTTTTTATTGTAACAAAATTTTATTAAACTTTTAAACTTATTTCTTAAGCGCGTCATGAATGTTAGAAACAACTTATAAAGTTACTTCCGAACAGCAGATTTGGTTGGGCAGAAGTATCGTCATAATATATTTAAGAGGATGAACAAACTTCCTGGTCAATGGGGCACATTTCAATGATCTAGAGTAATTTTCTGCCTTCAAAATTTTCTGAAACTTTTACAAAATTGTTACCACATACGTTTACTTGAAGTCAAACATAAATTTAATTTATTATTTTCTTTAAAGAATATTATATGTTTAAAAATTAGTAATTTTCAGTACCTTATGTCAATAATAAAATTACAAAACTATTGTTAAATTCTTTGAAACAAAAGAAAACACAAGCAGAAAGAAATACATAGTTGTATTTCCATTAGGTTTGAAAAACATAACTATAACTCAAATAACGTAAGATCTCCCGTAAATTTGCACACAGGATATAAGAAAAGGGGAAAAGACAATACTTACAAAAAAAAAAAAAACTGAAATATTTGCAGTGATAGACACACCTTTGTCCTCATTGCAATAGTTCAGGTTCAAAGAAAAAAAAAATGTGACTTTTAGACTAAGCAAACACGAAGCTGTTGCAATCATCTCAACATTTAATTAGCTATTATTGTCCACGTTTTCAGGTTTAGAGCCAAACGCTTGTTTATTTGGGACTGCAGATGTATTTCTTCACAATATTCTGCCTGTTGCTCACGTCATACATAAAAGAAACTAATGGCATATCTTTCTCAAAAAAAAGTCCTTACAACACTAAAAGAAGGCTCCCTACCCTAAGTTAATTAAACGTCAACCAACCAAATGCAATATGCACTTAAACTCTTCATTCTAGCTCACTGTTTTTACCCGTTGCTTGCACGAAATATCTGCACCACTTGCCACTTTATATGCTTCCATTTTAAAATGTTCGGCGATTTCTTTGTGCTCAAATTTCATTTTCGTTTTTTCTTTTCTTTTTTTCCTTGCATGGTCGCAATAGTTCCAATCTTACTTATTGCTCATTAAAGGCAGAGGAATAACTTTTTACTGGCGTGTTGAAGGAAACAAAGGGAAGTATACCGAAAGGCCACGTTTGGTAATGGAATAGCCCTGGTGGAGCGCAAATCCAATTTGCTCCTCAAATATGAATCATTACTCTGGTAAGCTTTTGCCATGCAATGCGGACAACCCTTTTGACATCTTTGGATTTATGACACTTCTTGTGAGTGAAAAACCTGCTGTAACGTCAAAAAGTTTTTGCTGTGTGCTACGTTCAGGAGCTATTTCAAAGTTTCGTGCAGCAGACGCCACTTATTGGCATAGAATCTTTTGTATGGAACCAAGTTCGAGGAATTCGCATAGTTTAATAATTAATAAACAATGCTGTTCAATTGAAAATAAGTTGATTAACACAAACTTCTGCAAAGTTTACAAATGAATGTCGTTGGATATTTTTATTTATTTGCATTTAACTCATCATGATTTGGAAAAGAGTATGCACTGCAGTCTCTAAACTATATCAAGTAAAAACATGCACATCTATGAAGCTGTTCCGGACCCACCACCTGATCGTGATGAAGCACGTGGTTGCATTGTCATGCTAATGAATGTTTTGAAACAACTAGTCCCAAACTCGGATTTTGTTTTGACCTGACCATTTCTATACAAACATGTTTTCTGTGCAATAATTAGCACCGGCTACATTTTGGGGTAAATTTATAAAAACCTATTGAATGGCAAACAAACGGAGTCAAATGATCAAAGTGGATTTTTACTTGTGCATTGCATGCGTATTGAATATCCTGTAATTTAGCCGTGTACCGTGCGCGGTGATTCACAGGATAATGCATGGGGCTCACATTCGAAAGATATCAGGTTGAAATTCCATTTTTGTGCATGTGTGTATGCTTTCCCCTGGTTGCTTAGACAAATGCCGTAATGGATTCTTTCCTTTCACGAAATTTCCGCTCTCCAATTTCATATAATTTCATATCATTGGTTCTGTTACAGGGTCGAAAGTGCCAGGCTGGTTGGCTGATGATGTGTGCAGCGTGAGGGTGGCTCGCGATTTGCAAAGGTTCTGACCCGGGCATCTGGTATGCAAGCGACATTTGAACTCCTTTGTAGGGGGGTGTTCTATTGGTAACGAAGTTAAACACCTCTGGATCCTGGCCGCATGATATCACCCTAACCTCATCCCTTTCTCCCGGAGATGCCTTTATTGGGGGCGCACACGCAAACAGCCAGCCATGAATACCGAATTGTTCTCCGCCTTACCAATGCAATGAATGTTACGTGTGTGTGTGTGTGAAAAATAAAATAAAACAATGAACAATGCAACTAAAAGAACAGCTCGTGTTAGGCTTAAGCTGTTGGAAATATTGCGGTACTAAATCTGTAACTTTCTAAGTGATTCATCCTTTTCTGCTTATCTAGTTATTGTTACACATATATTACTTTTACTCCTAGAGCGGAGCTAGGGAGAAATGGCAAGGTGACCCCAATGCTCTAGTTCCTCACCAGTAAGAAAAAACAACTCTGTCTTAGGACACTCAACTGCAGCGGTCATTATGGCATTGCACCTGAACCATCTCTGTCAAATATGAATAACCTTATCATAGATGAGTTTAAAACATGTACTCAACTGACATGTTTATTTTTACTTTTATTTCCAAGATTGACTAATCCAAACTGGCTGTAGATAAGCTCCAAAGGAAGAGAAAGCGTCCTAATCTGACTAGAATCGACATGAAAAGAAATTGCCAAATATTAAATCAAAAGTTCTGTTTTTTTTAACAGATGCTAAATGTTGTACAATTACGGGACACATAATAATAAACATGGCGGCGTTAACCATAGCCTAAGTTCCTAAATAGTATAACACAGTATGAAAATGGAATTTAAAAACCTGACCTTCATTAGCCTGAAAGCAGTATTAAATGCTAAGTTTTAATTCTGTCATGAGAAAATTAACGGAGGTATATGAGGTCACCATAGAAAAGGTCGCGTAATCCGCACCCGTACATTCGACATTTCACAGCAAACTCACATACGAGCGGCATTGTAAGCTCCAGTATTTTATACAAATAAACCAGACCTGGCCGTAGTTTTGTTCAATCCTTTTTGGGACACTGCGCAGTGTACCAAAATTGGAATATAATTTTCCGGATTAGGCAACACAAATTACGACGTAATGGTTGCACAAAAGCAGCAGTTGATTTAACCACCGCCAATACCTGACTACAGAGAACGTGCAACAGTTACTTTGTAAATATTTTTAAAGTTGTTCCATTTGTTTCACCCACTGTCATTGCATAAATCCTCTATTCACGTGAACTGACACTAAATTCAGTACTTCAGAATCACTAGCAGATAAAATAAAGTATTCTTTATTTAGGAACACGTGTAAATCTGAAAATAAATATGCCATTCAATATTAGTTTTATAGTTTATCCGGCAATTAATATATTAAGAGAAGACAAAGAAGAGAAAGCTACATAACGTCAAATTTTGTTCATCCCTAAAATCCCTGCAAAATGCAACCAATATGGCATACGTAACTTGAAAATACCCGAGGATATAACTTAAACACATTTACGGGACACCGTGTATATGACCTGTCTAATACATAATGGCAGCTATACCATATTTTTTACATTCCAGTCTTACTATGAACTTTAATTCCATTGGACTCTAATGATTATTACTGTATTTAATCTATTTACATTCTTCATGGCAGTTTCAAAATCAGATCAAAGTGCATTTTTTTTTTTTTTTGATATCACTTTATACTTATTAAACCGATTTCCAAGATTTATTTGCATGAGTAACCACGCTGGAAAAAAAAACAATAACAGCTGATCCCAACATTGCGCATGCTCAAGTGTATACGCTTGGCATAAATACATATAAAAACAACTAATTATCACTGCTGCGATATTGGTGACATTATACAGAGTTTCAGATAACGATTCCCATGCTCCTCCTAGTAAGAATCACTCAAACTATTTCTTTGAAAAAAATATGATTGGAATAAATTTAATTTATAATTATTAATTTATTTGGGAATATTAAGGTCGGCCTAAAAGTACACGATACACGTGTTAATGGCATTTTGTTTTGTGAGTTGTTGCTTGCAATACTTTTATCATAGGAATTTCTAAGGACTAAAACCAGGATGGAACGGAATAAAGTGATATTGGTATTAGACTGCAGGCAACAAGCTAAAAACTACCCTCTCTCCTTACGTCTACTACTTATTAGTCTTGATTACCTACCGGGCGGCGCACATGGTTTGTGTTTGTGCTTTGTCAGTATTGGCCTAGTAGTTTGAGTCTAGTTGGAAAGAAATTTCCATTTTTTGATATTTTCTTCAAAAAATAAATTTCAACAAATTTCCAATTTTTATTGTGCTTAGAAGTACATTTTTAATATTTGAAAATGCATCTGCTAGATTAAAATGCTGCTGATTTTGATATTATCCGTTTCAAAATTGCATAGATTTTAAACCATTTGAGCTACAGCGTTCTGATTTTTACCAGTCTCTAAAGGATGTTTTGTTATTGCTGTTGGCTATTCTGAAATCCTAATTATGACGCAGGCATGAATTATGTTTCGGGTAAGAGCTTTCAGTGAGTTTTTAATAATTTTTCTTTAATAGCGATTTTCTCAAAGCTACATTTTCCTACATGTTTGCACCTCTAGATAAATAAGTTACTGCAATAAACTCCTTAAAATGCTCAGTGGTGCTTCTATACATAATAATAAAACTGAAGCAAAATTAAGAACATCTCATATCCTACGAATCAAGTTTTTGTATAAACATTTAAAGAAAAAATGAGGCTTAAACAAAAAAGTTCTACCTTTTGTTTCAATGCTTACATCCTAATAATTTTGTTTCAGTACACACAAAAGCATGTCAAAATAACCAGTTCAAAATTCATGTTGTAGTTGTAATGGTTCTGCCACAGTAAACTCAGCTTATTTTACTTTGGTAAGATAAGTCCTACCGAATCCCCTTAAGATTTCCAATGTCTAATCACAAATAGCCATTTCCAAAATTTCCCTCATTCAGTAGGCGATTAAATAAGTCTAAGCTCTTTTACTTTATATGCAATGTACAAACGCAAGAGCGGTTCATTAGTTCTGGGAATATTTAGATTCGCAATTTGCAGTTAAAGACTGAGCTATAGTAAATTAAACTGTTATTTAATTTGTTTACCGAAAATCATGCCTAAGAATTGTTGAGAGATTGGAACTTGCGCTGGAAAATCTGTTAAAAGCAAGCTGGGAGAAGATATGCGTTAGGTCGGCATGAAAAGAATTTACTCGATAATTACTATCATTGACGTTGTGCCGGGCTTGCTGGAAGAAAACAACAGAAAAGAGAAACGAAGATAGGGAAAAAAATGTTCTGCTTTAGCAGGAAGATAGATTAAGTCTCGCTTTTCCCATTCGCTCCGCCAATTCTAAGTTCTTATGGGGATTCTTTCTCCTCTTCAACCCCCCCCCCCTTTTCTTCTCGAGTTGTAATTTGGATCAGAAAATGGGAGGTAAGAGAGTGGGATTGCATCAAGATACCCAGAAAACCGCCCCGGACAAGGAAGAGGATTAAAGGACTATCTCGTTAGTAATTTCATGTCACTAAATCTATTTAGCCCCAAGAGAGGAGCAAAGGAGTGTGAGAAAGAGAGAGAGAGAGAGAGAGAGAGAGAGAGAGAGAGAAAGAAAGCTGCTGCGTTTGAAAGGAGGATTAATGAATGAATAAGAATTAATGCGCTACTCCCTCGAATAAGTTCAAGGAATGTGTGTCGCTGTTGCAGTGGTTTCTGCATATATAAATATTTATTTGTTAGCTTCCAAACGAAATACTCTTGCTCTCAAATTCAATGAACCAAAATTCTGGTGAACTGTCACCCCAGTCTTTATTTTGAATCTATTTGTTTTATTTTTTAAGGGTATTCATTATTGTTATGCTTTCAAAGGAAGAAAACTGATTCAGTAGACCGTTGGCTCCCAATATTTTCGACACGTTTTCCTCAGGATAAACCTGAGCTAAGGTAATTAACTGCTTTTAATATCGTAATTGTAGAGCACACTGTATTAAAGCACATTGGGGGATCACAAATTATACACACGTAATTAAAAATGCAATAATTTTATTGTATTTTACCTATGTCTGGAAGTAACAAATCTTAATGAGACCCTAACCTGCATGAAAGAGTACCTTTCTGAAAACTTGAATTTACTGAGTGAGCCATACAAGTGTTAATCACTCGCGCATCATTTTCTCCCATAGGCTATACAGAAATTAGTATAAAGCAAGCAGGTTTACTCCAGTTACCAGTCAATATGGAAAGGATCATTAATTGGGAAGTATATTATGGTTCACCATGTTTTCTGTTGTATTGACGAGATGGGTTCAAGTGCTACCACAAACCTCTACTTTCTATTTTCAAACAGAATATCCTCTCAAAGTAAATGTATTGTACATGTACAGTGTATAGAAAATGCTAAATGTGAAATCTCTATTTCGTTTGCATACATGACATGTCCATAACATATTTATTTGGTTCATTTACGAACACTCTTTAACATCTCAGGTCATCAGCGTTCCATTCAATTCACGACGTGATAGGGCCGATAAATTTTCCTCTGAGGCCTCTTGTTTCAAGCTTGAGGTTCTTTACGTGCCGTAAATTTACGACACGTGTTCAATGGCCGTATTTCCATTCCGAAGGAAGCCAGGCTGGGTTCTTTATGGAAGAACGATAAGGACACCGTTAATGTCTTTGCTTCACCGCCCGGAGGCACAAACGTCCAGCCTCTGAGCAAGGCTGAAGTACTGAAATGCCCTTCGTTTCTTCCAATTCAACATTTTCACTGCATAAAACGACATCTGAATGTGTCTTCATTACCAGAAAAACAAGTATATTCCGGTAAAAGTTCTAATTAACCATACCTAAATATATATATATATATATATATATATATATATATATATATATATATACATAAAACGATTTTTCTGTCATATGGCTCAAACGAATTGCGCCTTTGTTGCAGAAATTTGCATACGGGCTACTATACATGAAGATCATGCACTAAAATAAGATTTCTAAATCTAAAGATGTAGTTTATTTCTATACACCTTTTTATATTCCTGTTTTTATCGTTGATAATTTAATTCTGTACTTTAATATTTGTGCAGCACTGATCACATAAGCGTTAATTATTGAATTTTTGTAATATTTTAATTATATATGTGTGTGTGTGTGTGTTTATGTGTGTGTCGGAGTTATATTAGCTAGTTAGAATCCATCGTTTCGTCTTGGGATTGGGCGCCCCCTGTGTGAAGGTTTTTGAATTACCGAGGGGAATTTCCAGTACCGTTATTTCCCGATAGAGAGCAGGGGGACAGATGGTAATCTCGCCGTCTCCAACGTCATCTGACAGAAAAATAAGATATTCGTTGGGTGTGAAACGGCCGATAATCCTGCCCTGGGACCTCTTTTTTAAGGTATGGAGTTCTTTAACGTAAGGTGACTGCGACACGGGAACCAAGGCTTACACTTCAGCTCGAGATTTTACGCTCTGAAAAAATGTATTTATCCCGGCCGGGTTTGAACCCGAAAACCTTGGACCCAGATGAGACAGCGCTATCTCCATATACTAATATGAATGAGCATGAATGAATATGCAAAGTTGTAATTGAAATTTCAAAGATTTAAAATACTTAATTTGTAGAAGAATCTGATTTCCTATAAAGTAATTTTATTTCATTATATTGATAGTATATACGGAAACCAAACGCATTTCATTTGGAGGGGAAATCATGTTTCTGTCGTATGCTGAGAGATTCATATTTTTTGTCATTCTTCTAAAATTATCTCGTGGATTGGATGTATGGGTATGTAATTATATATTGATGTGATTTTAGTTTATACATTTTTGAGGAAACATTTATTTTTATTGAATTTTGGAAAACTAATGCTGCCTGTGCCCATTAACTGCCGTTTGCCGTATTGAAAAGACCTGCGAGAGATCAGTGCTTATTTGACGCACTGTATATAACTGGTAAATAGAATATGCTAATTTGGCAATATCTACAGCTTCTAAGGAAAAGCAATGGATAAGAACACTAAGAAAAACATTGGCAATCGCATTTTATTATGATATTGACCTTAAGATATGGTGCATTTAGGATACTCACCCACTTTACCGTTACGGTTAAAGTTCGGCAACCAAATGGGTCTCTGTGGGATAACCCAGACAAAAACTCGAGATATCTATAATTGATTCAATCTTCAGCAATAAATATGACCAGTCTGCTCGCAAGAATTAATTTTTACATTTTCAAAATTGCTGAAATGTGTGAAAGTATTACTTACCTAGGGCGCTATCTAGTCATTCTCTCCTAACGATGCTTTAGCTGATAAAAAGGAATTCATTGAAATTTATGTTAGCAGGTACATTTAATAAACGAAATGCAGGAGCTTATCGAATAAAAATATAGGCGTAATATTAAGCGGTGTCTCGTTACAAGACTGAAGCACTTTGTCGACAAGTTGCCTAAAAAGCTGAACATCGAAGAACGGAGGGAAAGTGCCCTAAACATGTTTTATTTGCTGCAGTTATGTTGAAAGGCTGTTAACATTTTTAGAAGCCAGCTGACGCAGCAGCTGCGGTTCAAACACATGCCGTGCACAAGCGTGTAATACTTTCAAATTACCCCTACTGAAATAACATTTCAGAAAATCCTGATAAGAGCAAGTCCTTTTAACTTTTTTTTCCAGCAAGCGGCTTACGCAACTAAAAGTACCTACTTATACTAGGTATTTACTAGAAATAATATATTAACAGAGCGTTAATTAAATATAACACATTTTATAACTAAAATTGCAATTGAAACCATTTTCAAGAAAAGGCTCAGATATGCGAAACCTATGCTTTGGAACAATAGAACACTTTTAGAAATACTGCTGTGAAAATTATGAAGGATTTTTAAATGATATGCCATTTATTCAAATCAATGTTCATATTTTTTTTTTTTTTAATTTTGTTACAATAATATACGCTTCTGTGAAACAAATAACATGCTGCATAGCGATATAGAGAAAGTCATTTCTTTTCAGATAATGAAAAAATAAGTAATTTTTAATTTAAAAATATCTATGAACATCATAACTTCCACAAACAATGACAAAATGTTCATGATTTAATATCTTTTCAAATATATTAAACATTTTCAACAAAATATTCATTGGGCTTTAATTCAAATTATATTAAAATTTTAAATCAATGCTTAAGCGGCATCTAGCTATTATGAAGTGATAAACTTACCAGGAGAATATATTTATGTTTATGGGCACATGTCCATTGAAAGTAACATTGCGTACATTTCAACCAGTTGGTTTATAACTGAAGTTTACATAACCAGATATTTCCAGTTGAATAGATTTTGAGAAAATCAATTAACACTAAATATCTCTTGAAAATCACATTTTTCCACAATAAAATTTTGTTTAATTACAAATATGCATATAAACTTTATAGTGTTAAAGTGACATGAAGAAGTTTTAGGTCTTTGCCAAGTCTCGCTGAAGCAGCTATTATCATACTACACATATTTCTGACGATGCATAGGTATTTTCTCATATCTTAATAGAACAAACATTCAAAGTTGTACTGGAATGTTTCACAACTTTTTAGTGATATTTTGGTATGCAATATCAGAGTATAAGGTAAATTTGAATTCACTGCTAGAGTTCAAACAGGGAAGTATTGCTACATAGACAAACCTCTTCCACAATAAATGAAAGGTTTTATAAACAATAGCATTTCTATGTCAACGAAAATCTTTTAGTAACACGTACATTCTCTAAAAATATGAAGGGATTGCGCATATATTTGCTTAGGATTTACTGATATCACAAACGCGCCATATCACATCTCTTGCCTTTCTGTAACGCATAATAATTGGCTGTGACAAGCCCTAGGTCAACAATATCCCCTCAGTGTCACGCATCATTATCAATTACCACTCTGCTACATATACATACAACTTTATCCAAACAACGGTGCCGGTGAAATCGCTTCATCAGCTAAAGAATGCGGCATCAGTTTACAGATTTCTTTGGAAACATGAACTAACAGGCTTTAGTTTAGAATTCCAAATACAGCAGATAACGCAAATAAAAGCATGCGAAAACGACATAGAAATAAATTGTAGAACATATCAACTGCTGGCCTGCACGGATAACTTAAGTCATAAATTTATTACGCGTGGTTACTGTCTAATAAACAATGGACATTACAATCTATCCATGTTCAAAGGGAACTTGAACCAACAACTCGCATAGCAATAATAGGTTTTTAATAAAACCATACACAACAAGATTATGTGGTTCGTAAAATAATGTTAATAAGTAATAACAATAATCATAATACACGTTACAACTTCCTCAATAACTAACTTATTTAGAATTTTAGTACACATTGGCATGAAATTGATAAATAATTAACAATGGAAATATTATGAGAATGAGAATATAGTCATAGCACTGCCGATTTGCTGTTTTCTTTTTAAAAAAATGCTTTATCGCTTCATGCGTACGCCACTGAATTTGTGAGAAAATCCACAACTTGGTGTTAGTGGAGGTGAGACGGCTCTGACGTCATGTGATGATTAGTTCACCCCCCTCCTTTCAGGCATCCCCATTCCCACTCCTCCCCACGCCTCTTCACGACGTGTCTCACGCAACCAGCATTGTCTGTCTATTGAAAATATTGAAGGGGATTCGAGTCTCCGTGAAAGAAGTAGCTAAGTTCCCACACGCAAATGAAAAGTGTATTAAGAAAAGGGAAACCAAATTCTAAAGTTTATTTGCTTAAAAACGGAGGTCATGCAGTAATTCCTTCCGCTCCCTTTATGTTGCGTACATTAAGAATTTATAGCACAAAGTATTCCCAACCCAAAAACCGTCCATTAAAAGCATTTCTGCTATAACCTTTGACCACTATTCACTTAAATTATCACAGGTAATATCATTCAAATTCTTTCACTTTGTTCATTTATTCAAAAGAAATAAAAGCTCTGCGTTACGTTTAATATGACTACTTCGTGAATGGAATAATGAATCGCAAAATAAACACAATGTGTATTCTGTTATTGGCTGTGATAATTCATTTATCTACATATTTTATATATACACAAACGACTTACTGAATTCTTAAAGAAACAATTGTAATACTTATTTAAAATGCAACTAGAGTCATCTACGTTAACAAACTACATATAAATTAAAGAACAATGAAACAATTACTAACGCTATAGGAAATGACATTCAAATTAAGGGATTGAAGAGATGATGTTATTATTCATTGATAATTACGATATGTAATCTGTATATACAGAATGTCAATGAACTACATGGCAATACTTTCAGAGATTACAGAGGGATCATAGACATGCAGTTTGAGATGCGGACTCTATATTATGCGTGTTCAAATCTCAAAGTTTCTAGAGGACCAATACGTCACTAATGAAAATGATACCATACAATAACGGACTAACGTTATAGAGTTCGAGTCTCGATAAACCCTTTTATCTTTTCATTTTACAATGTATGAGCATACATCTTTGTAAAACAATAAAAGTAAATTGTGTACTCCAGGGATCCTTTGCAACCACGGTGTATGTTTGCCTCTCTGCCAACACGAAGGCAGTTTCCTTTGGACTAAACTACGCAACACCATAACTCAACCGTTGTTCAGCGTCGCACTGCCACATATAAAGATTTTTACACCACTAAATCTAGAAAAACGGTCATGATGAACTATTGAAAATTGGCATTCCATCTTTCGCGAAGCAAGTTTGAATACTTTCTTAAGATAAATTTTACCTCATTTTCATTAACACTGACGTATTATCGTCCAGCTTCAATTTATCACCACATAACACGCTATTTTTCTTCTTCCTTATCTCAAATTGCTTGTGTTAGACCCCTAACTGCCATCTGGTATATATACAGGATGAGGCACCTCATCTTCTGTACTATTATTGATATCGATTTACCGCCACGGGTGACCGAGGTCGTTAAGGCACGGACTCGTGAGTGGGACATCTAGGGTTCGAATCCCGCCAGGACCGCCCCCCTGACTGAGGTTTTTCCAGGTTTCCCTCAGTCTTCATAACTGGCAAATGCCGGGGAGATACCTAAACTTAGGCCTGGAACGCTTCCTTCCTTAAAAAAAAATTCCTTTCCCAATATATAATTTCATTTCATGCATCATTAATGTCCACCGCCTGTGGTGCCTCAGTAGTAAAAACGGGCGTTAAACACCACTCAAAAAAAAAAAAAAAAAAAAAAAAAGAATCCATTAGCTGTTTTCCTAGATTTAAGGGAATATAAGGAACCACAAATCTACTCTATGGAAAGTTAATACCGATGAGCAAAAATTACTATTTTTAATTTAATTTTAATGAATCAATAGCCAGAAATGAAATTATGTATTAGAATATAATGACGTTCAAAGCATGTTTCTAATGCAAATAATTTACGAGCAATCAATATTATAGTTTTATTCATTAAGAACAAGTGAACAGTATTTGACAATCAAATGATTGAAGCTGTTTGATTGTTTTATCTGAAGCTGGACTGGTCTACTGTTTTGATACATTTCTTTTTCTACAGAGAAAGGCGATTCTTCTGAAATGCTAAAGAACGTGTATGAAAGACTGCAAGCTTAAGTTGCAGTGAATTGTCACCAATTTGAACATCTATGAGGCTTGTGGTAATACGGTTTCATTTGAAATAAAACAAAAGACTAAGAAACAACTGAAAACTCTTATGTAATTACCAATTACTACTCCCTTGCTTTTCACAAATAAAGTGCAAAATCGATTGCGCATAAACTATATGTATTAGAAACATGCGGTAAAAGTCGTTAGTATTGTTGTTTTAATTAGTCTAATTCCTGCTACACTTACAGCTGCTACTCATCTATTAAATAAATATAGCTTCAAGTTGAAAATGGTTCTATTCTCTGATCAGTATTAATTCCCTATAGGCTAGGTATGTACATCATCATGTGCCTTTAAAAGAAGTGAATACAGCTCATCGTAGGAGATATTTCAGGTAGCAGGTTTAAGTACCTCGCCATTTAATATTCCAACGTACCCCATAATGAACGGTCTTTGCTACTGCCTTAGCTACGAGTCAGTGGCAACAGTTTAACAGCAACAAATTAACCGCTATAGATGAATCTGATTTGTTGAAACTAAGCGTATTTTAATATTAATTTTGTCAGTGACGTTTAAATAGATATTGCAAACGATGAAATACTATGCTGCAATAGAACGTGCCATTAAGTATTTCAAAGTAGAATACATTACTTATATGTATCATCTTGTTTTTATGATAATGGGGTATACTTAGATACACAATTAAACGACAATGATGCAATTTGAGCAAACAAACTCCCTTACGTATAAAGGGTGATGTGATATACATTATGAAAATTGTCGGGTTTCCAGAGTTGTACTAATTACAGTTTACAAATTTATTACGCGCTGCTTCAGTTCTGAACTAACAAAATTCATTATAAGATCAAATATGTCATGTTTTTTCGATTAAGTTCAAGGATATAAAACAGACAGATCGATTTTTGCACATGAGGCTCGAGTGCGGTCATGGCTGGAATAAGTTACATAAAATGACATTCTAATAGTTCAAAAGCGTCTGAGAAATACTGCTGGGTTCGCTTCAATGTAACAGGAACTCGTAAATGTGGAACGAAATAAAACCTGCAGAATAGCCATGATAATAGTAAGTTCTTATACTATTCTCGTGCTGTTTCTGAAAAACAAAGCATGCTAACACAAATCCAAGAAAAATTACACGCTACTTTCAATCTCCCTACAAAGCTGCACCCTCTTTCACTTATCCTGCAGCAATAAGAACAGCAGTTAGAGCAGCAGTAAGCAATAAGGAGGCTGAGTAAAACCCGGGTAAATGTTGCTTTCCAGGCCCATTTCAGCTCCCCTGTTGCAAGTCAACCCTTCTTAATGATACACTTCTTTTCTACTGCTTGTTTCAATTCGATACAATGAAAATAATGGGTTCGGTGATCCTAGAATTGCCTTATAATTTAACCCTAATTTGGATTTCAACAATCTATTCTGTTCGTGCACAATGCGCTACTCGCAATCAGCTATAAGAACACTGCACCTGACTAAAATAGCGAACAGAGATATGGCTAACGTTGTGCATATCTGTGGGTCTGACTCCAGTGCTTCATAGTTTCTCTCTGGTACCTGAAGAGAAACTTACAATTTATTCCATTGCTCCTGTAAAAGCCGATAAAAGAATTGCTTATGGAAAGAGCGGGCTTACAGTCTGAAAAACGCTATAAGAAGCGTGCAACTGGAATCAAGGCAAAGCATAAGAACCTCAAAATACCGAAGGTTGTTAACTGTGGCAGTCTCAAAGGATTTGATTCACTTGGCATAATTCTTCATGCAATTAAACTAAGGAATTAGTTCAATAACGAGGAAGGAAATGAAATGCTTAAAAAGGACCTGTATTCGCCCAATGTGCGCCATTACTGAGTCTACACTTCCCCAAAGAAACACGACGATCATCATCAGACATTACAGTGGGTCCCGACAATAGGTTGGCACTGCAGGATCACTGCCGCCCGGTCACGCTATTTTGCAATGGTTATAGTACGCCCAAATATTCACGAGAAAGAAACTGTAAATATAATATGCGTATAACTAACTCTTTAGTGTAATACTAAATAGTGTCATCGTTGTAAATAACGGGTCATTGACAAGTTCCTCCGCACTTGGGTGACGTGCACCGCACAGGAGAAAGTTGGTACTCCTACATTTCTGGCATTCCTTCCTTCGAAACCGGTTTCAGCATGTAATTCGCCCATAGTTGTTAAGGTTTAGACTATAGAGTGTGTGCTTGCCTTGGTGGTTAAGTGAACACACCCTCGGCGTGCGATCAGCGCTGCCACCTGAATTCGCTTCCCTTGTAAAATCTTTGCTACCAATGGCCGCGGAGCGTCTTCTCGATGACCCTTTATGTTATAAGCAGTAGCTGAGGTTTCTGAAGTTTTTAAGGTTTTGTCATATGAAATACATAAAGAAAATTAAAACCTGAACGATAGCAACGTATACCTCTAAATGTCAAAGTGCGTTTGTACTACTTCGTATGCTGACCTCCAATGTTCAGGATGCACTTTTGAAAGTGAGTGAAAACTTTGGAGCAAAAGCCGCATACAGCTAACTTATCTTAATCCGGAATAGAGCCATGGTAAGCAGTTCGTTTGGGCGGATATCAAATTAACACTTTGCAAGTACTTCATCTGGTTCCGCGGTACAGTTTTATGGCAAAGGTTTCTGAAAATGCTTTTCTAGGATCTGACTCAGCAAGGATCGTTAAGAAACTTCAAATGAAATGAGCTCCAAACTGACGAAATCGTCTCAGGCAAAGATTAAAAATATTGAGGACGCTTATAGAAATGTACAAGGATTGAACTTGAATAATGAACATGGTCCGTTCTTGAACTGAGTGTGGGATGCTGTGTAATATGTGATTACACCGAGTCCCCCATTCCTTCTTTTCTTTCTCCGTTCCCATTAATGACTATATCGTGTTTTCTGTGCTCGCCGGATTCCTTCTTCTGCTGCCTTTGCCAAATAGATGCATTATTCTTTGAGGCTACGATGCTCCACAATAGCTACTGAGAATGCAAGGTTACGCGTCTTCTTCAAGGCTTTATCTCTCAAGATACAAACTGTGGCGCATTAATTAGTGAAGCATTCTTTTAACACTTTCTAAAGCCCGAGAAAATGGCCGAGTGCAAAGAGTGTCCTTTGAACAACGTCCGGCTATTTTTCTGAATTTAAAATATAATTCATTTGGAAGTATCTTTATTATTTATATATTTGTATACAAATTCCAATTATTTTCATCTAAAACAGAACACGAACTATCACTCAGATATCCTAACAATGTATAAGCAATCTTTTTAACAGAATGCATTTGTACTCGCATCGTCGAAGTACACCTGTACCCTTATTCAGTGCACTAAAATACTGTTGATAAAATGTAATTTTTTTCAAGTTTTCATGTCATACGATCATCAATCATGTTAGTAACGAAAAAAAAAAATCTATTATTCACTCATCGAAGTCATTAATATTAAACATTGTACAAATTGTGGTAAAGCCATTATTGGGCTGTTGTGATATTTTGTTAGCTACCTTCGCACAAAACTGCGCAAACTACTGCTCGTTGTATATACAACATTCGTAAATATGACCGTTTCCCCGTCATTTGAGACTCTGTCCTGGTTAAGACTGCATTCTCTTAATGCCTACAGATATCCCAATCTACTTAGCTTCGCGTTTTCGAAATTAATCAGCACATTATTATTTAGGTACCACAAAGTGAAAATATTTCAGTTAAGGACCGGCAGAGTCAGCCGTCAAGGCTGTATAATGCACATGCAGGTATCAGCTTGTAGATAGTTTGAGGAGGTTTTGTGAGCGAGGGGTTGTGGTTTAGTGTTTTACTCGATGCTTTCATTGTGTATAAATTCTGTGCTAATCGTCAGTTATGCCACTAAATAAACGTAGTCTTGAAAAACATGTTTCATGTACGATACATATGTGAAAAAAGATTCTTGCAGGGAAGTATAAGGCGATTCGCACGAACATTTACTTGCAATTCTGTTTCAGCCAGACAAACTGCTTGCCAATTAAATTTTAAATTGTATGTAATGGTATGGAGGAATCAATTAACTATATTAATGATTGTTGTTTTTATATGACTAAAATCACAGGGTTTAGGGCTAAATACAAATAATAATAATAATAATAATAATAATAATAATAATAATAATAATAATAATAATAATAATAATAATAATAATGATATTGGAACACTAGACAGATTTGATAGTCACACCTATCCCTCCAGAACAAGACCAGCTTAAAAAGTGATAATTAGTGATGGAATATTTTTCTGCCATGGACGCGAAGTTAGGTGAGCATCAACCATAAGTAGTTGACCCTGAACTGTCTAGCGTTCGGATGAAAAAAACAACAGCAGGTTTGTGCATTGCAACCACAAACGTTAACCCTCTCCTTGTGACGTTAAGTACCCTAGCTGTCTTCAGGCTTCACTGATATCCTGTTAACGAAGGAATTGTTCAATCTCTAGTGATAACCCACTAAGTCAGTCAAGATCAGGAATAAAATTTGAAGATCCAGATCCTAATGCTAATCATGAAATAGGGGACAGTTAAATTATATTGTCCAAAATTTAAATCTTTCAAAATCACAAGTAAAGCTTTCAGTACCCCCCTTTTTTTTCTACATAGATACTAGTATACCAGCATTTCGAAAACAAAAAGAACAATTCTTTAGCATGGTAGATTTTCTAAATAGAGGCTCTTCACACACGCATCAAAGTTAAGCTGTTACACAACAGGAACGTATAACCACCTGTATCCATTGCTCATGTAGTATAAATGAAGGAAAGTTACAAAAATATGGAGCTACTATTATAAAAAAAATTCAGTATGACTGGTCTATTTGTGGGAATTTCAAAATTATTGGAATGCTATTCGGATTACAAAGTGGCTATACAGATATTTTTGGTTTTTGTACGCATGGAATAGCTGTGCTAAATAGAAACAATATGACATTAAAATAGGGCTTCCCAGAAGATATTGCACCTAGTGAAAAGAATGTTACAGCTAAACCATGGGTTTAAATCTAAAATAGTTTTGCCACCCTTTCATAGAAAATTAAGTACAATGAAGAAAATGTTCAAATCATTAGATGTTCAAGTACTAATTAGAAAATGTTGATACATTAAAGGAAGGGATTTTATTAAGCGCTGATAGAGAAGTAACGAAAGATCAACTGTTTGATTGTAAATTGAATAATGTGGAACTAGAAACATGGTTATCATTCAAGAGCACTTGTGTACAATTCTTAGGTAATATTAGAGCAGAAAATACGAACAGTTACTAGACAAATTACCAGAATTGCATACAAATCTTAACTGCCATATGTCCCTCAAAATTCATTTCTTGCATTCTCATCTGGACTTTATATCTGCTAGCCGCGGACAAGTTAGTGTATGCTTGCAGATTATTGATGGAACCTCATTAGGAAAACCACAGAAAATAACCAGGAAGCAGCAAATGGAATAAATTAGTTATAATTACAAATGTATTTATGTATTTATGAGATGGAGAAAAGCTATTAAGGAAGATGAAAACCCAGTGTGCTCGCAGCTTAATGATGGAACCTCATAAGAGAAACCAGAGTAAATTTCAAAAGAAGCAGCAAATGACAGAAATATACCTGACAACAGTTGGAAAACGATTTGGAAATATTTTGAGTATATGTTAATTAGTTAATTTAACAAAATCAGAAAATTTATTGCGATCAGGGTAATATTGCGTATTGTGGTAATTTTGCCTTCTTGAAAGTGCGAGTTATTACTGGTGCTGGATTAAAAAAAAAAAAAAAAAAAAACACGGCCACATTTGAACTTGCACAACAAAATACACCAAGAACATATTTTGTGCAAAAAACTTTTAAAGGTCGATTTTGTTGTTCAGTGTGAGAAGTGTACGGTTGTTAGTTGCGGAAACTAAGAGAATATCGAACTCAACCACCTGTTGTTACAAAAGCAGAAATAGCATGAAATGACATTAGAACTTCTTGACCGTGTATAGCCGCTGCACTTTCTCACCTCATTACTCTAGATGGATGGAGCTGCTAACCGACTTAGTTTCCCAGAACCAACGTATGGAATGAAATCAGTGATTACTTGTTAGATCATGCGTGTTTTTCCGTCAGCACCAGACGAGGAATCCACGGAAGAATGATTGCAGACATCACCCTTATCGTTTCCGTCACGCTGCGGCTCAAATACAGGTAATTACTGCACGTAAGAAGTCGAAAGCAATATTTAACGTCGTGACATAATATCGCATTCAACCCCTAGGGTAAACATAATTATATCTGGGCTTCTTATTTAACCACATCCTGATTTCTGTGGGAAGCAAAATGACAATTTTCACAACAGGGAATTCCTTGGGCTGATGAAACGTTGATCCATTTTTCAAAAGTTAACTGACATTTAATTATACACTGACAGTAACACGCGAGTGACTTTAGTTGGCTAGCAACGTCTACAACAATTTTACGTAAGATTATATAAGCAATATAAATATCTAACGTAAGCTTTGTTGCTTGATTACTTTTGTTTAATAAATCATTATAAACTTTATTAGATTTCATTTAATATGAGATTGCACTATTTACTCAAACTTTACGTTTTGCACAGTTTACTTACATTTTCGAGAATTTAAAATTTTAATCTAAAAATTCGGAGCTCTTCAGAATTTAATTTGTATTCTAACAGTGCATGAAATTACAAAACTTTCAACGACAAACAAAGGCTTTAATACGTTGCATGGGTGCAAGATCTATAGAAAAAGGAACACTTTGGCTATATCTGAAATGCGAAAACAGGGGGTAAATCTGGCTAGTTTGTAATAAATATTGTTACAAGATTTTTAGTTAAATAACAACTAAATATTTTTAACTTTTTCCCTGTACTTTTGATAAGTTGTTTTCACAGGTATTGCAAACGAGAACACCAATCACATTCCAAAATGATACCATTTTATTCTCACACATGGCTGAAGCCTTTCTTGAAAGCTATTGCTCAAGCACTGGCCACAGTTTGTAGTCCAGGGATTTCATGTTGACACTACTAGAAGGCCCATCTTGAGTACTAATAAATTGTGGAACATTTCTCTCTGGCCAAGTATGGGTGTACATTTTTTTTTTTTTTTTTTTAACTGCAGTTCAAACATGATGCCTGTTACATACAATCCCTGTTCTTGAACGAACTAATGCTCAAGTTCTCCATTAAAGTTGGTTCAACACTTTGGAACTTGTCTTCAATCCCTTTCGACAGAAATGAACCTTAGTGACACCATGGATCCTCACTTCCCACCAAACCATTAGCGAGGCAGATGGGGGTTTCCCTGGGCCTACGGAATTTTCTCCCAAGTTTTTCGTTTCACCAGTTTTCTGTGGATGGTAAATTGTAAATTTGTTTATGAGATGATTTTTCTTATTAATTAATGATATTAGAATTCAAATTATATTGAATGCTTTCTTGTCAATGAGGAGAATTCTCAGTGGCCGTTGCTAGCATAACATTGTAGCAACCGTTAGCATCTCAACACCCTTTTCTGCTTCAGTTCAGAAGTAAAAAATGTTCGACACTGTGACGCAAGCACTGAATTCAAGTTGCTTGCCCACCACTCAGATACGTTCATCTCAGGAACCACCACTGCTTCCAAACATGAGCCACCACTGCTTCGAACAACAGTTAGAGCGCGGGGCATCCGCATTTCGGTCACCAACAGAAGCATTGATTTGTGTTGTACACATACACCCTGATGGTTTCCAGATTTTTAAGGATCTGATGATTTTCCAACTCTACGGAGTCTATTGCCCTACTACCTATTAAGGCAACACAACTTTCATAATCACCGCATTGCATGGTTAAACCTCAAGTAATGTACTCTTTGTGTTGCACCTGAACTCATTAATGAAGATTATAGCATCTGGCAGCAAAACTGATCGCCAAAACACGTTATATTTACCTTCAAAAATTGTAACGGTATTTATGGTAAGAATAGGTGACAAATGACAATAAAATGAAAAGAAAGAGGTTGTCAAGGTTATCACAATACTAATAAACGATTTTTGTACATTTTCTTTCTCTCAGATTATTACAGTCCTAGGTTACTGCATAGAGCTTTAAATGGCCATTGTTTAATCTCCAATCAAAGCCCATCATGTAATTGAAAATGCATACGGCGGATAGAAGGCGAGGATGTTTGTTGTGCAACTCGGTACAAGATAATATACGACATTTCTTTAGAAGTCAGATAGGCAATAAAACAGTTTAAATTTGTACAGGTCCGAAAATATTTAATGTTCACATTGTGTCCAAAATGTGAAAGTCCTGTTTTAATACTAGGTTCACTTGGAAGTCTCCAAGTTCCGCGAAGACGGTTATTACAGAGCCTTCTTAAAAATACAACATACCTGATTTCTTGGCCGCCATTCTACTGATCTTTTGTACGCACACGCACTGATACATGATTACGCTCCTGCACATTTCACTATGCTTTCCCACAGAGTTCTAAATACAATATATTCTTTCCGGTGTGTATATAAAGATGGGTCAATTACCTGATTAAGACCACTGTATTTCTACTTCTGCGTTTATTTAAAACCGTTGCTATATTCGTCCCTGGTGTACAATGAAGAAGTATTACGAAAAAATTTGTGGCAGGTTCAGCCAATAAGCAACATGTCAAAAATTTGGAATCGACGAAGTAAGATCTGTGTTTTAGCAGTTGTTGGACATTTCAGACATTTACTTTAAAATATGTGAAGCGCTGAATATAATAAACAGGTAGTTAAAACCAGTAAACTAAGCATTTGCAAACTAATGTTGATATAAACTATTTATTGTCATCTACATATAAGGAAATCATTCTTAAAATATGTCATGTATTTTTAAGCTTCCTGTATATAACATAACGTAAGAGTTGAAGCTAATATCGAAGGATTTGGGTGTTCAAATTATTATGCTTAAAATAAGATTTATGTAGAAACAGCACATTTTGAAATTAATGCAACATCAATGAATTGGTCAACTGAAATTCTTAAAATTCATTAAAATTACTGACTATTGCTGTCTTAAAACATTTGAACCATGCAGAGGACGTTTAATCCAAAAGTAGCCAATATCCTTTGTTATTGCTTTTAGTGTTAATAATTTTCGCGCTAGTTACATTTAAATAACAATGAAATAATTCTATAAAAATGTCATTATTTCCCTGTTTTTGTTGAGGTTTAGATATTTGCATGAGGTAGTATTTCACTTTGTTGAACCCAGCAACGTTTGAATCCACTTTTGTTAACACTAACTCTCCGTTGTGATGAGAATGATAATATTACAGTGTTGCGGTTAAGTCAGTGTTGCATCTCACTGCATTTTTTATTCGTATACTTTTGTACACTGAGTAACCTGAAATGTAACAGAAGAGTGATGAATGTCAGTCATTATTTTACTTCAGTTTGGACTAATTTAAACAGTAATAGTTTGATGAAATTGTTTCTTATAATCACAGCAATGCTACCTACAGATGTTTGCTTCGAGTTCTGCATCTTGTCAAAAATATAACATTTGTATTTACTTCCAGTCTGCGCCTTTCAGCTTCACGTCTTTCGTATGCATTAGACGGAATAGTGTGCAACAGCACTCAACGGTAGAAAATGGAGGGGTCCGATAACCCTAGAGACTTTATTTAATACATGTAAGGAAGAGAGAGGGGTACCTTTTAAGGAATCACACCAAATAAATGACGATATAAAATCAAATTTATTATAATTATCAGAAACACAAAAGCGTATCATCTGGATAGTTAAATACCCTCATACCAAATGGTGATGGCATTAAACATCTTATAACAAACGCCAGCAATTGTATAAATAAAGAAACAATGAAATGTTCTCCTCGTAATGGGTGGCCGTTAGACAACAAATGCACCAAAGCAAAAATTGTGTCCCAACCAAAGTTAAAAGTAGTCATACATAATGTGTAAAGCAAGCATTACAAGCAGCTGCCTTACATGAAATAATTCATGCTCTAGGACGGAAGTGGGGAAAAATTCCGATACCGCGACGAGAGTTTGAACAGTCAGCCAGACAGATTCGAAGTGAGAGGGAAGCGCAGGCTTATATCAGGTCGAGAGCCGAGTGCGACAGGTATCACATGACTTCAAGAAGAGTTGTACAAACAAACCCCTTTTTTAGAGCAACGGTAGTTTGAAATAACATTCATGCAACTGTCATAAGTCAAATCGCAGCTTGAATTTAAGGATATTTTCTTTCTGAAACACTAAAACGTAAAATCGCCAATGTTAATGACCCCGCAAATAGAACCAGAGAGAGGATCCATGTTGTGGACATGTGTAAAGATCAAATTTACTTGAAAACATGACAGTTTGCTTTCTCTATGAAAATGTCCACCAGCGCACGCTTCATAGCTGCACATTAATTACTTGTCGATATTTTACGGGGGAAACAGGTTATTTTAAAACTGTCTGAAGTTGACACTTGACTTTTACATTCATAGCTCATTAAACTTTCTTACGCAGCTTTAATACGCATTAAATATCTCACGGGTTAAATTAATATTTATGCTACTTTCCTTCTTAAACGTTTCTAGGTGGCAACATATCACATTTTAAAACTGAAGTTCATTATATATTATTTTATATGCCCGGTTTAAAAATTTAGGGCTTTAGCTGCACACTACGTGTGCAGTATGAAGCATCTCCTTACCTGAATGTAGGAACACTTATTGTTGCCAACTTCATGTTTTTAATTTTTGAATCGCAGTATCACAAAACAAAGGAGCCGAGGAAGGAAATGCATATGCTTTTACTATTTATTATATTGTGCCGTTCAAGTATCAGAATTAAACGCTCAAGAGTTCTACGTAATATTTGATAGTCGGTCCTGGGGGTGTATTGGTAACCATACTTGCCTTCTAAACCCAAGGTCGTGAGTTCAATCCCTGCCAGGATAAATGGATTTTTTCGGGCGTAAAATCCTAAGCATGACTTCCTTCGGAAGGGAAGTAGCCGTGGGTTCCATGTTGTACATTTACGGCACGAAAAAGGAATCTCAAGCCTGAAAAAAGGGGCCTCTGAGTAAAATTTGTCGGCCGTTTCACGCCCTGATTTGAATGGAAAGCTGATGACCTGAGATGTTAACGAGGGTAAATAAACTAAAAAAAAAGTAATATTTGATAGCTCGAGGAGAGATAAATGCCGCTACGATCAGGGGAATCGATTAAGCATTTTGGGGTAATTGAGGGGTATAAATAGGGCACGAGAGAGTAAGGATAGAGGAGAACATTTTTTTAAGGAATTCCAATCCGCCTTCCGATGTAGTGGCACAACCGAAAACGGATGACAGTATGACGGTGCGTCTGTCGGTTATTTATGGGAACCAAATAGTCGTTCAGAATATTCGTTGGAAATCAGCATGATTCAGCATTGGTATAGTTTCAAAATATATCCAGGACAAGCCCGAGGGTGGGGGCAAATTAGTCAAGTCTCAGAGAGCCCAGGCATATATGGGGAATGGAAAAAAAGGAATGTGAAGTGCTTTCGACAGAAAGCAATATCAAGGACAGGGAACTTGGAGAGGCATGGTATAATGGCTAGTTTTAGGGATAAAAGCTCGCTGGCTTTTACAGGATATTGACAGTGAAGTAGGGTAGGAAAAAATATACAGATTGTTAAAAGAAGAAAGTGCTTGCATAAGGTCGGAGCTCGTACCTGAAGAGGTTAAGAGGAAATGCGTGCTGATATAGAAAGCATGTAGCATGTTCAAGAGCCGTCAAACAAAAATGTGAAGGGACTAAATGGAATAATTTGTCGATAGATGCAATAACGGGCAGAATGCTGCGGAAACAACAGTCGACCTGTTTTGGGAATGTTCCCTGAAGAGTTCAAAGAAAACTGGCTCAGCAGAAATATGCTCTAAAGGAAAAAAAAAATGCTCCCTATAAAACTCTGAATGTTTCTCCTTACCAAATTAAGTTTAAATAAAGAATTCTTTAATATTTTGGCACTGCATTCCGAAATTAGGACATAATTGTCGAAACACTTTCCTGGGCTGGATTTTAGCGCAAGCAAACACCTGCGATTACCATTGTCACCGGGTTTTTTACACTTTTAGTTCTTGATGCAACAAATATATTATGTTTATTTGTGCTGCTGCCTTGTATAGTCGAGTTTTTAAATAAAAATATTATAGAAATGAATTTATGTTGTAGCCTGCGAGGTTGAATTGATAAGATACATGGTTCGCCTACTAATAGAGGACCATAGCAACAATTGCATACATGTTAGTAAAGTTTGCATTCTATGTATCAATGTTCCATGGTCACAAATCATTCTGATGTTAATTTATTGTCTGGCAATTGTTGAGAATAAAGCATTTCAAGTGACAGTGACAAAGGAATAAGACTGGAATTTGTGGTGTGAATCAATTTCATTTTCTCAATGAGATAGCAGCAAAGGACATATGAGATTGTTTTTGTCTACTTAGGATGACATACTCTTCCTATGAAATCGCTCGATTTTGGGTAAATGAGTCGAACTGCAGCAGAACAAGCATAGGGAAAGCACCACGTCCTCGAGCTCTGAAATCAATTTTGAGGTCAAAAATCGTCGATAAAGTCCATGGTATTGTTTTGGCTGACGGACGACTAAAATTGCGCGAGTTAGCAGGCGCCATGGGCATTTCAATGGAGAGGGTTCATTTTATTTTGCATAATGAAAAAACTTTGCGCAAGGTGAATGCCCTGTCCGAAGAAAAAGTGACCATTGACCGACTGTTTGGAAATATTTAAAAACAACCCAGGTATGTACGACATTTCGCGACTATGAACCAAACCTTGATTCATTACTATACATATGAAACGAAACAGAAGTCTAAACATTGAATCGCATGAAGCGAACCGTCTCTGAAAAAGTCGAAATGCATTCCGTCCGTGCAAAGGAGATGACTTCAGTTTTTGGAACGCAAAGGAATTCTTTTAATTGTCTACTTGGAGAAGGGGAAACCCAGAGAATACTATACACCACTTTTGGAGAAAATGAAGATGGTAATCGCGGAAAAACGTCTGGGAATGCCCAAAAAAAAAAAAAAAAAAAAAAAAGACAGTGGCAATGCGCCGGTGCATTAAAACCGTGTCGCTTATTACAAATTGTCCAAACTACAATTTGAACTGCTCCCGCATCCACTGTATTCACCCGATATCGCTCCCTTGGATAACCATCTGTTCTCGAAACGCAAAACTTTCCCGACTGGAGTCATTTTTAAGTCAAATGAAGGGGTCATGTAGGAGGTAACGAGTATTTTAAGGATCACGAAGGAACCCACTTTACCAAGGAAGCAGGAACCTGGAGAAACGTTGGATTAAGTCTATTGAACTTCAAGGGGACTAGTGTTGGAAGAATGAACTTCTATTCTTTATCATAAAACCAGGCTCGTATAAATAAACAGAGGCCACATTCTTACTGAAAAAGAATAGTTCTCAACTATACAGAAATGTTAAGGTTCAAATACATAATGTAAATAATAATACGCAATCTTTTCTGTATTTATTTACTGCAACCACCGTTACATGCAAATTCATTAAATCTTCATAATTACCAAGAATAAGCAATTAGGCAGCAAATTCCAGTTGCCTATTCAGTGCCTGAACGAAACCCTGAAATTCTCAGGAAAGTAAATAAAAATATCCCTCCTGGTTTCTGTTGAAATAAATAAGACATGTTTATTTTGGTAAAGTAAATATAGAATCAAATTGAATGCAACTATTTGTTTCCGAAAGAGCTGTCAAATAGGTAAATCGAAAACGTGGTTGAGGCAGAACACTCATATGTACCGTCATAATTTCCCTGGAAACAGCACGCATTTTTTTGGTAGCAAACTGCATAGGTTCAATCTTCTGGACTAAAAAGGAGGACTACGAATGAAGGCTGTTGAAAAACGCAGAATCAGAAAACAAAAAAGGAATTTCTAATATTAAGATGATATTCATGGCTCGTAAGTGAAATGCAGCATTATCCCTCTCAATTAGAAATTAAATTAAAGAATAATATCAAGTCATCATATATTTAGCCATTAATAGTAGGATTTTTGCGTTTAATATAATTTTAATGTACTGTTACTTATAATTTTATCATTGTGTAAGAATATACTACATTTAAAAAGAAAATATTTTTAAAATGCATTTATTTGGTTTTATGTTTAAATTTTGTAAAACAGTGATAAAAAACATTTAAAAAAGGTATAGGATGTAACTTTAGAATTTTAAACTTTGAGTTAAATCTTGGGGGTTTGCGACGAGAGATTTTGAAAGACGGCGTGCGGTCAAAGAATGTTACTTTGTAATAGCTCAAAACACAATACCAGGAAGTAGGCCAAATGAGAACAAAATTTTCCACTAAAGAAGACCCAAACTTTTTATTTTGAAAGCTAATGTTAAAAGTTTTGGAAATATTCGAAACTAACAATTTTTTGAAAAATAAATGCCACATATCTTGTCAGTAAAACTTTGCCTGACCAACGAGTGGAACTCGGGGAAATTCCTGGTTCAAATCCTTTGCTGTTGGCCATCCTGAACTTGTGTAATTTTTTCCTCTTTTTTTTTTTTTTTTTTTTCTTCGCTTGTCGCTTCGGCGAATACTGTGATAGATATTTCCTTTCCACGAATTTTCCGCTATTATTTGGCAGCTTTACAGGCTTGAATGTGCCAGGGCGCGGTGTTGCGGAGGTTTGTCGTTGGGAAGGTCTCTGATCCCTCGTCCGCTATCAATATCAATTACGACAATAAACTACTTCATGAAAATGGAAATAAACTTTACATCCACTTACTCTTTACTTATGTTATGTGCTTTATGCAGTAATTTCGTCGTTTATAGCCTACTTTATGGTAACAAATAATGCCGCACCAATAACAGTTGACAGTTCTTTTACTTGTATGTCTTATCTTCTCAAGCAATTTAAGAAATTTCGAGATCAAATGTATTTTACGTTTGGACATTATAAGTATTACTTTAGGAAATTATACAGAGCATGGAAGGATGCTTGAAGGAAAACAAACCGATTCTATTCTAAACCTTAAATCTCTATACGCTGAAAAACTTGAGAAATAAGGATTCTTCCGTACAAATGTTTGGTATGTGAAAAGAGGTAATAAGTCTGTATTTACTTCTTCGAGAGTATTAGGCTTTTGTGTTACAATTGCGGCATTGTAGCGCCGGTAGAAGCTGAAATTTCTTGGAGTGTCCATCTTATTTATTGACGGTTGGGCCCTGCCAATTGCCAAGTCAACGCTAGCTTTGTACACACACTTACTTGCTCCCAGATCTTCTCCAGGGTGCATGACATTTCTTCCTCTACACTTGAAACTTCTTTTGTGCGTGTTGGGAATTTCCATTCACCGGGTTTTGGAGTCACTCAAGAGGAAGGGAACCAAAAGTGAAACCCGTATTGTCAACTACCTCTGTCGTATTACTTAAAAAGTGGTCTAAAGCTCAGAGGATGCGTCTGCAGGCCCGCAAGTGTGACCATCGGAGATGCTGTTGATACAACTTTTCGGAACGTTTTGAAGAGTTTCGCGTTGAGTTTGTAGGCACGAACATTTTCTATGGCGTTAAATAATTCTATAGTATACCCAAATGCAAGTGAGCTAGCATATTTATCACAAATAATGGAGTAGAGCATGGTACTGCTCTGCGTATTCTGTGCCTAACAACAGGGTTTAATTTAAAGCCTATCACTTATAGTCAAACAATTTGGATACTGAATCTTCACATTCATTCCATTTGGCGCTTTTACAGAGTGATAATTCATCTAAATGTTTGAATGCGTATAAGAAAGAAGCCAAACTCTTTGTGCAACGCTTTACATAATATTTGTCTGATCTTTATTTATATTCGGTGTTAATTATCTTTGTAGTTTAATTCATTTGTTGGTGGAATTTTCATGAACCACAGTCACATACTTATGCTTTCCTGGCTCTCGAATTGTGCTCCTCGTTTACTTCTTTAGTGTGTTCGCTCTTTCTCGAAGACAAAGGCTATACGTTTCTGTGCAATTCTTTAGCAATCTCGTGTATAATTGTAAATTACAAAAAGAGAACTTTCATATATTCCAACATTTTTTGCAAAATTCAAATTCAACACAAATCTGATCTAAAGTGTAGGAATGTAATTATTATCTTTAGACTTTAAAGGCTCGGAAAGTAATGGCATATGTCCCTCTTGCGCGGATGAGGGTCATTCTTGATCCAGGTGTTCAGAAAGCATTGATACCGAAGAGGAACCTTTGTCCCAGTTCCTATTTTGTTTCGCCTTCAAAAGTAGGAACTTTGCTGCCGAAAGCGTATACAGTATCTTCATCCATCCGAGATGCTTACCTCCTGAGGACGGCTTGTGGTGAGGCAAACACAAAAAAGCAGGACTCGGCTCTATCTAATCACGAAACAAAACCACGTGGTACATGTTGTTTGTTTTCCTAGATGGGTACACGAAGAGACTAAATCTCAACAAAGCCGTCTTTGAGAGACTCTCCACATCATCTTCTGAAAAGGAACATGCAAAATGACAGTAAACAGATTCGAAAACTCGATGGAATTTGTAATAAGTAGAATGCGTATTGAAAAGATGAAACTTTCCTCTACATTTCCTAAGATTAAACGGAAATGAAAGGCTACTACTCTCTCCAAGCAAACTGACATGTAACTGGAGACCCAGAAATTGACTTCTTAAAACTTTTAATGAATATCTAGGGAGTCAAACTTGTGGGAATAAGTCTGGCTTGTGCATGGTGCTCATTCCGTAAAAATATGGAAATGGAATTGTCTTAGGCTTTTACTCTTTTCACACTGTAATATTATTGCTAATCAATTTATTTGCATTTGGTACAGTATTAAACGTAAAGTAAATGTTATAGGTATTGAGTAAGGTCTTCCTGGTCGTTGACATATCTTATGCCCTTTCACATCAAATTCAAGATGGAAGAAAGGTCCTAAAATAGCGAGGCGTACTGCTGCCAATCTTAAGTTGTAGGAAACATACTCTCAAAGCTTCTGCTTCCTTTTTAAACGCCAAGGCTAAAAATACATATAACAGATACAGAAAATACTTGGGTTTGAAATGGGAATCGGGATTTCCGAAATGATGAGAGAAATTTGCTTACCTCTCAGTGCTCTAAATGTTATCCGTTTCAACTACTTTAGTGGTGGTGAGCTCAGTTACTGCCTATGTCATACGTCTTATTCTTTACAGCTCTGCGGAAAGATCAGTTCATTTTGGAAAATGTTTATTTATGGCTGCTGTCTTGGTTGGCGAGGTAAAATACAGAGAAAAATATTTTATATACTTTCTAACCCACTATTATTATTATTATTATTATTATTATTATTATTATTATTATTATTATTATTATTATTATATAGAACGTTGTTTGATCTAATTACTCATGCATGTGCATCTTATTTCGTAACACTATTCGGAATACGCTTTAGACTCCACCGTTCGTCTCATTTCTTCAATCTCCTATGTTTTGTAGTCAACAACTACACTAGCAGCCCCACGCTTAGCGTTAAAGTAAGCTGCAACAGGCAATAAGTAAGATTGCTTTTGGGTCCCGGCCTAACCATAGATTTTTCCTAACTCATTTCCATTTTAAATCCTGTGAAAACCACGTCAAATATAAATTAATCCTCATAAAGTGGTTAACTCGAATATGGCCAGAAGTATTCAATGTCCGCAAACCTTTTAGGATTTAAATCTGAGCAACGCTATTACTTCCAGGTGTGGATACGTAAATGCAAACAAGAGAAATTCGCGGTGTGGCCGTACAGATCAATGATTAGAGCACGGGCATAATAAGGCAAAGAGTTATTGTTCGTGAATACCAATTTTTTTACTTCTTTTTAAAATGTATCTTCTTGTGACATTTACTCTCCGGTTCAGAAAAAAAAAAAAAAAATGGAGACTTGTCCCGAAAGCTGCCTGGGATTATTCTATGCTGTAAAAATTGTATTAAAAGACAAGTACTACAAAATAAGTATTAAAATAATGCATTAATTATGAAAGCAGACTAAACTAATTTAAGGGATAAAACAATGCATTTATATGTAATAAATATTCTACTAAATGTACAAATTGTAAATGACCAAGTAATTTGAGATAAGATCTTCGAGGTAAAATGTCCAAATTAAGGATCACAGACGTAAAATGTCTAAGTTGTGGGCTATTGAAGTAATTGTAATTTGGTGCACAGGAATTCATATCAAAGCTAAATTATGTTTAAATTTGTATTAAAAGAGCTTCAAATTTCCTTAATAACGGAAATAAACCTAAATGTTGATAACGAATGAATTACTATCTATCGTTAAAATAATCTGGCAAATTTCAGGTTAAACACATGATTTTAAGCCACTGCATTGGAGTGCTAATACGAATTCAGTTATTAGAAAAACGTTGCTATCCTGCTATTTACGTAATTTTTTTAAATAATGTTTAATGCTCGTTTTAACTGCTAAGGTATCACAGGCGGTGACACTGATGATATATGAGATGAAATGACAAATTGGGGAAGAATATTTTTTTAAAAGGAAGAAAGCGTTCCAGGCCTATTTTTAGGGCACCTGCCCAGCATTTACTATTTATGAGGAGTGAGGAAAACCTGGAAAAAACCTCAGTCAGGGAGGATAGTGGGAATCGAACTCTAGACTCCCGCTCACGAGTCAGCTCCTTAACGACTTCGGCCACCCGTGGCGGTTTTACTTAATGTTGCGAGATATTTGTAAATTGTTTGATTTGTAACCAAAACATATAAGACAAAATAATTCATCAAATAGATTACAAATTGAAGAAATTAAAAAAGGCTACAGTTTTTCCGAGATTGGCGACATGCGCATGGTTTATAGGAAGCAAGAGTTACTGAGATCTACAGAGGAAAATTCCCTAATAGAAGCCATTCGCATCACTGGCGTCTGTGCAAGTAAAGGTAAAAGTCTGTGGTGTGCATATCCTTTAGAAACTTAAGTCCAACATGTAAGTTTGAAATCTTTAACCCTGTATTCCCTGTCTCAAATGTCAAAGTCCCTCCTACTTAGGGTGTACATATTTCAGAGTTCTTCATTAACAGCCTGTATTTACTGTTTTACCGGTAAATTCCAATGTTTAACTGTGATAATGAAAATTGAATGATTTTGCACCATATGGACCCTGTGTGAAGAGATTATTTATTCTTTGGGTTGGGTTAACATAATTGTAACAGTTGATGTCAACTGTTAAATCTAAGGTTTCAAACAACTCCCAATTTACATGTACGAAGCTGCGAACAGGATACTGCTAATCTGGCTTTGTCGGAATTAAAGAAGGGATCTCTTGTTCTTATCAAGAATAGGAAACTAAATTAACAATCAGAGCACGGATGCTCTGAACTATGACCCACAACGTTTCCGTTTTTAAATGGCAAAGGTCACGTACAGCCCGTATGATATATGTTTAAAGGTCTATTTATATTCAAGCTGGGGTTCAGACTCGCAAACGTGGTCGAACCTGGGAGTTGCAGGTGGAAGGCTTGAGGGAATTGACACGTTCTCAATGTTTACTTTCGCCACACTCACCGTGACTCAGTGAGAAGGAGAAAACATATATGTTTTTGTGTCGTGTTTTATGGCCTAAAGGTTAGTTCGCACGTTTAAAAGTCGAGCAAATATTTACCAAGGTATGTCGGTAGGTGGGTACAAGCTACAAGGTACAGAGCGGAAATACGAAGGGAGGAAAAGAGCGAGGGATAGGGTGCTCTTGTAGGTCTTTCAACCAGTGTGCTGCGAGGGGCAAGGGGGTGTGTTACGTTTCAAACAGTTACCGTATTAGAAATGCATGGAATGATTCCCCTTCCGCCACTTCTCTACCCTTTACTGCTACACCTATCTGATATAATGATCCATACCTTCACTCGTATGAGGCATGTAAAGTCATCCAAACGGAAAACAGCGACCTCTCGAGACGAATATTTGCCCAACTTTGAATGTGCGTTGGGAATGAAACTGCTTTAGCCGTTATGAAATAACAGCGAAATGCGTTATTATTTACACATCACGTAGTTCTATGCACGTTGGACATATTAGTTTCATTATTTGTTAACCTGCTTCCAGACCTATTATTGTTACGCTTCATTTCCCCCCTGAAAATGTGGATGCACACCAACACAAACTGATCTTAAACTGCAAATATCTTACACAGCAAATCCCTGAATTCTTGAAAGCGCGGAGGAAAGAACGAGCATAGTAACAAAAATAGACTAATGAAAAGTTACCTTAAAAGAGATCAAGCATTTTTTTAAAAAAACGTCAAAACATTTACAGCTTGAACTATGTATCGCGTCAACTAAAACACGATGTAATTTATTCTATTCCTAATAGTCTTAACTGTTAATAAAACACATTCAAATTTATTCGGCATCCTAAAAAAGAAAATGAAGGCTATATTTATTCCGTAAGGAAGCTAAGTAGTGCTTTTGCAATAGAAGCCGATGCTGCTCAAAAGTACTTAACACACAAACTGCATACAACTCCACATCTGTATTGTTAAAAATGAACTTTTATCGTTATCTTGATTTTACATAACGTAATAATATCTGTGAATACTCAAGAGGTTCAGTATCTTATGCGAATTGTTTACACATAAAACTAGGAATTCAATTGTTTGATGCGAAACCATTCTTTTAATACATTCCTAGGGATGTAAACAAGTTTACTTTCCATTGTCAACCGCACCCTTTATTATGAACGTAAAATTAACTAAATGCAGCATTATAATGGCATATACTAAAGTCAGAGTGGAAAATAAAAATGAATTTATTCATTAAATCAGAGATACTAAAAAATCCTGAATTTATAGTTTTTACATTAATCATTGGTGTTGAAGAAAAACAAACAGATAAATGCATATTTTTTCAGCATTTGCCTTTTGTTATACACAAGTATTACATTAAAATATATATAACACGCATAAAGCATTAATAACTAACGATATATGATGGCACAACATTATTCGTTAATTTTAATTTTCGTATGAGAGTAATATTGTTACATTTTACTTAGAGGACATGACATATCAGGTTTGTATTATTATTATTATTATTATTATTATTATTATTATTATTATTATTATTATATATTTTGCAAACTGATTCTGCACTTGATTTTTAGATAAGTTGCTGCATATGACTTTTCACACAATTGTTACGAAACACATACACATATATTTATTATTTTATGTTTTTTCCTTGATAGTCTGGGGAAATCAGTCTAAACAGTTTGCTGCCCTAAGATGCCTAGAAACTATGACGGAACTTTCTAGTCCACTCAATTTATTCTAATACACTTATCCTGAATAAACACACATCGTTGATTTGTATCATATTTTTTTCCTCATAACTCGCTGTTACTAAGCATACATTCAAGGAAAAAATGCTCTCTTAAAAATTCATGGACTCCTGCGAGGGCCTTGCGAGCTAGAGTTAAGAGAACCGCGGCCTTAAATAAGTTTGTGTTTGGTCTTTCATATCTCTTTTTGACCTCGCTACTTCTACTTCACATGGAATTATTTTATTATAATTTAAATGTCCGCCATAATTTTCTGTGTAAATAATTACAGGTATTTTATTCAACAGTAGCCTAGCGACAAACAATGGAATACTATAACTGGACGTATTCACTGATATTAAGTTAGGTAAAATTAAGATGGTACAAAATATATTTTTTATAGAGCTGAATTTGGGATAGAAAAAGCCACGCTTGCAATCCTTGTGTTAGTAAAGCTAATAAGTCTCGGATTCTATTGTCAGTGAAAATTTGTTTTCAACTTGCCTCTTTTATAACATAAACAACTGTTTCTCTCGTATGTTCAGGCGCTTGGACGGTTTACATAAAAGTGTGCTAAAAGTGGCATAACCAGCGTTTTAAAAAATTCACCGGAAAACCTGGAAGTTAAAGCGGCGAATACAAATCTTCTGTCATTTCTTTTGAATAAATAATCTTTAAGAAAGAATCTCTATGGTTCAACTCAGTACTGAAAATTCTGCACCGCAAATAATATTACGTCAATATAGAATCATTCGAACGTTTCGCCGTTTTTTCATTTCTTTCTCTTAGATCAGGCAGAATTTGCTTACATTTAAAAGAAGGATCCTCGAAATAAATTAAACTGGCTCTGCTGCATACAAAGCCCTGAGCAGTAACTGAAATAATTACAATTAGAATTATGGTAATTTTTCTGAAGCACTCCACATTTTTTAAACAATGTGTTAAACATTTTCAATATGACTGAAATAAAATAATTCGTTGATTTCTTTTATGGATGAGACATTACTTTGTTGCGTTATTAATCAATAACATCCTAGGTACAGTAATGCGATGGTTGCATAATCATGAAAATAAAAACAGAATTGAGTGGCATGAAAAAATGGAAGCACTGGAAAGAAACCTGCCCAGGCGTAACTTATTTCGGCCAATAGGATTCAACTCTAGTAGCTGTAACAAATGAATATTATTAAACTTGAACTACAGTTCCACGAGTGTCATTTACTTCATGAACACTTAAACGTGTCTAAAGTTTCTCATTTTAAATAAAAAGAGAACAGCACTACTGAGATATGAGTTTTCTTAAGCCTTGACGTGGAAATGAAAAGCCTGAGAAATGCATTCTGAGTCAGTCAACATGCTTCATAAGAGTTGCGTTGCTTACAATGGAGCATTTAACAACGAAATGGTGTTGAGGGAATACAAGTGACCAGGTCAATCAACGGTACCCGAGGTCTCCTGCTATTGTCATTGCCAGACATTTAATTGTTTTGAATGGTCGAAACGACTTCGACAGTTGGGTCACATGACATCCAAACAATATAACGAGAAAAAAAAAAAAAAACAAACAAACACTGAAGTGTTTTCAGTAAGGGACGGCTCGCCAGCCACAACAGTACAATGAACGGCTTCCTTTAATCTGAAATAACATGCGTTCAAAGTAGTGCACGAGCAGAGTTCGGTAACCACAGGCTCTACGACAAGCCAACAAACATTGGCTGATGCAGTGCATCAGTTTCAATTGTGTATTTTCCAGGGAAGAGTTTAGGCTCGAGCAGGAATTTTTAAATACAAATTGTACAAACATATGTACTCTTTATTATAAAAAAAAAAAAAAAAAAAAAACTATGAAGAGAAAAACGCTTCAAGTTTCCTTCAGTACATACATTCTTACTTTCGGTCAGGGCACATCGCAACTATAGATATTATCATGCTGCAACATGTGTGTAGACATTTACTATCATTGTGTGGCACTGCGGTTAAACGTTTGTAAATATTTGTAACCAATGTAAACTTTGACACGTCTTGTTATAATAAATATGCCAAGTTGTTCCCTTAGTTTAGAATAAATCTGTATATAAAGTTAAATTAAATATTCTCCGGAGTTTTAGAGTTTTACAATGCAATTGCATGCGCACTAATGAAGCTATCATGGCAAAGTAAACACCAGCATACACAGCTACTGTGACAGTTGTATTTTATTTCTACGATATTCAAAGTAGATTTTAGGGGTAACTTATTTTTAATAGTGTTTAACGTCCGTTTTTACTGCCGAGATATCACAGGCGTTAGACGCTGACGATCATGGTTGGGAAAAGTTTTCTTTTTTAGAGGCAGGAAGGGTTTCAGGTCTAAATTTAGAGTACCTTCCCGTCATTTGTCATTTATAATGGGAGTGCGATTCATTCCCTCTTCTTTAAATTGCGCATAACAGGCATGGATACAATTCATGTGTTCTACAGGAAAGCGAATTTAAACTGTGATTATAGACATACTCGCATGGAATTGCCTTCACCATTTAATGCTCAACGTATTTACTCGGGTGCAGTAAAATTACAAATTTTCAAAGGTGTTCGTGTCATGCAAAAGTATAAGTCAACATTCAGAAGGCACTGATACTTTAAAACTCTGAATATAAATACCCATTAACTAATTTTTAATTTAAAATTAACATTTTACACGCCTATAGAGGAAGAAAGCTTCAATTCCATTTAAATACTAATTCTGAGCCAAAATAGGTCGTTCACTCAACATTTTAATGATAAAATTAAGGCGACAAATGCCTGATTTTTGCTTATTTTCCCGACCAATCGGTGTGCTCCTCAAGAAAGTATAAATCAAAGCTTTACTTGTCGATGAGGAAGGACTTGCTCCTCAGGTATAAAACATTTCTTTGTACAGATGTTGGAATGTTAGCTCAACTATAATGGATTTTGCTCTAATTAGGACTATATTGTTAAGAAAAGCCGCCTGTGGCGTCCGGTACAGACCAGAAAGTCACACGCAACGGAATTCAGCCTCAACGCAACAAATGGGAAGCTTTTTTTTTAATTTAACTTCTATTGTGAAGAAAGGCGCCCTAGGGTGGAAGAAGATATGGCTCGAGACGAGTTTATAGCCGTGTCACACTCTTTCTGAAGAAAGCTTTCAATTTTCGGCGCAAGGCACTAGTTTTCACATATATCTGTCAAAGGTCCGAAGTGCACAACGGTCTGCGCGTTTTTATAGGCTTTTGTGGTAATGTCATTCCCTTATCCTCCACTCATAAGGCTTGTAATACTGTGTAAGAAAGCGCTGAATCTGAATTGCTTAGGTAACAACAATCAATTTGGAGGATGGATTATCAAGAAATAAACTTATAGTTTGGAGATATTCTAGTTTTCTAAGTGAATCTTACTGAGAAAACATATTTAATTAAAAAAATCGTTTACTTTTATGAGTAAAACCTTCCCTTCGTCTTGTTTCCACGTTTAATAATATTTCTAGTTGCACAAAAGCATTTCCCATTATTGTGAAAATCTCTTAGAAACGCGTTAAGCACTATATGGGAGTTTAAATAATGAACGGAGCAATGAAAATGCTTAACTGTCAGTTATCAGAACAGTTACATTTTATGAAGTTGTAGTTAGCTATATGTAAAAACAGTCATGGAAGGAGGGCTGCACACATTCTGAATTCAAATGCTAAACTCAACAACCTCAGTGAAGTTGCAATAAAACACAAAAGAGACAAGAAAGAAAGTGAGAGTTAAAAGAAGTAAAATTGACAAAGTTTCTACAAAGAAGTAGCACAAGTTTACGTCATTACTGGAAGGTAAGAAAATTGTGAAAGTTTTTACTACTACACTCTTTGATTTAATCCTCATTGATTATTATAAATATGTAGTTACTTCTTGTATATTTTATGAATATTTTAGCATGGGTAGATATTGCAACAATATATTTCTTTTCAAAAAGTAATTACCGTTCTTAAAACGGTAAAGTCCATAAACTGAATTAATCACCCTTTTATTTTCAACAAGATGTTTGTTTGTTATTTTATTTATATACACCAAATACTTGTATACTCTTTCTATGCAAATGTTATTTAATTCCTAAATAAAAACAATTTAACTTAACACGCGACTTCGAAAAATGCACAGTTTAGATAAATGCATTGACAGATAGATGGCTTCCACAAAAAGTACAACATACTTCCGAATTTGCAATTTGTCAACAGTTGGCAGCACATTTGTACTAAAAGTAAGAAAGAAGAATGCAACGAGCTTAAGTTGCTCAAAATTCCTGAAATGGAGACACGTACTGACAGTTTGTATTTTGAAGTTATTTCCCCAGACTTGGGTCTTAACAATTTCAAGCTTATTCCCAGATTTGAAAGAAAAAAAAATCCAAGCCGCAACCACGAACTTTAACCAATTAAGACTTGGAAACGAATTTTAATAAAATGATTTGTCCTTTTGTACTAACTCTTTAGGTTCTGTCCAGTGCAAAATCAAATCTGCTATGTTAAATATGCTATTTATGTTTTAAATTATTAGAAGTTTTATAAATGGAGTCATTACTTTTCCATGGTACAACACATAGATACAAAAATAAGCTGACTTTTGCTTCGTTGAATAGAGATAGTATGATAACGTGCCAGAATATATAACCTGCGGATTATTTTATCAAGTGTAAGAAAAAACATATATGTATATCAGAGTTTAAATGAATATTTTGTAATTACTTTTAAACGGAAAAAATATATTATTATACTTGTGGTTTATATGCCTGATCACTAGGAAGCAAGGCAACGTAGCTTGAGAGAGGCTATTGTTAATGCGGGGAAGGCAAGGAAACCCAGTCAAACCAGGCCGGGCCGGGGCATAGGTAGACCTCAAAAGAACAGGAGGGGGTCAATGGAACCCCTCTTCCCTGTCATGTCACACTATATAGTTCGGGGTGAAGAGAAAAGGAAGAATTTCAAGGTGGAAACCAACCTCACACCACACCCCCACTCACTCTTCTTTATTGCTTCATGCCACTTCTTCAATTTTCACTCAGTAAAGGAATACCCAAACTCCTAAATACCTTAGTAACCTACATCATATCTCCGCAGTTCGAACCAAAAGTTTGTACAAACAAACACGCAACAGTTTGGCTGATTTTTTTTTTTTTGATTGATTTATTTAAGGACGCTCTTTAACAGCTCAGGTCATCAGCGTCCCATTCAACTCAGGGCGTGAAACGGCCGACAAATTTTGCTCAGAGGCCTCTCTTTCAGGCTTGAGGTTCTTTTTCGTGCCGCAAATGTACGACACGGGACCCACGGCTTTACTTCCCTTCCGAAGGAAGCCATACTTAGGATTTTTACGCCCGAAAAAATCCATCGGTCCTGGCCGGGTTCGAACCCGCGTCAGTTTGGCTGAGCTGCATAACGATTAAAACACGTTTCTGAGCAGTATCGTTTTCCAAACATGACGAATTTTGTTTCTTCCTACACATACATTGTTTCTTCAATAGTCACTCTTTCTGAAGAATTTGGTGAGTAAAATTAAATCATATTCTGTATTTCATACAGCATACAACATTATAGAAACACAAATTCGCAAACGTATCGAAACTAATACATTGCACAACTTTAACCGTGCATATCAACAGACCCAGAAAAACGCAAAAGATTTCGTTATTCTGAACCGATTTAAGCGGAGTCAAAATTTTCTATCCTCGCCAACATTAAATTTAGGGAATTCATCACCATTATCTCAGAAAATATGAGAGATAAGTAGGTGAATTTTGAATGACGAACTAATAAAATTATATATGTAATATATAAAAAAGAACCTCCATAAAATAGTAAGAAGCCTACAACTATTTTAATATAATACACTATTTACTTAAAGAATTTGAATTTATAAAAATATAAACGTGCATAGTACTTTTTAAAAAAATCAATTATATTAGTTGTTACCAAGTTAAAAATAATTGGTAAAAATTCAAGTTTTAATGTTTACAGTTGATATAATGGGGCATTTGTATGCAAAAGTGCATTATTTCGGAATTAAACGCAAATATGAAAGCTCACATTTGCAGAAGAAACAAAACCTCAAAACCCTTCAGGTTGAGTCCTCCATCTTGATCCTGAGGTCTTTTTCTTATCCTTATTTATTTATTTATTTTCCGAACAATAAGAAAAATAAAATATTTCTAGAACACAATATTTACAAATACAATTTAATATGTTAAATTATCGAAACCGGTTAAAAACAAAATCAAAATAAGTGAATAGTCAAAATATTTAAATATCAAAATGTGACGTAAAAATTGAGGATTGGATTACCCTTAAGTGAATTTAACACCAAAACGAACAAAGCAATGAGATATGAAATAAATGCTTTCCGACGCATATATTCAGATGGTGTACTTTCAGGACTTGGAGCATGAAAAATTGAATTCAGCGCTTTATTGGACTAATTATTTACGTTTGCTTATTTTGCTAATATTAATCTCTTAAAATAAGGAAATATATATAACCAAGCCACTTGATACATTTGTTCAGCAATACATTGTCTGTACTGGAATTGACCCCACCCTTAATCCTACTTTGTTTACCCTTGCGATGATGTCCATAACTATCTGAGAAGCAAAGGAAAGCACGATGCTTGCGAGAGCTTGCTACGAAGTTACCAGCTTATCAAAAGCAATTATAACATGAAATGAACAGAACCCCTTTCTTTTGATGAACTTAGTATATCAGGGGACTGCACGTTTGGCACGAGACATTTACATACACAGAAACACAATAAACCATCAAGCAACTCTACAGCTTCATTCAAAAGCTGATGCACTGTAATGGAAGGCTCTTTCCGTGACCGCGGTAGGTTCCCATGGGGAATGTGCCTCCGTGTACTGCGATTTCAAAGCCTGCCGACCACAACACCCAAGGCGGCCACGACTCACCTCCGGGATGTAGGAACCAAAAAATATATATAAATTATTCTTGGGTGTAAATGTATGCAGGTGTGTTTCTCCCACGCTACCAAGCGTACATGTCGCACCTCGGTAAACGTGAACACTGTCTCGAAATCTGCATTCCACCCAGAAAATGTCATTTGTTGTTCCATCACTAGCGTTAAAAGCATAGCACCAACTTATGCACTCTATGGGGAGATCAAGACTGGATCGTTGAGTGCCGTTTTAGTAAACATTTAATTTAACATGACATTAATTTAACATGTTCCTGTCGTTGCATAACATGTTCCACAATTTTAAAAGATCGTTTTGTTGTCACGTTTGTGTACCCCTACACAATAGTGTTGACCTGCAGGGAACAGCGTTGTAATCGCAAGTGAGCGAAGCGGCTTCATCCTCGCTCTTTTGCATACTTCCCGCTACGCATGTTTGATCTGCTCTATAGTAATTATCTTTTGCTACTTGCTCAATGTCTGGTTTTTCTACGTTGAGAAGTAACTTTTTGCTTTTATGGTAAACATTAATTGTACTGAGCAACTTATTTGTTACTCCCAAAAGTTCATACAGTGAAGTTTTTGAGTTACGGTGCAGAAGCAGCAAAGAAAAAATGAAAGACATTGTCGCCGTAATTAAAATTAGTATTTTTATTTTAGTATGTATATTTTTACAGAAAGTATGAATGATATTGTATTGTACATCAACAGTAATAAACTCTAAACCTGTAACATAAGAGATGTTAAAACTGATCGGTAATGTATTGCCGACATTTATAAACATTTTCTGTATTTCATCTAAACATGGCGGTTTCAAACACGTTTCTTGTGATTCAGAAATCCCATTTCTCATAATTTTTAACAACTTGGTGAATCAAGACAATATTCTTGTAATAGCACAACGAAGAACAATCAATATACATTTTACACATAATGAAAGCGAAGCGCCGAATAACACACGAACGTACAACCACTCGTTGACAAAGCCGCTCTCAAATTAACTACATGCTACTATCTGCACATGTATTATACGACCTTGATGACTGGTTTCTCCACTGAGCAGCCGCGCTCTGCAGGTCTGGTAAAGTATAGTGGCATGTGGGCAGGTTGCGTCCGGGTACTGCGGTTTCCCTCGCCATTTATAATGCCATCTGCGCCACAGTTACCCTCATCTTTGATCTTTGCCTCCATCATGCATCGCAATGTGGTACAACATTGTCCTCTGCTATCCGAGCGTGGAAATTCATTGCGTGCTTGGCAATTGCAATCATTGCCATGTTCATTAAATTCAATAATTTGTCAAGGCAACTATCTCGCAAGGGAGAAACATTAGGTCATTCCGAAATTTCTGTAGCAAAACCATTCTGAAGGGCTACTTCCCGTACAATATAAACATTTTACATAACAAGGTTACTAATGGAAATAGGGCACAAATGACTCATAAATTACTTTTCGAATTGCTGTAACGATTTCAAACAGCTAAAACACACTACCCACCCAAGTTGTAGCTTTCGCTCTTGGTGGTAATATTTGCAGGGGGTTGGTAGCCCTGCTAGGTTGGGCAGGTGGCCACTGAAGCATCAACTATGGACATGTTTCGGGATCCCCCCGTGCCTCACCTCTCTATGCTCGAGACTACAATCCTCGGCCACTTGAAACTTGTGAATAACCCGCCCCACCGGGCGAAAATTATTTCAAGGACTCGAGGGTGAAAGAGGAGGGTTGGGGTTGGCAAGAGAAGGAGGGAAGGTTCTGGCTGCACGAGCTCTGCCCTCTTTTATCCCTCAGGAGGGTGAGACTGGTGTAGAGCGGGGAGCGAAAATCTCCACTCAAGCAGGACCCGTGCTTGCGTCTCAATGGTGCCTAGAATTTTAGGGTGTGCCATATTTACGTCCTACCTAGACCTCATCCCTTCTGGTTTCCTTTCTTCCTCCTTTTTTCTCATGGAAATTCAGGCACACATCTGTACGAAGGTCACTTTATATCGTACACCAGCTCCTGCCAAGTACCACACTCCAAGAAAATTAGCAAATAGCAAAACACAGAGATAAAACCAACTATAAACGGGATTCATATTCCTCTATTCTTTTATATGAACGAAAACAAGGCCCTTTTAATGGCATTTCATACATTTCCCAAATTTTCCGTGCTAGAAAAGTAATTATAAGGAATCAACACACATACAGCTGGTGGCAAGGGAAGGGAAAGAGGGAGAGAAGAAAAGATACACTTTTTTTTACACATTTTCTGCCGATGGCATCTTTTGTAAAATTCTATTTTTTGTTTTAAAAAACAATGCCCCACAATTTAAATCGAAGTGTTTAAGACAGTGTATTTGCTAGTCTGTTTTCATTCATACATTTTAGAAAATATTTTCGTTTAAGTCAAATAATTTAATGCATATATTAAGAAATAATTGCAATTAGGAAGCTTTTCATCAGTTATCAAACTTGTTTGTTCATATTTCAATATATTCTGAAGGAAATACATTTCACGACAAATGTGTACTGCAAAATTAACTTGTGAAGTTTTAATGAAAACAAATGAGAGGGCGTTCAGACACTGCTTCTAAGTCTCTTAAGAAATAAGCATTACTACCCAGCGTAGTTTTTGTATAGGTAAGCCAATTAAATGCATGAATTTTAGATAAAGTTTACAACATAATTAATGTAGTTTAACTGTTCTAATTCATAAACTATTCGAGGTGATATAATTTCTCTAAGAATCGAAATAATTAAGTAGGACAAATATGTTTTTATACTATTAAAACGTTCTATATTTTATAACAGGCCTTATGTATTAAGTGAGTAATTTATTATTTACAATTTCAAATGTATCCCTAGAGCGTCAGAATCCGGTATTCAGCCCTGGCAATGCTTTAACATCATGTGTTTCCAATGTGTCGTTGCCATTAACCGAAACTAATCTAAAAGCAGAGATCAGAAGCCTCACGTTAGATTACGCTTCGTTAAATATGTTGTACATTAAGCTGAAATCAGGAGAGCAGTGTTAACAATAAATATGCCAGTAGACGGAACTGAACCGTGCGAGGCTTGTGGTTGCACCACAGATGTTTTGTGTACTAGCGGGGTAACCGGGAGAGAAATTCGTCCTCGGTAACGGGGAAAAAATTTGTACCAGCAAGTAATTTAATTGACATGGATCGCTAATGATACTTACAGCGGAAATGAAGCATTAACTAACGAGCTTCTGCTTTCAGCGAAACACGTTTGTATATCCCTGGAATGCATATGCGCCCATTCCAACGGAAGATGAAACGATCAGCGTTCACATGCTCTCCCATTTTTGAGCAAAGGAAACATGCACCATAGGAAAACTTAGTAACTCGACCCGAAATCGATCCCCACGTGTGCGCAGTACTGCAAATCTGACACTCACTGCAACTATAGTCTTTAGAAATCTTCTTTCTCTCTGATTACGCCAACTTTTCATCTCAGGATGACATCTGTTGAAGACGTGATACAAATCTGCAACTGGTCCTTGGAAAATTTCTTTCCCTCTGATTACGCCAAGATCAATCTTAGAATGGTTTATGTTTACAGATGATACAACTATGACACACACTGCAACTGTAGTCTTTGGAAATCTTCGTTCTCTCGATCAGAATTGCTTCTGTTGAAGAGGTGATACAAATCTGACACCCACTATAACTGTAGTCTTTGGAAATCTTAGTTCTCTCGATCAGAATTGCTTCTGTTGAAGGGGTGATACAAATCTGACACCCACTTTAACTGTAGTCTTTGGAAATCTTAGTTCTCTCGATCAGAATTGCTTCTGTTGAAGAGGTGATACAAATCTGACACGCAATGCAACTGTAGTCTTTGGAAATCTTAGTTCTCTCGATCAGAATTGCTTCTGTTGAAGAGATGATACAAATCTGACACGCAATGTAACTGTAGTCTTTGGAAAACTTCATTATCACGATCAGGATTGCTTCTGTTGAAGAAGTGATACATATCTCACACCCACTGTAACTGTAGTCTTTGGAAATGTTAGCTCTCTCGATCAGAATTGCTTCTGTTGAAGGGGTGATACAAATCTGACACGCCATGCAACTGTAGTCTTTGGAAATCTTAGTTCTCTCGATCAGAATTGCTTCTGTTGAAGAGATGATACAAATCTGACACGCAATGCAACTGTAGTCTTTGGAAAACTTCACTATCACGATCAGGATTGCTTCTGTTGAAGAAGTGATACAAATCTGACACCCACTGTAACTGTAGTCTTTGGAAATGTTAGTTCTCTCGATCAGAATTGCTTCTGTTGAAGGGGTGATACAAATCTGACACGCCATGCAACTGTAGTCTTTGGAAATCTTCGTTCTCTCGATCAGAATTACTTCTGTTAAGAGGTGATACAAATCTGACACCCACTGTAACTGTAGTCTTTGGAAAACTTCATTATCTCGATCAGGATTGCTTCTGTTGAAGAGTTGATACAAATCTGAAACCCACTTTAACTGTAGTATTTGGAAACATTCCTTCTCTCAATCAGGATGGATTCTGCTGAAGAGGTGATACAAATCTGACACCCATTGTAACTGTAATCTTTGGAAAACTTCATTATCACGATCAGGATTGCTTCTATTGAAGAAGTGATACAAGTCTGACACCCACTGTAACTGTAGTCTTTGGAAAACCTAATAATCTCGATCAGGATTGCTTCTGTTGAAGAGTTGATACAAATCTGACACCCACTTTAACTGTAGTATTTGGGAACATTCCTTCTCTCAACCAGGATGGATTCTGCTGAAGAGGTGATACAAATCTGGCACCCAATGCAACTGTAATCTTTGGAAATCTTCATTCTCTTAATCAGGATGGCATCTGTTGAAGAAATGATACAACTATGACACACATTGCAACTGTAGTCTTTGGAAATCTTCGTTCTCTCGATCAGAATTGCTTCTGTTGAAGAGGGGATACAAATCTGACACCCACTGTAACTGTAGTCTTTGGAAATCTTAGTTCTCTCGATGAGAATTGCTTCTGTTGAAGGGGTGATACAAATCTGACACCCACTTTAACTGTAGTCTTTGGAAATCTTAGTTCTCTCGATCAGAATTGCTTCTGTTGAAGAGGTGATACAAATCTGACACGCAATGCAACTGTAGTCTTTGGAAATCTTAGTTCTCTCGATCAGAATTGCTTCTGTTGAAGAGATGATACAAATCTGACACGCAATGCAACTGTAGTCTTTGGAAAACTTCACTATCACGATCAGGATTGCTTCTGTTGAAGAAGTGATACAAATCTGACACCCACTGTAACTGTAGTCTTTGGAAATGTTAGTTCTCTCGATCAGGATTGCTTCTGTTGAAGGGGTGATACAAATCTGACACGCCATGCAACTGTAGTCTTTGGAAATCTTCGTTCTCTCGATCAGAATTGCTTCTGTTAAGAGGTGATACAAATCTGACACCCACTGTAACTGTATTCTTTGGAAAACTTCATTATCTCGATCAGGATTGCTTCTGTTGAAGAGTTGATACAAATCTGAAACCCACTTTAACTGTAGTATTTGGAAACATTCCTTCTCTCAATCAGGATGGATTCTGCTGAAGAGGTGATACAAATCTGACACCCATTGTAACTGTAATCTTTGGAAAACTTCATTATCACGATCAGGATTGCTTCTGTTGAAGAAGTGTTACAAGTCTGACACCCACTGTAACTGTAGTCTTTGGAAAACTTAATAATCTCGATCAGGATTGCTTCTGTTGAAGTGGTGATACAAATCTGATACCCACTTCGTTCTCTCATTCAGGGTGGCTTCTGTTGAGGTGATAATACGGTGAAGTATATTTTGCAGATGGGATAAAAGAATCCTCGTCTCGGGCCAAAGTCTCGAGTGGCACTCTGTGTTAATGCTTCCGTCCAAAACTAGCTGAAGGATATGTGGGTCAGCTCTCTATGGAAGAATCTGACTCCCCCCCCCCCCAAAGAATGCATATCAGGTAGCATAACTTGTACAGCACAACAAAACCATCGTCCTGAAGACAGGAGTTAACGATATACAATCATTTCAGTTTAAAAGTAGTCCTTGCCGTGTAAATTCAATAAGGAATCCCCATTTGCTCAACTGTATTGGGTGAATACATCTCGGAACTAAGTTTTGGTCTCTCCGGTGTTTGAATTTCAAATCTTCATAATGAGCAGATACCTGTTGAAAGTATAAGGTAATACCAGTAGGTAGTTAATAGTTACAACCCATCTCTGACCACATTTGGGTAAATAAACTCTAAACTGAATTGTATTCTAGCGTTCGAGTTTTGTAAAAGAAAATAATAAATAAAATATATTCTGAAAAGAGTTCCACTTAGCACCGCTCAACATTATGGCTCCTTGACAACTTTCAAAGAAGCATCGCCTAAACTTACTCTGTATGTTCTCCTTTCCCCCATACATTTCTAATGCATACCCCGGACATGTTTATCATTGATATAAGCTTTTTTTATAATCTCCTTAATAGACGAAGAAAAGCTTTTTAATAAGCTAAATGGTGTCATTATGTGCGATAGTTTATTCGAAATACAATTCTTATTGTTATGAGCTTGCATTTCCACTTCTTTGAGAGCAAAGGTCCTGGTGGTCTAGTGGTAACCGTACTTGCCTCGTAAACCCAAGAATGCGGGTACAATCCCTGCCAGGGTAGATGAATTTTTTCAGGGCATAAAAATTCTAAATATGGCTTTTGTGGAAGGGAAGTAAAACCGTGAATCCTGTGTCGTAGATTTACGGCATGTAAAAGAACCTCAAGCCTAAAAGAAGAGGCTTCTGAGCAAAAGTTATCGTCCGTTTCACGCTCTCAATTGAATGGGACGATGGTGACCTGAAATGTTAAAGAGCGTGACCAGATGTTAAATAGACCAAATAAATAAATTTTTCTTCGAGACTTGTTCCCTACAGTTACATTTACTCCTTCTTTTCTTTCTTTCTTTTCTTTTTTTTTTTTTTTCTCTGCAGATATCCACTTCATCGTCATGATCGCCATCGCAATATAACAACGAAATAAAAAGCAACATATGGGATTTATTTCCCTTCTTTGTAAAAGAGAAACGTATTAGTCGGTCCAATCGAGCGTTTGCAACGAACCAGAAGGTAACTAGCACACAATCAAAATCTATTAATCTACAAAAGAATATCTTAGCCAATCATTAATTCCTGTAAGAACAAATCGTGGTGCCGCTTTAATTACACGTGCTGATAGGATAAATAAGTGAGTAATTTTTCAAAACAAAATGAAATTACGTTCTGGATGTTATAGCGTTAAACCAGACAAACAAGGAAGCAATGATCAAGCCAGTAGTAGTTTCGATCACATCAAACCGAAAGGAATTCGCCTTTTGGTCATCAAATATAATTTTCTATCAACTTTCACAATAATATTACTGAGCGTGCATCTTCACATGGCGATGGGGGGCAGCATGAGTAAAAATAATGAGAGTATTTTTTTGAAAGTGACTTATTTTAACCCCTTTGAATATAAGAATTATCACATTTGTTTACCCGAGAATAAATCATTGTATGAATTCTAAGTAAAAACAAAGAACAAATAAAATATATTTGTATTTGAATGAATGAATATGTATTATTCCTGCACATTACAATTATAATTTTACAATATTTCCTTGATCCTGGAGTGCTTGTTAATTCAGGATCCTATATAACTCATGCATCCCACATCACTCTAACTATACACATTATCAAGTGAGCTTTATAAATACTTCCCTAAAAGTGATCATGTTCTCTCATTATAACCTTATTACCATCTTCCTTTGCCTTGATCACTTTTCTCCACCACTTTTCTCTTATTTTCCCTATATAATTTTCAAACCAATTAAAAAAATTCTTTTCTGCTAATTCCACAAATCTTGAAATCCAGAATGTTGTCTGCAAATTATTTCACTACTTGTTCCATATTTCCTCTTTATATCCTTTGGTTTCTGTACATTCTTAGATAAAGTGCAAGTTCTTGTCTACCTTACCACACAGTGGGCACAATTCTTTGTCATCTTTTGCCCCATCTAGCATCATTGTTCCTATTCTTGTCCATGCCATACCCTCCCTACCCATTTTGTAACAAACCTCAATATATTTTTCCCTGCCCCACTCTTTCTTGAAACTCGTATAATATATCAGAATACCCTTATCTCTTAGGTTGCCTAATATTTCTTGTTTCTCTATATCATCAATCCTTGCTTTCACTTTATTTCCCGCGCCTTGCCCATTTTGTGACTTTAAACTATCTAGCTCTCTCAGACCAATTTCTCTTACAATTTCCTTTCATTTACCTACCCAACGTGTTACTCATTTTCTTTTTTCTTGCGCCCCTAAGCAGTCTTTGAGAATATTTCCCTCTCCCAATGATGGTATCCTTCGCCATTATTTCATAATGCGTTTTATTACTAAACCTTTTCGGCCCACCTTTCCTAGTTCCATCAGGTGCAGCTCTAGGTAATTCCAATGCCATTTTACGACTTCTCTATGAATCTGATCAATACATTCCCAACCTTTTTCTGTCCCCCATATTTCTATCCCATCGATTCAACTGTAGCCGAATATATTCTCTCTAACCAGCTTACACTTACATTTAGGATTTTCTTCAAGCGTACTCTTATACTATTGGTAGCTAATTTTCCCTTCCCTAGTGCATTCTTCCTTTTGTATTTCTATAAATTATTCAACAATGCTTTGGCTTGTGAGGCCCATGGACAGCTTTCAAGGGATGATTGTTTTCAACGTAGCAAAGTCTATAGGAGAATAAGCGGAATATAATTGCTACATTTTATTTAATTTTCTTTAGCATGTGGACGCAGTTACATTATTTTAGCAGCAGGTGAACTAAAAAGTACCAGCAACTTGATAATCTCAATGTTAATATGTTTATCTTTTCTGCTGTTCTCTATGCTTCTCGTACAGAGCCTGGAGTTAGCAGAGTAAAGCTAAGGATCTTGTCTACTTTTTTAATTTATAATATTGTTATTCTATGTCACTACCTGCTCTGCACATGCCTTATTTAACCGTTTTGTTTGTTTTTGCCCAACAGTTACGGCTTTAATGCATCTAAATAAATAAAATAAATACAAATATTCCTAAGAGAGACACAAATCATCTCATAATAATGCAACGGGGCTCTATTAAAGTATGTTACCTTTATTAAATTTCGTGTTAGACTCAAGGATGCCAATGAATGCAAATTCATAGCTTCCGAAGTTATAAGACACGTTTCCCAAAATGTAGTTTGCGATATTCTCAAAATCTGGCAAGGGAGTTGCCAAATTATTTCTCTAATGACGAATGTAGATTTTTTTTACTGTAATCTTCTTCTTCTTCTTCTTCTTCTTCTTCTTCTTCTTCTTCTTCCTCCTCCTCCTCCTCCTCCTCCTCCTCCTCTTCTTCTTCTTCTTCTTCTTCTTCTTCTTCTTCTTATTATTATTATTATTATTATTATTATTACACCTGAAATACCGAACTGTGGCCATCGCAGATTAGACATATTCATTTCTTTGACATGAAGCATTTGTTTAGATATTTAGTGGTAGGCAGTAGTTTCGTTTGTCGTTACAAGGAAAAAAACTTCGATTATGGACATGGAGATGCGTGCCTCAGGCGACGGAAGGAAGGAAGGAAGGAAGTTCCCAGTGTTAGCCAATAAAACGATAACAACCATATATTTTTGCTTGAAATGGTTTTCTCCTTACGCCTGTTTAAAAAAAATCTACAATTAGACTTTATTTGAAACTTTATTTAACTACTGTTGTCCCTGACTTCAGAACACTGTGCCGCCCAAAGCAAGCGCATCCAGCTCACTGAATGTCAGATAAAGAGGTGAGTAAATCTTTAATGAAAACTGTAGGTTAAGAGAGAAGTTTAAAATACTGAAGCTACACTGTAACTGTGTAACTTATGTCAAGACCGGCTCCAATCCTAGGACCATAATGCAGGTATTGATAGTACAGAACATCGCATCTCGATGTTCCTGCTATTAAGCACATGATTTTGTTCATTTTGTTCTTTGCAGTTACGTGGTTTATTACAGTGATTTATAGTTGGAAGCAAATCAACAGTAGCGTTTTAATTATTTAGTTTTTTATTAATTTAATGTTGATTTTGAAATTACACCAAGAACTTGTGTCAGAGAAAGTTCAGCATGGATCGACCGGTTGTACCTCCAATTATTGCAATGAACCACATACTATCATATTTAAATTTCCTAAAGAGCAGTCATTAAAGGAGAAATTAATAAAAATTATACACTGTGCAAATTTGGAAGTTAATTATAATTCTGTAGTGTGTATTAAACATTCCATACCAAAATTTGTGGCTAGCGAGGACTTATTCCCTGTGATATTTTCCTTAATCTACAATTATATGTGACAGTGAGGCTTAGCAATGAAGGAAAGATCCGGAAGGATGTATGAGCGCGATTTAGAGTGAGATAAACAGAGTTTTAATGATTGGTGTGAGCAGGGTGTTATAACATGTTTCGATTTCTTTGCAAGTGAGGTTAGGAAAGGTGCACACATTTATAACTACTGCAGGAAGACAATGTTCTTATAAATAAAATAGGTGATGATAACTATGATGTTGTTTCATCTGTTATTTTTAAGTAGTGTTTAACGCCCGTATTAATTACTGAGACATCACAGGCGATGGACATTGATGATATATGAGATGAAATGATAAGTTGGGAAAGGATATTTTTAACGCAGGAAGTGTTCCAGGCCTAAGTTTAGGGTACCTCTACGGCATTTGCCATTTATGACAGAAAAACCTGGAAAAACCCTCCAATCAGGGAGGACGATTCTGGTGGGAATTGAACCCCAGATCTCCCCTCACGAGTCCGCGCCTTTACGATCTCGGCCACCAGTGGCGGTGTTGTTTCATATATGTCGATTAGGTTTAAAGTGCCGAGTATTTTGGAAGTTAGTGTGTCTTTTAAAGATTTATGCTTGACTGTAGAGAAGTTCAGCTCGATTTTAGAGTGCAGTAGAAGTAAGGAGTTAATATATAACAGATGGTGAAAATTGGATAATTTTCTGAGTTTCTTTGCTAATTATTATAATAATGATATCTCGGTTATTGAAAGAATGAACGTTATGAAGGAAAGTTTACCACTGGATCATGATTTGGATATAGAGAAAACTGGTAAAATAAATTTTGCATTATAGCACGTGAAGCCTTCTTTTGCAAATCATATTACATATTTATCAGAATTCTTGATATGGGTTGCAAATTTATCTTTTATATATTTTTATATATTTGTGTGTGTGTGATTCGTTAATTTTTAACTACAGCAAATTAAAATAATTTTTATGCACGTTACAGCAATGAAAAATACTTGATTAAGTTATTCCTTATTATGCATGTTGGTGTTATAATTATTGTCCTTGTTATTATTTCATAAGTTATTGCACTGTAGTAAATGGTAATGGGCAGTTGTCTATTAACCATTACTTGTGCATGGATGATTTTATGTAAACAGAATTCAGGCTATTTTATATTTTGTTTACATATGAGAAATATTTTCTTATGATATATAATGTCATATTGCAAACATAGTACTGCATAAGACTTTCGTGTTTGCTATTGGCATAGCAGGGCGACGACAGACACCATTTTTTCTGCATTGGTTTTTGGGTAGTGAAGAAGGTCTTGCTTAAGCCTGCATGGAGTTCTGCGACTGTATAAAACATTTCAGTAGTATCAAAAAAGTTATTATCAGTGCCTGGTTTGGATTAAAATATGTAAAATATAACAACCCATACTTAACGGGATAGGGATATGTGCTAATGCATTATTGATTTACCCATTTAATTTCGGATTTGTAAAAGAAAAGCATAATTATTTGAACGTATAATAGTTTCAATAATTTTAAGCGTTGTTATTTAATTTTGGGAGAGGAATGTAATGGTAAGACTATTTACTGTAGCTACAGCAGCTTTAGGCTAGGTTAAGTTGTTAAACATTTTGTATATTAATAAGTTTATATGATTTGTTTAAATTAGTGTTTAACGCCCGGATTAACTACTGAGGCATCACGGGTGGTGGACAGTGATGATACATGAAATGAAACGATAAATTGGGAATATATATATATTTCAAAGGAAGGAAGCTTTCCAGGCCTTAGTTTAGGGTACCTCTCCGGCAATTGCCATTTATGAGGGCTGAGGAAAACCTGGAAAAACTTCTGTCAGAGAGGACTGTCCTAGTGGAAATCGAACCCCAGATCTCCCGCTCAAGATTCCACGCTAAACGAGCTCTGCCACTTGGCGGTATGCTTAGCTGAGATATATATGAAGGGGTTTCGCGAGCCGAAAAAGTTTGGGACGCACTCCTCTAAAGTTTGTGAAAACCTCATTCAAGCAACGTGTACCAACCAGCAGTATACTACAGAACTTCAAAGGCAAATTAACAACCAATATTAAGTGCAATGACTTGCGTTGTCGGCAAAAATAGTCTAACAAACATGAACGGAATAATATGTAAGGTGAGCATAAATTCAGGAACTGTGTTCATTCTCTGAGACGGAGGGTGGCTAAAGCTCTTAAGGGAAAGTTTGATAGATGTATGAGATTTGAGCCTTCACTGTGAAAATTCACAGCTTTGAACCTACACACGATATGAAAAAACGGCGGAAAGGAACAAGAGAGTATTCATTCATTCACGCTTTTTCTTTAATTTTCCAATAGAGCCATTATAAGCATAGTACAAAAGAGGCGAAGAGCCTTTTAAGACAGCACTGCGAGCCGAGCAGGGCTGACCAAAATGCCCCTCAGCCCTATTTCAATTAGTTCCGCACGGGCGGTATTCGAAGAAAGGAAAGAATGCGATGCCATGTCCTCCTCAGTTTTTATACCTGTTAACCAGCATTGAGACGCCTTTCAAAAAGATTTAGACTGGGAGGTATTAGTCTTTCTTATCCCGTTATTGGGATAGTTAGCGAAAGCAGTGCTTTTATCTCATGCCATAATTGAAGACTTGGGGGAAAAAGAGACCTTTCTTTCTAAAATGAACCATGAAGCTAATGTAAAATATGTATATGAGCTGCAGGCTGTGCCTCAAAATTATGATACTTCACCATAACTAGTCATCCGATTTTTTCCTTCAATGTTAAATACACGTTTCTTTCTCTGAAAACCTTTAGGGATTTAAAATATTTTGTCTGCTCCTAGATGTTTCAACTGTTGTTGAGCGCTGCAAATAGTTTCATATTATTATCGCTTGTTACTTAATGCAATTGTTTTCTGTCCTTATTACTGAATTGTGAGCAAGCAAATAGGCAACCCACAGGTACCCATAACAGAACAATGCTCATTTTCGTTGAAGGTAAGGCGAAACTGGCGAACCAGCCGAGCGTAAGATAAACTCCATTAGCTTAACCCGAACCCCCTTACTAAACAAAGCTATCCATTGGGAACCATACAAGAGGGATGCTAGGGTTTTAAGTAGACGGACTGTTTGCTGCGTGTGGGTGGATTATAGGATTTCTTGGTAAGCTCATGCTGGCACAAAAACCTCTCCAACCGCTGTTTCTTGCTACTTTTTGTTAATGTCTGCTACAGCAACAAGTAAATTCAGTCGAGACCAGAACATATTCATTTCCTATTACATATTTCCAGTTTAATTGTTTCTTGCGGATTAGCTAACGGCATGTATAAAACGGCTGATCGTGCAATAATGCAGACTGAGAATGAAATAGAAGTTTTGTGCACCGGTGTTCGTTTGCCGTGTTAACCAGCTCCAGATGGTTTGAACGTTGTTACATGCTGTTTGTGTGATACGGTTAGCACAGCTTTTATATAATAGTATAAAGATATCATCATTTGATACACTTTTACGCTATTTTTATTTATTGATAACCCTGTTCAACAGTGAAAATATAAATTAGACAAATACAGCAAACTATTGTTAATTTTGTTATGCTGATCGTGAATATGAAAGAGAAAATCAAAAATAAGCTCTAGTTTTCATTTTGAAGGGGTTTGTTACATTGAGGAATTCTATACTAAGTTAGTTTCTAATCTTCTTTGTGGTTAAGTGTCCTGGAAGTAAATTATCACTCTCTCGTACTCAACTTAAGTGAATCTTGCATCTCTCAGTATTTCACATAACCGGCAGCTACACTTAACTCACTTTAAGGACGTGAAAGTAAACCAAAATGCCATGAAACAGTGCCGATACCTTTCACTACTTGTACTGGCTACTGACATTTTCTTCACAAAAACTATCAATTACTCCACTAATAAAAAAGCCTATCATTATTATATTGGTTGTAAAACAGGGGACTAAAACAAAACCTTAATTGCGCATATAGTCTGCAACACACGTGTCAGCAACCTAAGAAATTGGATTAACGTAAAAGGACCTCCAATGCCTTTCGCAGTACCCATGATATAGAGCAGCAAACCAAAGTGATTGCTACATTTGTATCAAACAGAAACATTCAAAGAAGAAGTGGACAGAGGTATATCCTAACATTCCATCTGTCAGGCGTCATCCAATACGTAAACCACCAAAAGATTATGTTGATGAAAGTAAACAAATAAATAACTAATGGCGTGTTCACTCAGCCACCCTGTACACAAAAAGGATCCTGATTTTGGAGCAAACTGTCTAGTGAGCCACACAGACTAGATCAGAGTGACTTAAGTGATTTCTTAAGTTTCGATCTCTGTAAAAGCAAGACTGAGATTTTAGCATTATGATTAAAATAGTGGAATTTGCATGAAGAGGATGTGAGTTATTCAATGTATCGGAGAATGGAGCAAAATTGCACTACTTTTTTCACCATGCAATACTGTCTTGTGGCATGCATAGATACGAGGTGGTATCCACAATATTCGGGACTGGTGCTGCCATCTCGACAGTAGTTGCAGTAGAATTTTGTACCGCTAAGCGGCAACACTAGCTCACCTGATGAGTGAATGTTTAAAGTTTCATGCAGCTGGGTAGATGTGTTGAGATTCTATAGTACTTTTCATGATACTCTGTGTGTAATATGAGGCGATTTTACGATAGACACACGATTGGAACAAAGCGTGTGCATCAAATTCTGTGCAAAACTCGGGAAAAATGCTACGGAGACCCTAGCAATGATTCAACAAGTATTTGGGGGGACAAAGCATGAGCAAGCAGTACACGTGTGTTTGAGTGGCATGCTCGGTTCAGGTCCGACCGTACAGCTATGAAGACGATGCTCACACCAGTAGGCCCATAGGCCCGTCAGCTGCATAATGCCTGACATTGTTACCAAAGCTCAACACCTCGTCGTGAGGATCGACGTCGAACCATTGAAGACCTTGCTCATGAAGTGAGAATTGGTTATGGGACATGCCAACGAATTTTAACTGATGATGGGCATGCGTCGTGTCGCCGCAAAATTTGTGCCAAGGATCCTGACTGCTGATTAGAAGGCGATCGTGTTGAAGTTTACACGGAGCTTCGTCAGGCCGAATCCGATGACCCAACCTTCTTGTCCAGGGTCATCACCGGGGACGAGAACTGGATGTACGCTTATGACCCTGAGACAAAACAACAATCCTCCTAGTTGAAGAGCTCGAACTCACCAAGACCAAAAAAGCGAGACAAGTGAAGTGCAAAGTCAAGAGCATGCTCCTCGTTTTCTTTGATACAAAGGGGATTGTGCACAAAGAATTCGTCCCACCAAATCAAACAGTGAATTTCACGCACTACTGTGGCGTTTTGCGCCGGCTCCGTGAAAATGTGCGGAGACGATGGCCCGAACTTTGGCGACAAGGGAACTGACTGTTGCATCACAATAATGCGGCCTGTCACAATTCCTTGGTCACCAGGTGCTTTTTGAAGAAAAACAACGGTTGTCCCCCCATCCACCGTACTCACCTGATTTGGCACCCTGCGACTTCGTTCTATTCTACAAACTGAAAATCAAGTTGAAAGGATGTCGGTTGGACACAGCTGAGAGGATTAAAGAAGAAACGCTGTCTGTGCTAAACACCCTCAAAGAACATCACTTCCAAGATGCACATGGAAAATGGCAGAATCGCTGGGATCGGTGTATACGTGTTGAAGGGAACTACTTCGAGGGTGACGGTGGTCATTAGTCTCAAAGTAAGTTTTTGACCAGATGGCAGCACCAGTCCCGAATATTGTGGATACCATCTCGTATTAATGGGCTAATGGAGGTTCAATAGCTACAAGCCCGACGAGTAAAATCCTCCTTGTAACACATTTCTTCATTCTCGTCTTGACTTCATCTCCGAGAACTGTTGAAAGCAAAGTGAGAAAAGTTCTACCAGGACATTTGCACTATGGAGAAGTATGAGCCCTGCTATTTGCACATTACTGTTGCGCTATCGCCACGGACTCTGCAAAGTTAAAGCGTCAAGCGAAGTGAAAATACTCAACATGAAATTTATTTATTTCATAGCAAAATCTAAATAATATTGTTTATATAAGAAATATTAAAAAAGCCACATCTTTTGTACATTTATATGCGTGATCTGTAAAATATATTGCAGCGTGGTTTAGTTTTATTACAAAGACAAGGGTTTCTCCATATCCATGTATATGTTAATCTCTTAATGTTTCGCTCCTGTATTTATGAATAGCAGTTGAATTTGTCCGTGTTTAAGATACACAATTCAAGTAACTATGCATTAAAAACTATTGCCTTTATTGCTTTCTGGATATGACTATATTTACTTAGTGAGAACTTGGACATTAAGATCGGTTGACTTAATTAAAACACTAAATATTTCTGTGGATAATATTCCATCGCTTTATGCTGAATAGAATCAAAAACAAAATGACGTAATTTACATAATATGAATGAAAATTTGTTGCACATTTCTATTTATATCTTATGCCATTTACGATGGTGCATTGACAACAGCTTGATTGCAACGTGTCAAGATTGAACGGATAAGTGCAAAGTACAAAGCCCAACATGCACTGATTATCCGATAGAGGGATTTGCATCCAAACTTCATGTAAGTTAATGCATGCAGGAGTTTACGGTACTTGCACTACCACCTTGAACTGTATCTTTACAGTTTTAGTTTTTTCTTCCTTAATTTAAGAATTTAGCTCCGTGACCGTTCATCTAGGAGTTTGAGAGACGATGAATAAAATTAATAATTCAGTGAGACTGAACTCTTTTCATGATTGACATCTGATTCATTACATCACTAACCGTGCTTTCTTTCTCTCTTCCGAACCTATGTTGTTTTCACCCTGTGCAGAAAACAGATATATTGTCGCGAGGTTTGGGAATTGTCACTTCTTGCCTTACCGCCATTTCTGCTCAAATGAAAAGCGTCGTTAATCAAACAGCGAATGAAATGAGAACATTAATTATTGAGCATATCGGGGTTGTTTTTATGTTATTATTATTATTATTATTATTATTATTATTATTATTATTATTATTATTAGCGATAAACGCGAAATAAAACAATTCAGAGCTGCACCAAGAAGTATATACAAATATTATCATAAGTCATTAATAACAGTTAATTTGTTGCGAATATTTGCGAAAATTAGCTGATTCTGCAGAGAAAAAATTATTTATGCAATAAAAACGAAAAATGGTATTCTGAATGCTATTTTGGGCATATTATATATATATATTTAATTCTGAAAGTGAATTCTTTCAGAATTCATTAAAAATGTGTACTGATTTGAAGTTAATAAACTAGAAGGTCTGCATTTTAAAGGTGAATGTAATATCGATATATTTAAAGCCTTAGAATATATTTTTAAGTCAACGAAACTACTTGCGAAGGTAGGGCTGAATAAAATTGATAGACTCAAAGCAATACTCAGTAAACTGCCAAATTTTGGGAATGTTCCTGAACGATGTGATTGTTTCTATGTTACGTAAAGATATGCAGTTTAGCTTGGAGTGTATCTAATGATAATGAAAAGTTTGAGCTCAACGTACCTGATGTATTAGAAGCATTGAACCCAAAAGGCGATTCATTTGAATAATTTGTTGGTAAATGTTTAAGGTCTTTGTGGTTACTAGTTAACGGTTTTATAAAAATACAATCTTGTGGTTTCAAATATGAGAACTATGAAGGGACAGATTGTTGTTACATGTTGTACGCTTATGTTTCCTTAATATGATTAAAATTAAATGAGATAATTTTGCACACAATTTTTTTATATAACACTTTTGTTTACAACTGATTGTTTCGTGCAAAGCTTAAGAGCTGCCCAATTTATCTGTGAATACAATATGCTAAGTTAGTCCATTTTAGTAACTGTTCTTCACCGTCATCGTGCATGTATTTATTTGTATGCACTGTAAGGGTGAAACAAGATACAGAATATTGCAATATGAACGTGTCTCTAAGTTAGAAAATGTATGCATTAATTTAAGAAGAATTGGATGTGGAAAAACAGTTTGACATGACTCTAAGGATAAATATTTAAGTGACACTTTAAATATTTAAAAGGTTGTATATCAAACAGGAAATTCAACGCAAAGTATGTGTTTAGTATACAAAATATCTGCTCTAAAAAGTGTAATTTTGTTTCTTGGGTTGTAAACTATTTATCAGAGAAATAAAATGAACCCATTGAAAAATGTTTGAAGTCATATCAACGGAATCCTAAAAAGAAAATAAAAGAGGAGAGAAACTGAGTAAAAACACACATTGCTGCGTGAAATTGCAATATAAGCACAATATAGTTATCGTAAATATGAATTTTAAGAGCCCAATAGAGGATTTTTTTAAAAGTTAATAAATAATACAGGATTAAGTTTAAATAATATTAAACAAAAAGGGGGTTAGCAACTGACATTAAAAAGGGCGAAAAATGAAAAATCCCCTACAGCGTGTTCAACAGGTAGGTATCTGGAATCTGCTCAAGCGTTTAATGTCGCTTACCAAATACCCAGATCGCAACTAGATTGAACTTAAAAGAAAATCTGCAAAAACGCCTCATTTCGTTCATCTACAGGCTAGGATAATAAGTAGGAAAATTAATCACACCAGTGGAGGACTTTAACACGTACAGATTATAGCAGCACATGCACGTGCTTTCTCTGCAATGTCTATGACTAAGTTGATATTGTGTGGTGTACTGTTTGTTACATTTGCATTGTGCAACGCAAGCTATGGCGATACTCTTTCAACTTATTTTACGTCACTCCAAATGTACGCACAATTCTGTTCTTGCGATGACGTCACATAGTGCAGTACTATATAACATTTCACAGCTTTTAAAACTGTTTTTACACATACTAAAAGTAGCTCTTTTAATGCAAGGTAATCAAAGTACAAACTGCGTTGTATAACATTCAGTGCTGTAAATTGTACAGCATTCCAATATTATGTCGGTCCTGGTGGTGTAGTAGTAACCACACTTGCCTTCTAAACCCAAGATTGCGGGTTCAAACCCGGTAAGGATCGATTGATTTTTTTTTCCGGCGTAAAAATCCTAAGTATGGCTTCCTTCAGAAGGGAAGCAAAGCCGTGGGGTTCCGTGTCGTAGATTTACGGCATGGAAAAGAACCTCAAGCCTGAAAGAAAATGCCTCTGAGCAAAATTTGTCGGTCGTTTTACGCCCTGAATAGAATGGGACGCTCATGACCTGAGATGTTAAAGAGCGTCCGAAAATAAACCAAATCAATAATTCCAGTGTTATACGGAATGTGTATAATGTATCGCATGGTTTTAAATAAGCCGATGTTGTAATTATTGATATTACATAATGACTATTCAAAATATTTCTTAGATTTATTTCCATAGGTAACTATTTAGGCGAACCTAGAAATATGTCAGGCTGGAAAAAAATTAATAACACGTAGTTCCATCATTGTGCATGCAAAAGTGCATACTACAGCTAATTTCAGCCGAGAAATTTACATTTTTAAAAAACACTATCACTGTTTTGATACCGGTGATATTAGCAGATAAATTAGTTAACGTCTCTTCCATCCGCCACACAGAAAGAAATACGCGACCTATTTCTTTGAAACAATGGACGTTTCGGAATGAGTGAAATAAATTTAATTTATTTATACACTTTGAACACTTTTATCATAAGTAAGTACGAATGTTTCTTCACCAACCCACATTCGTTGTTGTTATCGGTAAATAAGAATCAATGTAGAACCATAGTTCCTGGTTATTCAATTCGATATTGTTTCGGAGGATTCTGGAAACTTCACTTTTCAACTGTTTCAGCGGTCGAACAAATAAACATCTTCAGGCGTTCGACTTGAAAGCAGTAGAGAACGGAACAATTAAATATTGGCAAGGTTTATTTTATTTCTTTTATTTAATAGTGTTTAATACCCGTTTTTACTACTGAGGCACCACAGGCGGTGGACACTGATGATACATGAGATGAAATGATATACTGGGAAAGGATTTATTTTTTTAAAGAAGGAAACGTTCCAGGCCTAAGTTTAGGGTACCTCCCCGGCATTTGCCATTTATGAGGGCTGAGGAAAACCTGGAAAAACCTCAGTCGGGAAGAACGGTCCTGGAGGGAATAGATCTCCAGAACTTCTACTTACGATTCCGCGCCTTAACGACCTCAGCCTGCCATGACAATGTTTATGTAATGAATACAAATTAATTGCTTGTTGCAACAATAATGAATTACTTTCAAGTGAAATATCTTAAGTCTCAGCAGCAAATCGCCTTTTTTAACGATCGACAACTGCAACAAGAAGTTTGACATATCCTTACTTCATGACTAAAGTTGCCGCACTGAACTGGGCTCATTCAATCCTGCCTGGGCCATCTTTCACAAAGTCATACACTTGAGGATTGGTTAAGGTCAAAGAAACATTTAGGGAAGGAAGGATTTGAAAGCGCAACTTCCCTTCGAAAGCTTTAGGACAGCTGGAAAATTGGAAAGCAACTCAATTTGCTATTAAGGCCTATTCTTGCACTGTGTAATAGTCCCAGCCGACATTCTCAGTGGTTTCAGAGTATCCAATAGCTCTTTTATTTTACAATACATATCTAATACACGCACCAAATTGTCTTTGTATTCTGTTACAATGTCTATAGGCATATTAATGTAATTCAAGAATCAGTAAAGATATGTTAACGTTGTTTTTCTAGAAATAACAGTCTATTGCCATATCTGTTCGGAATGCGTAAACGCACTAAATGTCACAAGGAGGTCCGCAAATTTTGCTATTCACAGTACATTTACATCTTCAGCGTTCGAGATTCATTAAACAGCTTGAAGAACCAAAACAAACAATACGGCATCAGGCAGTTGGCTTAAACTGGTGATCTCAGAGTTTCAGCGATAAATGGGGAGAATATTTGATGAATTTTGAGTTTGGGGGAAAAGCATCAAGTAGTGCAGATGGACGAACTAGCGCTTACATTGTTCTTGAGTAGATTTTTCAAGGATAGGAAAAGCAAATTATAACGGGAAAAGGTGTTAACATAACTACATAATAGCAAAAATAAATTTCTTACAGGATTTTTTTAAATGGTGTTTAACGCCCGTTTTTACTACTGAGGCACCACAAGCGGTGGACACTGATGCTACATGAGATGAAATGATATATTCGGAAAGGATGTTTCAGGAAGGAAACGTTCCAGGCCTAAGTTTAGGGTACCTCCCCGGCATTTGCCATTAATGAGGACTGAGGAAAACCTGGAAACATCCTCAGTCAGGCAGGACGGTCCTGGTGGGAATCGAACCTCAGACCTCCCGCCCACGAGTCCGCGCCGTAACGACCTTGGCCACCCATGACATTAGGTTCCCCTAGTGAAATAACAAGAGCCTCCCAACAGCTGAAAAAGTTAAAGTTGAACAACTGAAAAGATATGTTTCCTTAAAATAGGTTATATAATATGAGTGACGTTTGCTGTGAATTCATCTTAACACGTTTTTAGCAGATATTTTATGAAGTAAATAACTGACTGTTCTAGAAAGTGCCAAGCTGCAGGCACCACGTGATCAGAGAGGATCAGGAATTTACGCTGAACCTTAATTATTTGATGCATTAACCTGCTTTATCCTAGATCAACGGTTCTCAATCTGTAGTCTGCGGACCCTGGGAGAATTATGAAAATGGAAGCGTATGACGTGTAAATTGAAATCAAATTGAAGGTAACTGTACGTTATGGAGGGAGCTTTAAATGGGCAAGCTGTAAATGTGGATCAAGCAAAACACTCATGCGTACGGATATAGTTTCTCTGGCAAAGGTAAACTCCTTTCGGCCGGAAATTCCATAGGCTTTCTGAAGCAGCAGATTTTCCGGGACTATCAAAGACGGCCATTGAAAGTATTAATATCTTTCCTAGCAACTGACGTGTGTAAAAAATTATTCTACAAAGCAACCAACTAAAGCATTTGGAAAGCGCAGAGTTACAAAACTTCCAATACAAATTTCCGGTATAAAGCCTTATGGCGAAATGCATCATCTCTCTCAATCAGAAATTGAAATTACTATAATGTAAGGGAATATATTGAAAAAATGTGCATTTGTTTATTTATTTGTAGCACTGCATTTTTAAACCAGTGATGGACAACTTTAAAATAAGTTACTTATAAATTTAGTATTTAAAACTTTCAATGAAATCTTAGGGACCCACGGTCGAGGACAGTTTCAGAACCACTGCTCTAGATCATTCATTTTTAAAATCCACATATGGGATCTTTCATTTTTTAAATATGAATGTGAAGCGTGAGTGATACTCTTTACAATATAGACAATTTTACAAAAATAATGCGTATAAGAAAACGCAAACAGTCAGACTTAATAAAATAAGGTTCATTAAACTTTATTACATCTTTATAAAAGTTAACAACAAGTTTCTTACTGCGAGAATGAACAAAATACATTAATGGCAAAGGTTGTTTACAAATGTATTTAAACTACAGGAAAAGCATTTGCATCTAATTCTGTTACTGTTGCATTATAAACATTTCTAGCCAACCTATAGTGTTTACTGCAGAGGCAGCGAAATTTTTCTTCCCGATAGGCCAAAAATACTTTACATTAATACTAAAACGATACGGGTGGCCTAGGTCGAGGTCTGGAGCTCCACTCCTGCCAGGACCATTCTCCCCTGCTGAGATGCATTTCACACTTTCCAGTAAATGACAAATGCCGGGAAGGTAGCCTAAATTTAGGCTTGAAACGCTTCCTTCCTTAAAAAAATTCTTCCCCAATGTATCACCAGCATCCACCGCCGTGGAACTACAGCCTTTAATAAAATGAACATAAGTAACAAAATATGCCAAAATTAGGTTTTATTATTTGTACTTTTGAGAAAAGTGAATAAAACTTGCTCATCAGATCATCTTTTATCAGGGATAAGCCCTTAGAAAAATTCACGTTTTAACTAAAACCAATGTAGAGCTTTCCTCTTTCAGCAAACACGCGTGTTTGAGACACTCCTTTTAAAGATGTGGCTATGTACACACACACACACACACACACACACACACACACAAAAGACGTTAAATTTCATGACGCAAATAAATTTAGAAAACTTCGCAAAACTCTGAAAAAGCATATCTTATGCAAATTGTTCCTAATGCAAATAGAAACCGGATCCTCCAGTTGATGTGCAGTTGCAATTTTCAGTTCAATAAACGGTTGGCTGGGGCGTTTCTGTGCCAACGAACAATGTGATAAATTGTTAGCAATACAGAGTGTTTAGAGAAAAATTGAAAGCTTTATATATGCGACAAGATACAGGTCAGATAAATGTAGCAACACTTTCTTCATTCCTTCAAGCTGCCGTCTGGATTTTTCAAGGACAATCTAATTTTTAACTTCAGACCCAATTTGTTGAATATTAAAATGAAACATAAACCTTAGAAATATTCTGCGTCGTTTAAAATTAATATTCCTTGTTAAAATGATTAATTATATCTAAACTATTTAATTAAATCACACAAATACATTTTAGATCATGTACAGGGAAGACTCAAAGAATACTGCGTTTCAAACCTCCGATGATGAACTTTCCTTGAGAGTGCAATGGGCCAGTCTACAGCTATAATCCCCGAGTAGTTAGTACTAGAAGAAGCATAAAGCAGTTGATTCCCAGAACGGGAATGAAGAAAATGGGATCTAGTACTTGTTTCTCTCTGTCCACCAAATCATGTCTGTGACCTTGGCTGGACTGGAGTCTGTAGTGCCGAGTAGGTAGCTAACTTTGATAAATGACTCCCACTAGCAACAAGTGATCTGCCATTTCTATTGTTTGAACCCTTTTACTTTGCCTTACTTTGCTCTCTAGATTGTAATTATGGATATGTCCGTCAGAACAGATGATGAGACAGTAGCGGGGATGATGATTTGCGAATTATTAAAGTAATAACCGAGTTTATGATATATAGCCCGTTGGAAACAGCGGCATTCTAGAAATATCTTATGCCTTTCTTAAATTTATTTAATTTTTTGTTGCAACCGCTCTTAATGACAATTTTTTATTACAACAATGCAGATTTTTAAACTCGTCCACTTTCATCCCTTCTGTTTCAGTTTAATGGCTAACATAATTAAAAAAAACTACATGAATTACATATTAGCTGATGCTGATGTCGATGTGAATGAAAAAACACTGACAATCCAATTAATGTATTGCATATATACTGCTGTGATAAAGTGTTGTCTTCTGAATTTGACAGCTGTTTTTCAAACCTCAAAAAAGAAGAAAGTATTATTGGATCCAGTGAGCTTTATCTGTTTCCTGTTATGCAAATAAACTTCGAATTGTTAAAATTTGTACGTTTGAAGGATTATTAGGAATAATGGGAGATATTTACTTTTATAACTTAAGAAAACTAGGTTTTTAAACCTTAAATCTTTAATGTTTGCTTATTATTAACAGACTTGAGATTGAATAACTTTTTCCTTATACCTCCATCAGTTGTAGATATACAGTGTGATCAAACTTATTTGAACTTTAACACGAGTCATTTGAAATGAATTACGTCATATTGCGAAGCGAGTTTCCATTACAAGTAATATCACAAGAAGGTATGAGATTGCCGATAAGTTCACGAACGTAGTTCGTGAATTTATCTGTAAAGCTCAGACCCTTGAGTGATATATATTAGGACTATTTCACGAATAAAATAAGAATTTAAATATAATTCCCGTAAACTTGGCTTACAATATTGTAATAATAGTATATTTGTATTATGAATACTTGACCTTTTCCAGCTATCTAGCAACAGACAAATATCGAATGTCAGTAATGTCATTAGAGAAAAGCCAAATGCGGATTTGGGACTATTTTATGAATAAAATAAGAATAAAAGTAATACATATTTGAAATTCGCGCACGGATTATTAAAAGTTATACTTATGAATTATAAGTTATACTTATGAATACCTGTATATTCAGAAATCATGAGAATGAAATAGATGAAAGTCGACTATTACAGTCGCTACCGTTAGATTTACTAATACCAACTGGGAAAAACAAAACAGAAAACATTTTACCATTCTGAACAACGTGTTTATTAAGATTTATGGTTGCTTAGGAAGATACTGTTAAATTATTTATAGAATGATTTCAGATTGTTTTTCTGAGTACGCAAAACAATTGCCTGAGTGAATACACATTAAGTTAGTTAAATTTACAATTACTGACCGCACAAAAAAGGGGTCAGTGATGCGTGATCAGGAATTATATAGTGCAGGTATAGATTTGGCTACACTAACCACAAGACAAATGCACGTCGCGTTGAAATTTTTTTTCAATAATTTCACTGCGATATGCTGCTGTGACTGGTCAAAATTCATTTTTCCCCGTTTCATTGATCAGTTTTAGGATGATGTCACATAAGTGAAATAGTCAGTATAATCAATCTATTGATATATTTCTGATAATTCACAGTGGAGAGGGAGGGTTGAAGCGGGAAAAAAGAGGGAGAGAGAAAGAGATAAGTTGCACAGTGTCGTACTCTCGAAGTCGGTAACCTTCAAGGCAAGGTGCGCTGACCAGTAATTTAATTATGTCATCAATTCAGATTTCTGTTAAAGTCGGGATAAATTTGATCACCCAGTATGCAAATATGTTTTATTCCTTTGGTATATTTCTATTGAAAATAAAATTTATTCTCCAAAAATATTTTTTCCAATGTTAAAATAAAGGCAAAGCTCAAACATTATTTTAAAAATTATATAGAAATTTATCTGCTTGCTAAAAATCAAATAACTATAGGAATTACATTTTATTTAAACTATTTTCACACTGACCACTTGCTTTGGAAATTCCTCATAGAATCTCTTTGTTTCAGTTTTGCAGAATCTCTTAAGCACTTGAAGGTCCTTGTATTTTCCCACCGAAACTCATAATGGGCTTAGAGAAAATATTATTTCGAGTATAATGATTGCTACTATACTCTGCTAGAGAAATAAAATGAATCGTTTTTATTTACATTGCAAGCTTTTTCTGCTAAGATGAACTCGTGATAGGATTAGATAGTTCTCACTCACATTGGAGAATTCAGGAGATATTTATTCTCAAAGAAAGGTGACCAATCTGGAACAATTGAGTTAAATGAAAGAAAATAACTTTTGTCTCAACAGTGAAACAAATGAAGTGGGTGGAAATAAATTAACTTTTGTTATTTTCCAAAACTACCAACTTCACAATAAGCTTCTGAGGACATTTACATTTCTTACTTATAATGACTAGAACATTTCCCAATTCTTTCAAGAATTACCATAACAATAATCTTTCTAGAACTATGCACTCAGTTGCATGGAGATTATAGAAAGATCAAGATTAACGGATGGGGAAAGACATGGAATTAATTCTTAAATTTTTTTACTGAAATGGACCTTTACCTGTTATTGCAAATAACCGTTCATCTGTTGCTCGCGGCGCAGGGCTATTACACTAGTTTAGGTGCTTATTAATAAGATTGTAAATGTGAATATGGTATCGAACAGTAGTACTAACTATTTTTAGGGCGATCTTTCCTCAGTAACGTTAATTTCACATATACAGTGGGATTATTTGAATTACGGGCAAGCAGAATGCGGCTACGTACTGGTAAAAGTCAGACAACGTCCATAATTCATGTGCAGAGAGCAACTTGTATTCACTTTGAGGTAAATGTACTAATTGTTTTTCGTTATTTATATCCATACATAATTAAAACATTGAAGAACGACCTTTTATGTGCGATACATACGTGAAAGCAAGTAGTGATAAGGCAATTCGCAAGAAAATATGGTGACAATCGTGTTCCAGGTTGAGAAACTTGTTAAAATGTTACGTGAGACAGATATCTCAGTGACGTGTTCAACTGCCGTGTTCTTACGGAAGAATAGTTAAGATGAAATGCAAGAATTACATCTGCAGATACTGGCGACGTATTGCCGCCGAGGTACATCCTTTTCAAACATTTCTTATTACACAAGTTAGTGCATATTATTATCATCACTTTTAAATACAGTACTCTTTTACACTTTCTGTATCTCCCTTTTTCCGGTTGATGCGGCTGAACTTAGCCACCAAGCAGCCGCGCTGAGGCGCCCGTAACTCAAATAACCTCAATGTACGTATATAATAAGAAATTTGTATTGAAAATAGCCTGGATTGCCTAAAACAAGACTGAGAGTTCGGTATGTACAACGATGGAGTGGAGACTTGGTTCTAACATCAAAATAGTTATTATACTTTGGAAAGATGTCTTCTTTAAAGTTTTGTATTTGGAATTTAGCATGTTCATTTGCCATGAGATATTAGTATGAAACAAGAATAAATCAAAGGTATGTATTTATGTTAGGGGAACAGTTAAGAAATTATTTCACTTGAAGCGTGTAAATTTACATAACGCACTGAAGCGTACAAGCACTGGAAGAGCACGCTCAGTGTTTAGTGAACTGAATGCTACTTTTCAGCGGTAGATAGTAACTCACGCTCCAAGTTATGAATACCAGGCACTCGGCATTCGTTTAGATAAATATGATAATAGTATACTAATTGTAAGAGGGACATACACGTCGACAAGCGACATACATATGCATCAACCAGACCTCTAATTAAACGGCCACTAAAGAGACAACGCAAGCCTACTACATTAATGAAGAATGGAGAGATCATAATTTATAAACGATATGGTTCACTAGGTGGGCACGCAGTAAATTCTACACACCCGGCCTCCATCTACTTTCTAAACAGTATAGTGACCAAGGGAGACTTTCTCTGCAACTGCTTGTGCCGTAAATGTTCAGTTTACAGTATCTTTACCTTAGGAATAACAAAAGCAGTTCCTTTGCATGATTTAGATCATCACAGATGTTTTGCAAAGCTACATACTTTTATGCAATGTATACAGGTAATGATCAAGAGAGATCATTAAAATTCACCTGCTGATCCACACAATGACGAATGGTTTTTCTTCCTCAAACCACAGAATTGTTTTATATTTCGTCTTTACAAACACGGTGGAAATTGCTGCGAAATAACTAGTCTCTGCTGGTGTGAGCGAAAATTGCAGAGCCAAAATGAAGTTTTCGTAAGAAAATAACTTTAGAGCATCCGACCCAGCTTGTTCTACCGACTCATGTCATTTTCTTCATTGCAATCATTTTAATGGAACAGCATGACGTGGTAGTTTCGAGATAAAACGTGTTTACTTTGAGTGCTGCATTCCACACGCCACACTGAAAAAGTCTCATTGCAAACCTCAGGGAAACAAAAATATAAAAACTACTGAATGTGCAAAGCGTCCTGAAAGAATAGGACCCTGGTTGCAAGATGATTGATCGATACACGTGCGCACCAACTGATATGATGAAAATCTCCTCACCGCAAGAAATGCATTATTCACCTTAACGATCTCTCCCTTAAAATTGCGCTAAGCTAATGAAGAAATGCTCTTCATATGTCTATTTATACATGAAGGATAGTATATGACAAAATTAAGAGAATAAAAAGTTTTCAAAGAATTTATTGCAAGCAATCTTTTTCTATCACAACAGTTAAACGGAAGAAGAAAAAATAAATTAATTAACTCACAGTCGTGGACTAACGCAAAAGCATGTGCAAGAACATTATTAGGGAAGTACAATAAAGAGGTTTTAATGCTATTTAGAAGCCATTAAGTAAACTAATGATTTATTTGGTTTTTAATGTTAAATGATGGTGGTAATAGCTGGATGTCTCGTAAAATGGCGAACATTAAAATGAAATTATATTGAATATTCATATTTAGGTATTGCAATTAAGTAATACGAAATGATTGTCATTTCACATTTCGTTAGTAATCGTAAAACAAATGAAAGTCATTTACAAAAATCATGGCAATAAAATGAAGAAAGAAAGAAAGACTGGAAACTCGCACAGGATCGTAAAAATACGGATTGCATTTACTTATGACCCTAGGATTATATGCTATTTTGATGTGCACTGCCCACAAACAGGCCTTCAGCTTAAAGCTTGATTGTTCATTCCGATAACATGGTAATGCAGGTGTGGAGCAACTCAAAACAAACAGCTTCTAGTGCTATATGAATTTTAAATGAAAGGCCATAATCACTGGATTGTGGCCTATGTAAATCACCGTGATTATCAATAAAGATGATAACAGTTGTAATAATAGGGTTGTAAGGCAAGAAAATTTCAAGTGTGAAGAGATGGAATTTTCTTATGCATCTCGGTTGCGCCAAAAAATCAAAGAAATTCCTATAAAACTCACCGTTAAGATATTCCACATTAGGAACCTTCAGTGCTCAACCAAGGCAAGTGAAGACAATAGTAAAAAAAAATGATCTGTCTTCTAGAATACAATAATGAATTTCATATATTGTCCTAAAGATCCGCGGCAGAGGGTAAGGGACATTGATATCTAAAAAATAAAATAAGGAACAAAATTTACTCCATCTATCTTCTCATATTTAACAAATCTATGCCGCAATAATAATTTAATAAACGAATGATCTCTAATTTGAAATACACAAATAAATATTTTTGAAGACCGCAGTGTTTTGTTTTAACAACTTTACTATTGATTGGGTATGGTCATGACACCGTCTTTACTTTTACTCTAGCATATAGCTGCAAATGTTGGCTTTAAACAGAAATTTGCCCCAAGTTGTGCCGTTTTTGCGCATATCCTGTTTTCTGCGATCGATAAATGAAGTTTTCTTTTTCCTGCTTACACTTCTCTCTCCTTTCCCTGTGTTATTACAAGGAACGGAATTTGGTGGCCTAAAAATGCCTTTGAAATGACGTATAAATGAGCTTAAAAATAAAAAATGACCTACATTTTTTGAGTAGTGTAGGCTATTGTGTATTGTTGTGTCATTAAATGTAAGTTACCAAACTTTTTAAAAGCACGTGTTATTATACATTCATTTGTGGTAAACAAAAGGAAACTAAAAAATTACACTGTAAATATGTAGTAGCCTTATTCTGCATTGCCGTAAATTGCAGTGCACATGTTCAGATTCTCAAAAATAAAGGAACGCCGATTATCGTTAGGACTTTCTTATATTTTGGAAAGCTCTTTTTAACATCGGTACTTACAATCGGAGCACATTTAATGTTTGCTGTCACTAGAAGTCAGTTCTACAAAATCTAATTTGTTGAAGTTTTCATCAGTTAGCACTTCAAATATCAAGCACATGGACCGGTACCCTGGTTATTTATCAAAACTTTATATTTGTCACTATTTCACCAAATTCACCATGCACATCGCCAAGCGCACCTTTAGTTTTGTTGACAAGTTCAATTAAGTTTTCAAGTTTCACGCCACTTACTTGAAGTTTCGCAAATATAGAGGATAAGAAGTGAAACTTTTCTTACAAGTATATCAGTTTTATCTCCACTTCACTGTCGAAAAATAGTTCCTGAACTCGCTGGATGGCTTTAGCATCTATGTCTTCAGACGTATTTCACAGCTTGGAAGTAGTTGCAGTAGTACACAGCAGCATCGATCCAGGAGCAACGATGAGTTCCAGCAGTAGGGAAACACCTGGATATATGAATCTGAAAACTTCTCTTCTTGATGGAGGTTTAAAAAAAGATTTTCTTTGTTTGAGTCACAAGCTGGCCGATGATGGGCACCTACTTCTTCCGCTACTCTGCGCGTGCGTAGCGTGCACATGTCAAGATACATCAGAATAAAAGCCTTTAATAGATCTAGCAGTTTTATCGTGTACGTTGCTGCAACGGTGACAAACAGCAGGAAGTTGTCATAGGCCACAGTGCATGGAGCGGTCGAACAGTTGAATTGTTAACTACTTCCAAAACTGTGTTCAGCAAAAACTGGCACTATTCTAGGGAGTATGAATGCGTTTGCCCCGTTTTATGTGCTGTAGCATTATGAATCTCTGTTTTGTTTTACTGCCACTTCACAAACGTTACACATTAATGTCAAACCATCAGTCGCAAACACAATCGCCAAATTAATTTTATTTGAATGACACTGTTTACATGACTTTACTTCCGATATTTTTAAAGGCAACTTATTTGCAACCAAAACGAACTCTTCAGCACCAGGTAATTTGCAGGCCATAAAAGTAACCGTTTTTCTAGGTTTCGTATTTTCCTGCTATCCAAGAATGCAGTAAACCACGGTCTGATCATATGACATTTACATCGCCAGCAATCTGAATCTAGGGTTGCGCGCTGAGAGGCTCTCGCTGTCCAATGTGTCACGTGTACTCTTCAATTTCCAGAATATGTGACTGGCTGTTTAAAGAACACTTTCCTGGCAAGTTACCAGGTAAAGGTGTGAACCTAACACGCAAGGCTCAATACCTTTCCTACTACTGCAGTTATTTCAAAGAGGGCATGTCTCATTTAAAACATCTATACTAGTTTTGCTTCCAGGAAGGCAACAATACTAAAGAGTAAAAAAGATACATTTAATTTAAAAAATTATTATATCGGTAAAAATACAAACAAAAATACCAATAATGTGGTACTGTAAATATTGACCAAAATTGAAGCATGTTGGGGAAAAGACAAAGAAAAAAATATTAAAAATGCTCATTGGATACACATAAATCCGCACTCAGGACTTATATACTATGAACTATTGCAGAGAAGGTCACAGAAGCATGAACATCCTGGCAATTACGGCGCATAGCCTGATTCTTAGCTTGCTTGCCTATTGGTTACAATGCATCCTATAGTAACAGAAAAGTGTTCAGACTTTACAACGTAGTCATTTCGCCAGAATCACCTTCTTTTCAAAGAAGCCTCAACGAATGGGTGCTTTTTTGGTCCTTATAATTAGTAGTGATTGCCTGGAGTTTCTTCACTGTGTTTATCCAGTGTCCCGGGTATTATGCATTAGCAAAGGTGTTAATTGTAATAGCATATGCAAGTTTCAGTTTGGGCGAAGGTGCATTTTATATTATTTTGTTAAGAAATGCTAGGGAAAGTTATGGAATCATGATAATTTTGGCAAGGTTTTAAATTATTTCTCTTCAAATTAATGCTTTTATTTAATTTTGGAATTTTTAATTTGCTTGTCCAGGAATGTTTGCCGGTTGAATGGGCGAAATATTTCGAGATTCACTATAAGAGTTTTGTGATTTAAACTTTGCATTTGAATGTGTTAATCATATTGGAAGTATTAGTGCATTATTGTTGCTTTTTTTTTTATTGCACGCTAAATTAACATCATGCTACTTTTCACATTTTATTTTATATTAATTTTAATTTTGTTTTGCACGTTTTGTGTACATCATTTTGTCAAGGATTCTCACTGAGGAAATAAACGCTAATTATGGCGTTAAAAAAAAAAAAAAAAAAAAAAAAAACTTTCCGCAACACTACATTTGACATCATTCGCAAAAAATAAAACTTTCTTATAATTCTAAGTAATTGCAATTTTAGTGGTATTATTTCACAAATTATTTGAGGAGGTAGTTAATTTTCGGTTGCAGTAAAAGGTGCTTATACCCTGCTACTAGCGGCGCGTTCGGCGCTCTCGACAAGGCCGCGCGAATGATCAATGCCTGTATAGCTCTCTGTACAAGTATTTTGAAATTATGGGTGTTCTGAATAACCATTTATTTGCGCAGTTTTCTGCAGGTTTTGCTCATTAATATTATATTTAAACTATTTTAGATATTGTATTTGGTATATATTTATTGCAATAAAATTTGTAATTTTTATTTCAAGGATTTAGCTATGTGCAATTATTATTATTATTATTATTATTATTATTATTATTATTATTATTATTATTATTATTATTATTATAGGAAAAAAGCAAGTGGGATATATTTTGAACTAAGCTGAATATACTGGATGCAAAATTGAAGTTATGTAAGTTATTCATTTATTTATTTTCTTTTCTTGTACATTTCGGTTCAACATTAACGAAATGGCGGTGGACTTCTCTTTTCTTTCAGTACAATATTACAGAATGCGTAAAGAAGCGAAAAGTAGTAGTGAACAAGGTTGATAAACGCGTCTAAGGAAAAGATGAAAAAGGGACACATCTTACGTGAGAAGAGATAGCGGAGAACAAAGGAAATAAATAGGAGTTACAAAAAGGATGGAGCATGAATGAAAGAAGATGGAGAGGAAGTTGATGCTAAGGTGTGTGTGTGGGTGGGTGGAGCGAAACCGTGTCCAATGTTGAAGTGTTGGGTGAACTCGGTCCATGGAGCCCGCAGCATCCAGCAAGCAGCAAGATAAAGAGGCTGGAGATGATGCGAACGGATGGACGATGAGACGGCGTAGTGGTAATCACAGACCATGGTGCATGCATGAGGAGAGCAAGCCAACACAATGCAAGAGTCCCTAATTTTCACCTGGCCCTTCCCTCCCCTTCGTGTACGCCTGTCCTTTTCTAAGGGTTCAACACACGCAAAACTGTTTATTTGTGCTTGTTCCTCAGCCCGTACAAGTGTATCAGTGAAACCGTGTATTTCAACACTGTTGAACGAGTACTTGGGATCAATCCTGCAATTTCACTTGAAGCACTTAAGGTATTCATGAACATTTCAAGTCGTGACTCTCTTCTAGGTGCGTGCGCGTGTAGGAGAGAAAGTATCTCAACCCGAATTAAACAGCCTAGTACATCATTACCACTTCACGACTAAATTAATATCCATTCGCGAGATGTTCGCTTGATAGCAACTATGAGGAATACAAATATTCAAACGTAATTTTAATAATTCTTCATTTGGATTGCGATGACCTGCGAAATTAAATGTTAAATAGAAATGACAAATTTTGATTTTTTTAATAGTATTTAATGCCCGTTTTTACTACTGAGGCACCACAGGCGGTGAACACTGATGATACACGAGATGAAATGATATATTGGGAAAGGATATTTTTTTTTAAGTAAGGAAGCGTTCCAGGCCTAATGCCGGGTACCTCCCGGCATTTGCCATTTATGAGGAATGAGGAAAACCTGGAAAAAAAGAGGGACGGTCCTGGTGGGATTCGAACCCCAGACCTCCCGCTCACGAGTCCGCGCCTTAATCACCTCGGCCACCCATGGCGGTAGTTTGATTAGTTATTGTGTGAAAATATTGATAGCCTTTTTACAATTCTCCTGTCATAGAAAAATATGTTTAAACAAAATGGGTGAACATAAAAAACTTATGTATAATATTAAGACAGTTAAACGTTATTAGCAAAATTTAAACAATTAAACTTGATTTGATATACTAGCATCACTAACATCTCGTCTGGCACAAATTAATTGCAACTGTTCCGCCTCAATATTTGCGCCATGCTTGATCCTGCAATCGAAATATAAAAATGCCCTTGACAGTGGAGTACATAGGTTTAACTTAATATCCTAAACTGTCATTTTATATATTTTTTAAAGTTTATGTACATCATTCAAATGCATAAACCAATAAATTAACATTTTCTAAATAATTACCTTTTTCCGTATATTCACACAATAGAAATAGGCAAATAACAGCATTACATTAAAAAAATGCATCAAACATGATATTAATAATAACCAACAATATATGGCATTATTCGTTAATTGTTAATCGTGAATGAGTGCGATGATGCTCCATTTAACTAAAATCTGTGATATATTTTAATCGGAGAAAATTGCATTCTGAGCGTTTTTCAATTAGCTTTTATACTTGAATTTAGATAAATGAGTTCAGAGAATGATTTTTCACACAGTTAAGTTGTTACGAAAATGCATTAATACTTTAATGTCCTTCTTTGATAGGCTCTGCCAAGCAGTTAGCTGCCGAAAAATGCACGCTGTTGCCAGGTAAACTATGTCGGTACATATGAATGTTCTGCCTCGTCCACGTTTTCGGCTTACCTATTTGAAATCTCTTTGCGGAACAAAGATTTGCCTTCAATTCCCTTTTAATTTATTTTACTTCAATAAATACACATTGTTAGTAGAATCATCTTTCGTTTTCTTATAATTTATTGTTTGTACCTATACATTCAAGAGTGAATGCTGTTAACAGCGCAATGACAGTGCTTCGGGACTTCCTATGAGGGCTAGTGTTTGAGAACCACTGGAGTAGAAGCTTATGTTTGTTTGCCAATATTTGACGCATTTATCTAGGTATAAAATGTGAACATAATATGAAGCTAGTAAATATATTAGAACTACAACAACACGGGATATAAGAACTTCGTGAAACCAGGGATAGTCAATTTGGTTCCCATCACCAGGGATCATGCGATCAGCGCAATCTTAACCTCGGTTTTCAGAACAGGGTTCATTACTTCTCGGACCAAGCTGCCCTGTAATCCGGGAACTTCTGGATCAGCAGTAAGGCGCGCTAATCAATTTATCATGAACCCGATCGAAGATGCAATAATGTATAAATTGATTTCATTAAATATATAATAAAACTATTTTAGAAATAGAATATTTTGGCAGTGATATGAATTGTACGTATATGACAGTAGTTTAAAATATCCGGAAAATGTCCATGAAACAGCGCAAAAATCAATATACACTGATAGACTAAATAAACGCTCTTATGTTGGGATGGAATGAGAGCAAAAGGAAAGGCACTATGACCGGATATGGACAGAGGTGGAGGGAATAAGGAGTATAAACCTATCTAATAGTACCACAATAACCAAAGTACATGATGATACGGTACAGCAGCTTTATGTTCACCTAAATTGATTATTGCTTGGAAAGCTATTCACAATTATTTATTGATTAATAATATAAATATCGGACTGAACTAACTATTCACAAAAGAGCAGAAATATAATGCTTGTGTTATGGTTAACAACCACGTGCATTTGTTGACATCGCATCTCAGTTGTCGCTAGACAGAGAATACGTATAAATGTACGGGACCAGCCTTGGTCTTTTATTCTGGAACAGTTATCCAGCTATTATGTTACATTGATATGATACACGTGGGGAATGAGATGTTATTAGAATTCGTTCAGGAAAGCAATGTTGTCACGTCTCTGCAATTTCTTTTATTACATATTATATGTAATACTAAACAGATCGAGTGTGGAAATGAGAAGAAATATTTTATGCTTTATTTATTAATTAAGACACCTTCACTCTGTATTTCATGTAACTGTGAAGTGATGTAAATAAAAACATGTTTCGTAGTGGCTCACTATTGGTTAATTGTCATTCACACGCTTCCTGAGAAAGTGAAAAAAGTTACTCAAATGTTTGATTTTATTTCTGCAAATACAAATGTGAGAGTGTAATGTTAAATATTTACATATTGCACTTTGTAATTCTATAATATAAAATATGAGCTCACTGAGATATCATTTATTCCTATTCTCTAATCTTATGAAGTTTACTTCAGTATACAATGACCAAATACGGAGCAGGTCTAAACCACTTTAAAAGGAAGTCGCGAAAAGCAAATACTGCTGAACATATTCAACGGATTTATAAATAAATATCCAACTTTTTGTGTAAGTGAAATACTATCATTAACTGCAAATTTTACAGGTGTGTCGGGACAAAGTGAAATGGAAAATGTGAAAATCTCGAAAAGAAGGGAGAAAGCAAGAAAATACGGAGAACTGGGCGAATATGTCAAATTTGCAAATCGTGGTATAGTTAGTTCATAAATTCTTCTTTTACAAGGAGGAAAGGTGCTCGCAGCTGTAAATAGCGAACGTGGTCTTCCCGATTTTAAAAGGGTGGCATTATATAGGTGGCGGGAATTAAGCTTACGTTTATCAAAAGTAAATAAATAAATAAATAAATAGTACCATTGGCAGTGGTATAGATTTATGGAGAAGAAGCTACTTGAGGGCGTTGCCCCAGTATAAAACTCAAGGATGCAAATTTTAATATGGAACCTGCGTGAATGAGGGTCGAACAATTTCTAAAATCTGCGTAGACACTACAGTAGCTTCTATAGGAGGAGTATTCTTATCTAAACTGTCCAGGGACGAAAACCTCCCAGCGGTAAAGGCAAAAATTTTATGATTTTGCACATTGCAAGTGACAGTGGGTTTGTAAAACGGGGGTTACTTTTATTTCAGTAAAAGAAAACAAATTATCTCATGAGATGAATGGTTCATTACGACTCTTGAGAAATTAGCCCCAAAGTATCATTGAGATGGACAATACGTTATATCGTCTTCCCAGTAGTTCATGGCACAAACAGGACATTGTCGAGTGGTTCAGGTCAAAGAATGTGGCTTTCTATGTAAGTAACGTGAAAGTAGAGCAGCTAATGATAGCCAGGATATAGCATATGAACGGTTACGCGGCTAGAAACAACATTTTTAAGGTAACAATGGCGAAACAGATAACAGACCGTCATATCAACAATGATATTTGAAATGTGGCATGCAGACATTAGGTACATAACAAAGAAAGAATAAAAATAGTTTGAGTGACAATGTGGTGGACCAATTGTTGATAAACGCGTAGGAGTTAACAGAATCGATTCTGATTACAGAGCAGTTCTAGTGTGTGATTCACGCAAGCAACCTTGTGATAACAAAATAGGTAAAACATACTGTACCTCCCTACTTTCTCTCTCACATGGAAGAAGTTCCCGCCACCGTGACATTCGCTTTGTATTTACATCCACTTCATTGTTATAGGGATATTCTTAATAATGTGAGAAGCATTAAATATACATCGTTTCTGGTCAGTTTGATTTACAGTGGCAACGCTGGACAATATCCAGGTATTTCAGGACATGGACGAAGGCGATTACCTTAGACACTCAGATCTCTGTGGGATGTTTCGAGGTTATTAATATTCGTCCCGCATTTTAGCATCATTTTAATAATGGTGTGTAACAAAAGTCCAACCAGATACGAAACGTTCGACAGTCATGTGTCAAAAATGTGAGAAAAATAAAATGATAAACTGCGTGCAGATCAAACCTAAGTTGACTGGAGTTCGTGGGGACTCTGCACCAGGGAAGATGACATAAAGCTCAAAAATAGTAATGATGATGATGATGATGATGATGATAATAATAATAATAATAATAATAATAATAATAATAATAATAAAATAATAATAATAATAAATGTTTACTGAAAGATATCAAAGAAAGATATCTTATCGATTTGCATCATACTTCTTTTGTCAATCAAATAGATTTTGCAAGGAAGGAAATATAACAGTAAGTTAATAAATATCAGCAAATTCTTAGATGCCATTATTGAAGAGCAACAATTGATGAATAAAGTACTAAAATGCACTAAATCACATTAATTAAAACACATAAACAAAACTTTGACTGACCTAATATTACATTAGGTACAACATCTGCATTTTATGCTTAGGGTCTTGGGTTCGATTCCTGACTAAAAAATTTAATTTTTATTAAATATCCAGCGTGTGGTGGATGAGTGTTAGGTATACTTGTGTTTGTATGTATGGGTTATTTAATAACCTTGTTTGTCGTTGGGCGAATACCTGAAAACTCTTATATGTGTATGACTAATATATCAGTTAAATGAGCACAACAACATGTCATATGTTAAATGCAACAAAGTTAGCTAAAATAAACAATAATCAGCTGTTGCCTTTGCAAATAATAGTACAACAGTCCGTTTAGCAGGAGAATAGGTGAACTAAAGTGCGGAACGGTATATTTTTAGTTTTCACCAAAGGCAAAAGGAATTGTTAACAATTCTCTCAAAAAATGGGAAACCAAAAATATTTTCGATATATCCCTGCTTGGACATTGGTCACATTTACCAGGAATGGTTCACAATAGCCTATTTTCTAATTTTACCGCGACATACACGAAAAGCAGATAGCACTGAAGTACAAACTTGTTTCAATATACAACACACGTGTATTTCATCGTCCTCCTCCCCTTCCAAAAGACGCTTTAAAACGGCCTCAGATTTTCGCATTCAGATGGCGTTAATACAGCCACTGAAGCTCGGATATAAAACAAGCCAGTTATTTCCCTCCTAAGAAGAAAATAAAGAATGGGTAAATCAAGCGCTGTTTCAGATGTGTGTCATTAATATTAACACTTGTTTTGGGTCCAATGACCGGGATGCTTGCAAAGGGACCATTGCGCCTCATTTCCATACGAATGCAAGTTCTCTATTTTACTCCGCGCGCGCGCGTCGGGGAATGAAGAAGAGGAAGCCCAGAGAGAAAGAAACAGAGAGTTTGTGTGTTTATGTATTTGTGAGCAGTTTCGTCCTTAAAGGCTTAGCAAAGAAAATATGCATTTAAGATTAGTAAACAAACACGCGTGTTTTTCCGCTACCGAGTTTGAAAACTTTACACTAAGCGTCTTCGTATTTGGTGTTTATTCTTCTTAATTCATTCTGTTGCCTTTCCGTTCTTTCTTCTTCTTCTTCTTCTTCTTCTTCTTCTTCTTCTTCTTCTTCTTCTTCTTCTTCTTCTTCTTCTTGTACACGTTCGGTAAATTTTCGCATTGCTGCAAAAAGTACCTAAGTCTGGCACTGTAGCTTCTAGCGAAATCTGTTCATGATTTTTCCTCGCATTAGACTGTTATGCATGTGCTGCAAACAGCCCGCTCAACAGATTACAGTTCTAGAGAAGCAGGCAGGTTAACCGAAACGATTATCGTGCTTTGCATCTATAGACATTCCCGTGTGATAAACAACTTCATTTATATCTTTTTTCAGATGTGTGACGAACATAAGCCGCTCTCACTTTTTTTTTTTTTTTTTTTTTTTTTTTTTTTTTGAGAAACAGTATTCGATATACAGCCATTAAGAGCAGGTCGACAATGGAAGTATTATGATAATCAGCATGGGAAACCCGGAAAGTAGTAGTTGCATATATTGCTATCTCGTAATGGCCTGGAGGGTATGAAGAAACCATTGCAAAGACAATCACGATGAATGAAACTATGCGGAAATTAACATACATGACTTCTTGTTGCTTATAGGAAGAAGATATTCAGCTTCTACAGTCGACTCTGTTGTTTCACTTTCAATATCAGCTGGGCACCTCAATCTGTATCAATCAACGCTCCTGAATTAGGTTGCAGAAGTGGACATAACTTAAAACAATCTATTAATTATTACCTTCAATTAGTTTAGGAGGTGTGTGCTGCGATTTTAGTCTCATATATTCTTCTGTTGGTATAATGTCCATGTAAAGTGCTATAACAGCACTAAAGCTTTTTCGCAGAAGATAAAGTAAAAAGAAGCAGAGGGCAAAAGATAATCAAAATGGAGGCCAGATTGCTGGACTTTTAAATTAAACCGACTCTTGACGACTGTTCTTCCAATGGACGTAGTGACTGAAAGAAAACTATGCCATGTTGCAGAAATCATTACTTATAATACAAACGACATTCTGCGCTTATTCACGTATTTCTCATCTCTCTTCTTTTTTATGGAATTAGGATGTAGCAACATTTTGCGTATTCTCTAAGATTTCATTCTCTGTATATGATTATACCAAATTATTTGCAACAAATATATTTTTTCTAGTAGAAATAATTATATAAAAAATTAAATATATTCAGTTCTACACTTACACATTCATTGAATTTTGTCTAATACGAATGGAAAACTTCTTTTCGGCACACTGATGACCTGAGATGTTAAATAGTGTCCGTAAGTTAACTAAACAAGATCTTCATTTCAGCAGTTTCTATTTTTCTCCTGCCGGATCAGTTTAATGTCCAGTTCTCACGAGTATGTGTTTATACATGCACTGCCATTACTTTATAGAATTTTAACTATGTAATTTTTAACGTATTTTTGTTCAATGTTTGTAGTGCCAATTTCTTATCTATGTGCTTTTCGTTTCTGTTTCCTTTCTTCATGTTATAGTTCTTCGCTATTTCATTTAATTTGTATACTGCCATCTTCAAATCAACTTCGACATAATATAGTGTTCCGAAATTTGTCATTCATCTTAAAATGATTAATTAATTGATTTTGCTAATGACTAACAATTTTGTCTATGTACCTTGTTTAACACCGTGTCAGAAAATTGTTACTAACTTTGTCTCCTTTGACGATAAGTATATATATATATATATATATATTAAATTCATGTGATTAAATATTTAAATAAAATATGTGTGCCTGTATTCTTTAACAAATATTTTCGTTAGCTAATTTGTTAAGAATTTTTTTAAATTACAAAAAGCCACAGCTTCGTCGTTTACTTCACTTCTGTAGAGAATAAACATGTTTCCATTAAAATACAAAGCTATTCCGCAACCAAAATTCTCTGCACTACAAGTGATGTGTTTGAAAATGAACTCCTTACGTAGCGTTTGAGCTTGTGGGACTGCTTACACGGCTCGCTTTAATAACGAACGCTATTCCCTAAAGCTTCGCTCACTTTAACTTGAAGCCAGAATTAAAGGATGGTAATGTGAGTAATTAATAGAAATATGTTTTTCTAACATGAAAATTCCGGGGCAATATTAAACTCATACTCAGACACTCTAAAATTAAACATTTTGCAGTACTTTCTCCGATGGAATGCATGGAAAATAAAACCAAAATTAAAATAACGTCTAAAAGGAAGACAACTTATCTGCTGTATAGAAAACGTACTCATTAAGAACTGCAATCAAAATAGTGGCAAAAACAATACTGAGTTTCTTCGTGAAGTCAGTTAACGTGAGAACCAAATAGAGAGAGGGAGGCAGGGAGGGAATTGCTGGAGGCGATAGTCTAAAGGAAAGGTGAAGGAAGATAAGCGTAGGACACGCAAAGATCTTAACGTTGAAGGAAACAGATTGGCAATAACGAAATATAATTGTTATGGGAATACGAAATGAAAAACAAAATCGCAACGAAATGGGTAATGAATAATGGATTGCTTTTAAAGAATTAATGCGAATGCCAGTAGTTCTGTTCAACACCTACATAAAATAGAGTTTTACTGACATACTTCGTGTAATGAGATGGTAATTGTTGGCAAGAGGAAAGATATATCTATCATGTTGGCCACATAATCCGAAAATTACATGTAGTCCTAATTGGAAGCGAAAATCTGTTAAACTTCCGTATGGGTAAATGACGTAATTTTTAAATGCAACTTCATGCAGTGGCCTCGCTTTTGCTCACAGTCAAGTCTAAAAATACAATTTGCCTATTTCAACAAAAGAAACAGGTATGCATTGAATTTGTTTATATAGTCATCCATATTGCCCGAGATCCATACAAGCACTTTAAAGTAACAGCAGTAGTATTTCGTTTATTTACGGACACTCATTAACATCTCAGGTCTTGACAGTCCTATTCAATTCAGGGCGTGAAACGGCCAATAAGTTTTGCTCAGAAGTCCCTCTCTCAGGCTTGAGGTACTTGCCGTAAGTCTACGACACGGGACCCACTACTTTACTTCTTTTCTGAAGCTCTTTTAAGTACTCGTATAATTTACAAGTCAAACTTACTTTAATAGAAACCACAAGATCTACATCACTAAGACAAATACTACGATTTTGAATCATATTTACACTACATTATTGGAAGTCAAGTATTCCTTTACAAGACATAAGACGAAAAATAATTTATTTATTGAAAGTAGTTCTTGACACGTTTTATATTTTTAATTTGCTTTTATATGTCCACAGGGAGACTACAGAATGTTTATTGCCCTATGTTCTATTCTATTTTTGGTAGCACGACAGATTTGACTGTGAGAATTGTCCATATATTGGCAGGGCACGACATGATTTTCTGTTTGACTTATTTACAATCCCTCTTTTTGTAACTTCAGTGTATCTTCACTGACTGAACTTTCCCCAAATATTATTCAGAAACTGAGAGGAAGTATCATAAATTGGCCGTATTCTATGTAACAAAAATTATACACAGATTATTAGAAAAGGTGCGTAGCATGGCGTGCTTAACCTCTTGGAATGATACAAGAATATGGACATAACTCTAGAGTGTACAATTGAGTAAATGCGTTTAAAATGGTATATCATTCCGTGTAGAGCAAAGGAAAATTGGATATCAGCAACAAACAGTGGATGCTCAAGATTCTGACTAATGTCAAAGGGTGGTTTGTGTTCAGAATTACACAACATTCTCGGCTTGGTACAGCAACGAAGATGAACACTTGCTGGTACATACTGTCAGGAGACGAAATCTGGGTGCATCACCACGAACCCAAACAACTATAAATGGATCATCCTGAAATACTGGAATGTTTTAGTCACCTAATTGGATCAAATCTCTTTAAGGTTTTCAGAGAATGGCAGAAGTTTGTAATATGGAAGACAGTGGTAACATCAGGATAAACCGAAGATAGGTAGTGGATGTGTTCCTCACGAAAAACTCGTGGAATACTCAATAAATATTAAAAAGGTGGAGGTCCTGAGAGCATGAGATTTAATGAATAGCAACTTTGGATTACATGAGAACCTCTCTAGATCAATCTTATTTCATTCCTATTTCAGAAAACACAAAAAGCAACAGCTACTTATTCATTCTGAAATATAATTTGAATGTCATAAATATGTTTGTATTTGGCCTTGTAAAATTGCAGAATTAGAGGAATACATTTTTCTGCTTCTAAAGGCAATACGTACACACGTTAGAGTTAAATATGTCCGCAGATGATTGCCTCGGAAAATGAAGATATTCGCCCCGGAGAGTAAACATCTTGGGGTGTCAAACAACGCTTTAAAACACCAATAAGAAACGCTGAAGATTTCCAACACTTAACAAGCTCTGTAGGTTATTTTTGCACCTACGGTACATTGGTTTTTCCACATTATTTCTATTTCGTTTCATTGTTGTAAAACAGTAATGGCAGCATACCTTGTATCCAAATGCATTTAATGGCTTGTTTCAGACACGCTTTGTTTGCTTTATTGCCTTTTAAACAACTTGGGGTGCAAGGCCATGAAAGAACCGTATAAAGGCTCCTCTTAACTGCCTCGAGGACTGTCGGACGTATAGAAGCTCATGCCGAACGGTTTCGCATGTTTGTACTGAGTTACGAGTTCATTTATTAGTGTTTGACGATTTGTCGCGTGCAGTTGTTACCGTCTTTGCCGCAAGCTTGACTCACCATCCAGTGGCGTGCTGCAGTAAAGTTCAGCTACGTTTTAACCGTCGTTAATGACTGTGCTTTCTTACTTACCGATTACAACTTTTAAGAGAAACCTTCTTAGCTCGTTATATGTTGTACAGTTATTCAGCAGAATATGTGTATGCTGAAATAAAATTAGCAATGAACACAATAATTAGCAAAGATAAAAGAATTTTATACATGACATGAACGTATTCACCACACTCATAAAAGAAAATAATGCTCAAATATAATCAAAGCCTTGCTTAGGCAACAAACAACCTGTAGCAGATTTGCGTTTTGATACGGAAGAGCATGTGAGGCATTTCAAACTCCAGACTCTCATTAAATCAATTAAAATCAATTAAGTTTAATTTTTCTGTTTTATTCAGTTACACTGCACATATATGGTGTTCAGGTCGATATAATCCTACGTGTCGTAATTGGTACAAAGTATGCAAAAACATATTCCAGAAAATATAAATGCGTATAAAATAGCAAATTATTAATTATTGTTTTATTCACATTCAAACATTTTATTATTTTTTTGTTACTGATATATTTACTATAAGGAACAGATACATGTTTAATAGGTTGAGTGATTTAAAATGTTATAATTTCGCTCTACAGAATACACTGATATTATATAACAGAAGAAATTAATAAACGTGTCTTTTATGTTTTCCACATATCAAGCTGTTTTCTTACCATTGCTTGATAGGCAAAATTTACAGCGTATACATTGGCCATAAACTCACTCTCCATCCTTAGTTTGTCAACTCAATCATTTCTTTTACAAAATGTCGCTTCAAATAAGCTTTTATAACAGTTAATTTGGTGACTGGATACTTTGTTACGCCTGGTCAATTTTTGATGATGTTCGATGCAGAAAAACGACCATGTTGTAGAGGTGGATGTAACCGTCTTTTTAAAGCTTGGTCTTTGACTGTAGGAACCGCCATACGAAGAACTATCATTTCAGAAGCAATACTCAAATTATATTCCTATTCAGAACCAGCCTTTTCAATGTCGGATGCCTTGACAAATGCTCATCTGAGTGTCACTCAAGGATATTTTGCCTTGGAGCGTGTACAACAGTACCCTTGCAGGATATAAAATATTTAGTGCCAAGGAGCAGTTCTTGCTGAGATAATAGGGAACAAGCTAATTGTTTGTTCACAATGATCAAGGCATTACAATATAAAACAAAAGCATTATAAAGTACAAGAATAAAATTACACATGCAGCTTTATGTTGCAAACGCTACGTACTTATACACCACAATTATATTAATGGTTATAAACTTTTTGAAACGACTAAATTAATTTTGCAATTGCAGGCAAAGTTATTGAGTAATAGACGTAGTTTATTATATTTAAAAGGAAACTAGAAAATTATATTTATATCAAGTCTTATAGATCGGAACAGAACAGCGGGGTTACAAACAGAAATGAAATCATAATAACGTTTGACTTGAACCCTGAAAAAGTCAAAGTTAAAGTTTTAGGTATTTTTATGTTTATTACAGACTCTCGTAATAAATTGTGTGTTTACATTCTTCACATATTCACACATGCTCTCGAATTTGAGGCCATACCCCTGCAATGTTTGTAAGTTGTCTTTAGGGGGCCCATAGTGACGTAATGCTAGAGGCCGTGCTACTGGGCCTCCTAGATCAATCCATCACTCACAAAAGTTAAATGTTGTGCTAAGGATATGTAGAAAATGTAGTAGTGCCCATCGTGCATGAACATACACAATCTCGGCTTACTGGTATAAGAATATTTTACGTTTGACTATTAGTGCACTGCAGCGATAAACACAATCAAATAGAAAAGGCAAATGAACTGAAATGGAAGAACACCCTCTTGCCTTGTACCCCAGTGTTTACCGGCAATAAAGAATGTTGTAGGAACGTTTTGCTAGGTTTGCACACTTTTATTTAAACACGCTGAAAAGCAAAAACGAAGGTCTTTGAGCTCACATTTTTCTCTTGTCTGTTCTAAACACACTTCTTTTAAATAGATATAATTTGTTATATTTCGAAATGCTGGGGTCTAATTAAGCAACTATTAAGAACCGCGTTAACAAGGAAATTCTTTTTGTATCATGTTCAATGAACGTTTAAATTTGGAAGTTACACAAGGTACCGTGTGTTTCAACTCTCTCTTGGGAATATTATTATTTTAAGCATAAAAATCGCATATCTCTGTGGTGGATTTTGAACCCAGGACATGTGTGCATTCCAAGAGCATTAACTATTCCAGATGCTAAACAAGTACAGCTTATATCTGATCTCCTATAGCTCTGATATGTGGCAGCGTGTACCGCCTCAATATTCCATGTTGTATACATCGGATAGGACATTTCCGACATATGCCCTGACAGCTGTCGGCCATTTCAAGCGTTTTCTGCTCCATTTGCCAGCACGGACGGGGTCAACAGTTTCATCTTTTCCCTATCATTCTCGATCATTGCAGGTAGCTTAAGCAATCGTGAGGATGGAGATAAGACCATCACCTTCTTGTGCTTCAAGCTCATCAGCATTCACATTTCCTTCATTGTAATATCTGTCATCATATACTCCCTGTTCAACTCCAGTTTTCTTTGTTAACGCTTTAAGATTTGTCATAGATAAGTTTCTAAACGTTATAATTCTAATTTCTGTAATTATTCTGTAATATTTATTTCATTGCCTGGAAAATTGAAAATTTAAACTAAACAGCACATTTACTTCTATTTATTTTGGTGTAGATATATAAAAAGCTGTGGTGGTATATCTGAAATACAGAATGATTCAAAAGTCTGGGGCCATCATTAGTACAAATAGCTAACAAATTGAAACAGCAACAAATTAAAAACAGGTTACATTACTCGGCGTTGGCACCACTGGGACTGGCGCGAGGATTAGCGTGATGGCACATGATTCAGTACCACGTGACGGAACATTGTAGTTGCAATGATAAATGTTTCAGTTTGTCACTGTACAAATGTCTGTGTCAAGTGTCATTTGTGAGTGTTTTGCTATCTGTACTAATAGCGAAATTGTATAATACAGTATAACTCTCCCCTGGGTCCTATGACGCAGAAGTTTTGAATCATCCTGTAAGTTCCTGCAATATATTTCGATTTATAATTACTGTTACCACATCTTTAGCAAAAATGTCATATGACACGATCATTTACCGAAGTATTCACCTGGAATACACTATCTGCTAACGAACTTTGTATTAACTTACAGTCAATACCCTTTGCAAACTATTCGCATTGTTAGGACTATATTAATGATCGTGATTAATCAATGAAACTTTTTGAACATTAGAATCACCTAAAGCAAGATTCGATACCGACCCTCCGTATATGATGAAGCTAGTTAATATTTAGCTCCAATAATGCCATGAGGCAACTGTCATTGTTAACGTTTGAATTGTTAAGCGTTAGTTGTCATCCAGCCGTTGTTTAACATTTTCCAACGCTTCATAATAGAACTGTAAAAGTTAAACTGAACAATATTCACTAGTAAGCTGTTCTGCAGTGAATATGCTCTTCAGTTCAGAGAACAAACAAACTATATATACGTCACCAAGACATAACATTTTCGGAATTAGCAATAGTAAAGTGGTTAAACTATGATCATGTGTAAACGTGCAAATATGATTCCAATTTTCTCAAAATACCAAGAAAACTACATATTGCAGATCGAATGCACAATTTTACCACTTGCATAGGTAAACAACTAGGAAGGAAAAAAAAAAAAAAAAAAAAAAAGAAAGAAAGAAGGGGGAAAAGAAAGAGAAAAAACAGAAAAAAAAAAGAAATTATACACTTCCGTATTTTTGGCATTAGGCCATACTATCACATGTCAAAGACAAAGATTGCAAAAAAAAAATCTGAAATTTCTATATTAAGTATACATTTATTTATCTGGGCACGATTTTACGATAACTCTGAAATTATTCAAGTTGAATACGTGACAGAAAAACTTAGCTACTGTTCTTTCCTGGCCGGTACACATAAAGAATGCAACGGTAATTAGGTCTATTAAACAAGAAGATGGCCAATGAAAATCTAGGACGATTCTAGGTTGCTTAATGACGTCATAACACTTTGGCAAAGTATTAGTGAGACAAGAGGACATAAACCTTTTTCTGTAGAGGAAAAGGCTGATGTAAATACGGTCAATAAGACGGACAGTCACAGTCAAAGGGTCAAAAAGCATAGCGTCAGAGACAGATTTCATTTATTTAAGGATGCTCTTTTACATCTCAGGTCATCAGGGCCCAATTCAACTCAGGGCGTGAAACGGCCGAAAACTTTTGCTCAGTGATCTCTTATTTCAGGCTTGAGGTCCTTTATCGTGCCGTAAATGTACGACATGCGACCGACGACTTTACATACTTTCTGAACGAAGTCATACTTACGATTTTTACGCCCGAAAAAAGACGTGGTAAACCTGGCCGAGATTGAACCCGCGATCATGGGTCTACAAGGCAATTATGATTATCACTAGACCAACAGGACCTACAGCACGGATAAGTTGATTCGTTCTTTGGCTTTGGCTCTAGCAGCATCTCCGAAGATAAGGAGAACAAGTCTTAATCCTAAAGGTATTAGTTAATAAACTTAATGACTTCTGTAACCTTTCGGTAATTTTTTATTATATTACTCCGCTCTAACCTGTATATGTGGTCTAAATTAGTACCATAATCAAGAGCAGCACGCTTGGTAAAAAATAAACAGACACATTTCGAGGTGAAGAGACTACGATAAAAGCCAAAGAGTAGGTAAAGCCTGACACAAACCGATAGACGTTTTTAAAAATTACAAGAGCAAGATAACCGGTTTATCTTAACCATGGCAAATGAAAAAGCGGGGGCTGTAGAGCATCCTATCATCATGCGCGGAACAATGAAACTCTAAAATAATACCCGACCCCACCATATAGAAAACAAGGTTTGGGTATCGCAAAGGAAAACAGTGAATGATTTTGCTCAGTATCGCATGTGGGCGGGAACCTTGCCCAGATTTATGTCCCGTTCAAACACTGTGGACGCCTACATTACGTTTTCATTCTTAAAACTTGCTTTGTTAGTTAGTCCCTCCGAAGTCTTTTAATACTTTTAGCTTCAGTTTCTTTCCGTAGATCGACTCTTAGCTAAACATGTATCTAGCTCATGTATAGGACTACGGACTTTTAACCACAATAAATCTTATGTTGGCTCCAATAATCGCAAGAAAATACAGCTTTATTTATCAATTTAATTAAGCAGGCAGCAGAACAGATTTTGTTTTCCGAGATCGCCTATCTTGTTTTGTACAAAAGCAAAAACAAAGAAATGAAACATGTTAACATGAAGAGACTGATTGGGGCGTGTACCTTTTTAACATTTACATCCAATGACAGTTCACACCAGACCAGAACAGCGATCATAAGTGTCATATCAAACTTAGAAAGAACTTTCTAAGAATTGCTTTAAAGTTATAAAAAGAGGTCGGCTGAGTACCAAAAGTGCTGGCTTATATTTAAATTTGCAAGACGTAAGATATCGTTTGCTCTTTTTAATTTAGAGACAATGATTAACTGACTAATCCTTCCTTTGAATATTCTTAAAAAAAAAATAAATAAATAAAATAAAATATGCCTACGTCAGGTCAGCATTACTTAGCAAGCTACTCAGGCAAATTAACTGTATTTAACCCTTCAGTGTAACTGTAAAAAGTGAAAGTACAGGGAGTTCACTTATGCATGTTGCGGAAAAAGAGAGGAACTGCACTTATGGGCCGCTCTATTGTGCCACTATGACTCTGTATAGCAGATGTAAAAAAACACCAACAATAACAACGATGACGACGAAAGTGCTAGGCATTGCTCCAAAAAGTCATGGGTATATTTTAGAGTAACAGTATTTAACAATGTCTATGTTTACATGATCAACGGAAATCAGCAACTGCAGTTTAAAACATAGTATAGTTAAAGTTAAAGCACTATTACAGAATCGCCCGTTCTAACAAGTGTTAATATGTCATATATTGCTGCAGTTAGACCTACACTGTTCCTCCGCCCCTTTTCGCACTTGTTCTGAAGGACCAAAAGAAATGGTGCGCTGCAAGATATAGACCATTACTGGGTGGGCATAAATTACACGGGTTAAGGCGTCACCTCTGCGGCCAAGCAATTACATCAACTCATTAATCATGACATCACAAATAATTTTGTTAAGCTCTTGGGAAGAGACGCGCGCGCAGAGCGAAAGAGAAAGTGAACTAGATAAAACTAAAGTATAACATTAATAATAATCCTATTTCTTTGCTTATATTATTTTTGTTTCATCACAGTGAAAGATTTAAGTAATTCCTGAAAACTGCGCTTTACTTACAAAATATCAAAAATTTCCTTCGTAACATTCATTGGTAAATCTTCTGCGCGCAACTTTTGGCAATGTGCATAAATGGACCCTGTTTCTATATTTTGACATTCCTGGAGTATTTCACTTAACTATAACGCAAATAAAGTTCGAGTGACCAAAATATTTGAAATAATACTTTTTCTGAATAAATGAATCTGAAATTTGAGTTTTTATTTATAAACTTTCTCAATAGAAAGTGCATATTTTCTAGGAATATTTCTTCAATTCAAGGTAAACATACGCTATATCTTAAACCGCTATAATAATATGAAGAATATGAATATATCATGTAGCAAGGTTGAAAGTGAATTGTTACAATTAGTTGCCATAAATGCTACATAAGCAAATCTTAAAACTGTTCAAATGAAACACACTCCAAAGAAATTAAACCCGGTTCCCATGATCGGTCAATGTGAACGGGCGCAAAAAATTAATAGATAATGTATCAACCGATATAGAGCACAGATAGAGTCGAATCTGTAAATTGATTAAAAAGGAAAAACAAAGGAATTGAGACGAAATGAACTTTATAAGAAGTTGTCAACTTCCGGAACTACAAACAGTTTAAGAATAAGGAAATAAAAACATTGGAAGAACAATGTAATACAGGAAACAAAAGAACAACTGGTACGGACTTGTAAGACAACGGAGATAATCACTGACCTGGAATGGACGCCACCGTTCAGAAGAAGGAATAAAAAACTCCTTTCCCTGGAAATAGTGGGTGTTGCATAGAGAGGGAACAGACTTCTATGTATACACTACATTCTGAATAATTGTGCAACATAATGTAAGAAGAGTTTAGTAGCAATGAAAGAAACCTATACCCCTTTGTGGTAAGTGGACTAGTTTCGTTTTTACCTATATGACAGATAAAAAATAGTAGAAATGCCCGCAATCATTTAAGGAAACAAAAATAAAATGCGGATTTTTTAAATTAAAAAAGTGATTAAAAAGACAATATTGCGTAAGGAAAATTAGTAAACGGTCGGATCATGAAATCTAAATTATATCATTAAACCTACATATTGATATAGTAAGAACCTGTTGCACTTTGATAACTAATAACTTGCAACGTAATGATGCAAAGTTTCACTGAGAGCATTCTCTCAGCAAGAAATACAACTAATACAATGCCTCTAAGCTGGTCTTACTTGGTGCAGCTCAACAACTCTCCTGTACTCAAAAGTGACAAACCAAGGTTTGAAACAAGATTTTAGCATTCCATTAGTTAGAAGTCCTCCCAAGAAATTTCTGAGGAAACAACTATATTCAGTTTTCGATATTGAAGGACAACTGATTTCTTGTAAGATTACAAAGATGCCTCAATTCGCGGTTTTTCCCCCTATTTATAAGACTTTGCAAGATCTCCAGCACTTCTACCGTGTAACCTGATCGAAGAGAGTCCCAATATGAGCATTTTCTTAACTGCGAAAACTGAATTTGGGAGCAATGGCAAGAAAAGTAACCAGAAATACTTAACATTTTTAAAAAGTGCAATGCTCTGTGGGTTTGGACAAAATTAAGATAGCTCGACAATTCAAGGACCACAATATGTTGTATGCCCAGAGTGAAGGCGAGGCGAGCTAATAAGGGTCTCGAAGAGATGTATTCGCGCCTGATAAAATGCTACAGTGACAGATTTCTTCAACGTACAGGACGTGGGAGGATCTGGTTACGTTATTTAGATGGCGGGAAGACACATCCATCATTATCATTCTTGATCCATTTATTCTCATAGCCCACAATCTAAGCAGGTTGTCACCAAAAACAGGGTTCCTAGCTCACACCTCTAGGCCTCTTAAAGCGCACTGCCACACATGAAAAAACGAGTGTCTGCAATTTGTATGAGATACAAAGGTGGTTTCCATACAATTATGTTTGGAGCGGAGGGAAAGAAATGGAAAAACAGGTTGATGTGCCATTCTTTACCTCTGTCCCACTATTTTCTTTTGCGCCCCTAAAGTAATTTTCCTTAAACTCCCATGGTGAATGCTCTATGTAAGATTGATGGAAATTAAATTCTGCAAGCCTGGAAGTCTCCTTTCTACCACGTTCATCGCAAATACATTTAACCAAAAGAAATAGAATTACAATAACCCGATAGCATGACATCTGCTTCAGTCATTTACCGTATTTATTCATTTATTTTCTCATTCAAATAACGTAATGTACCATCTAAAAATGATTCCACTCCTTTGTCAGTCTAACAATGGGGAAACAATTATGCTTTAGCATCCAGATAGCTAATGTTATTTTCTATAACTGTTATTCATTAAACGTTTATCATCACAATCTTTATTTTACAACTTTCTTCATTAATTATGTGCATGTATATATTTAATAATTCCCTTACCAGCTGTTTGATGTGTTACTAGACAGGTTATAATTTCTACTGTATCAGTACAATTACTAAATGCGAAAGTCGCTATCTATTTATAAATTTGTTGATTTGGTTTATTTACGGAAGCTCTTTAACAGCCCAGGTCATCAGCGTCCCATTCAATTCAGGGCGTGAAACGGCCGGTAAATTATGCTCAGAGGCCTCTTCTTTCAGTTTTGAAGTTCTTTTCGTGCCGTAATTGTACGACACGGGACTTATGGCTTTATTTCTTTTCCGAAGGAAACCATACTTAGGATTCTTACGTCCGAAAAAAATCGATCCTGACCGGGATTGAACCCGCGACCTTGGGTTTACAGGGCAAGTGTAGTTATAAGTAGACCACCAGGATCGCCTATTACAACTTGTAAATGAATAAATATTACAATTATTACGTATTTTGAAAATTAATACTAACCATAACAACAACAACAACAATAATAATAATAATAATAATAATAATAATAATAATAATAATAATAATAATAATACTTCTGTGACTGCTAATTTAATTGACAGTTGGTCACACTGCTCCTGCTGGACTATCTTAAAAGGCTCGAGGAGAAGATGCACAGGCTATAGGAAAGAAACTCAAGAATCTGGCTTATCAGTATCATAAGAATAACACAAGTGGATCACACCATCGACAAGCTGTGTGTGTCAGGTATATCTCGGTAAACAAACAACAAATTTAACTAACTTTTAGATAGTTATAATCAGCATGGGCATTATTGTCCGATCTCAGCAATCCCTCCAAACGAGTTATGACTAGAATTCCGTGTATGTGTTATATTCTTATCTGCTCGCTCTTTGCACTCCCATCACGTAGCTATGCATTGCCTGGACTACACTTTTCTTTCTTTCTTTCTCTCTCTCTCTCTCACACTTCTGCTGCTGATGTAGCCTCAGATTCAAAGACCTGGAGTTGTGGGGGACGAACGCAATAGGTGACGTGGATGAGGCGTTTTACAACGCGTCCTTTCACGATGAATAAAAATGATTTAAAAAAAAACCGCATGCGGGGAGACAGGCAAAGCTTGAAGACGCGTGCGTGCCAAGCACTTTCCGCCGCCATTCTCAAAACCAGTACACTGTCACCCAAATTAGACATGAAATCAGCTTTTTGAAACTATGGAAATGTTAAAAAAATTGTTCCTGGTGGCTTCTTTTATCAGGGAAGGATAATCAACACGACTGATCTGTAATTTACCAACACCCACGCTTAACTTTATTTCCAACACCAATCTGGTGTATAACTATAACAACAACAACAACAACAACAATAATAATAATAATAATAATAATAATAATAATAATAATAATAATAATCTTCTAATCCTGAATGGACCAACATGTTCCGGGGAGACTAGAATCTCGTCAAACAACTAAAGTGTCATTTGGCTATTGCAAAACAATGTAGATGTAAATCTGGTCACAAATAGCCCAATGATGTTCAATGTGACTTTGATATTTAATTAAGATGATAGCAGCACTTGAGTAACAATTAGATTGGGATATAAGTAGTGTGAAAAAGTGTAGTGATTTTTTTCCTTTCTATCCAACATTCTAACCGTTCTAGCTCCCTAGACTTCTCCGCGAACTAAAGGCAAATGCGAACAACTGTAAAACATACCCCTATTAATGTGCTTTAAAATTACGCACAATACATGCAAAACGGTATACATATTTCAACATCCTGTATAAAGCACCAGTAAACGGAATAGAACGGAAGAAGCAGTGCGGTAAGATGCAATGAAACTAAAGATGGGTATAGATGTATTAAACGTATGAAACACTGTCTGTGGTGCCTCAGTACTAAGAACGGTCTTTAAAAACCTTGGGAACTCTAATGGTTTTGTTTCTGCACAAATGCAAACAGAAACGAACATCTTTAATCCGCTGAACAAGCTTCCCTGATAGGTGCTAAGAATAGGAAGTTTATTCGAAGATGGCTGCAGGCTTCTGGAGAAACTACTGGGCATTTGCCTGAAAGCGACCTAGAAAAACCGCAGAAAAGCCTTGTCCAGCATGAGATCGGAATGCGGACACCGGGGTAAGCTGCGCGGCGCCATTGTGTCGACCCTTAAGCGTAATTCCATTGCAAGAAGAATATCGCAGGTTCGAACTGTACATAGGCACAGCGTATTTAACGCGCATTCTTTGTCTTTCTTTTGGAAACTCTAATGGCGTGTAACACATCACGCAACGTTTCATCTTTTCACCAAGACGCAGCTTTACAGCCCTCAAGAGTCCTGCGAGATGATAAATGCGATAGAGGAGGTATAACCACGATCTTGTTTACAGCCTCATAGTTTTTATTATTATTATTATTTTTATATCGCTATAACCTTCCGTGCCAAATATGGTTAGAAGTCTGCGACGAAGAAACAATAATGACCTGTGAAGTTGCGGAATAATACACACGCTTTTATAAAGTCACTGTTTATATTGTTGCATTCCTTAAGTTTAAAGCGCTCCAACATCAAATCATTATTTTATAAGTTTTAATAGCATAAATAATGAACGAGAAAATATCACGAAAGCTTTCATGTCTAAACATTACAGTCACTTTACCGCTTAGCTAGAATGATACCATAATTGATGTTCTTTTCCTTATGACAGGTATTGAAATATCTGAAGTTGTACCAGTAATACAAAACTAATTCTTCTCCGACGATAAATAGTGACACTATGAATTTCATTTCCCGATTTTTCAGGGAAGAATTGTTTTCCACTACTTAGCAAGTTCGCAAAAATATTTCATATTACATTTTTGTAGCTGAGCTTAACTTGAATATGGCTATATATTTTCCTTTTTAAAAGGCATTGAAGTGAAAAAGTGCTACTGACATTTAATTTTAAATGATAAAACAAATGTTCTGGAATCTGTTCCTGGCATTTCCCTTTACACACAGGCAAATTATTCAAAACGGCAAATGAAACTAAACCTTACAGCATAAGTCACAGGCTAAAAAAAGATATTTTTCAGAATATAAAACTTTTAGCAAGCGTAGCAAAGCAACAAATAATTTAAATGCTAAATGTTGAGTAAATGTTTAATATTGCCGAGGGAGTGCTAATGTTGTGCACGCAGATGTTTCTCTTTACCATTAGATATAAACTAAAACAACACCCATTAGACACGCAGTCTCGGACGTGCATACCTCATTAACTTCACGATCAGTTCATTATTTCTGGTCTTTGAGGTTCCTTATCGTCGTTTCCAGTTATGTAGCTACTGTTTAGTGAGCAAATTACCTTTAGAGTGCAATTAGGTTAATATAAACTATATCACACTTCTAAGAAGGAAAGTGTTAGAACGAAAGAAAACAAAATTGAACTTGGAAATAAATGCAAATAATGTCACTTTCCTCCCCTCCAACTCTCCTTCCGACCTTCACCGTTGGAACCCAGCATTCAGAGGTATGGGGCAGGCCAGTAGCCTAAACATTTAAATGAAAAGACCGCAATTAGCATTCTAATGAGTTCTAATTCTCCCTAATTTATATTCCACGACTAATATGTGACACCACAGTATCAATACTAATGGAGTCACATTCATCAATCATTGTCTAAGCTGGAGGTACCTTCAATAACGCATTCCATTTGCTAACAATTTTCCACAAATCAAAGCAAAAGAAAATAGACAAGACAAAACCTCAAACTTGTTAATATGGCAGGCTAAGTAATTTGAAAGGTTCTTGAGGGTGACTGTAATGCTTTTAGCTCGTAATTTAATGTGAACCAAGAAAATGCTTTAGATGGGAGCTTTGTCATACAGAATTGTTATTGAAACAGATTTCCGAGCTGTCAAGAATGTTTTAAAATGTAATATTGCTGTTACCAGCATTGAAATGGCCCGCATAAATTTAACACTTTCTTACACTCATATCAGAACATGAGTTCTAACCTTTTAGTTGCTATGAGGATTTCTGAGGTCACCAAATAGGCTTTCATTCTTTATTTCAATGTTATTTTTGTGTTGCTGTTATTATCATCATACATAGTAGACCCATCTGTGTTTACTTTATCCTGTTTTATTGTTCTGAGAGCATTGCGTCTAGTTCTTCTTATCTTTTTTTTAAGTGTTTTCTTTTCGTATTCACTACTGAGGTATCAAATGCTGTGATATGATGATGCACGAGATGAAATAATAAATTAGGAAAGATTTATTTTTTGCGTAGAAGGAAGAATTTTAGATCTAAATTTGGAATACCTTTCCTGTATTTGCCATTGATGAAGACTGAGGAAAACTTGGAATAAACTCTCAGCCAGGGAGCGAACCAGAAATTCTGGTGGGAATCGAACCGCAGATCTCCCGTTCACATGTTCATGTCTTAGCGAGCTCGGCCACTGTGATGGTAACTGTGCGTAATTCGTTTTATTGTGCTCTATAATAAAATAAAATTGAATTATCATTTAATCTTTCAAGATGCTCCGGAAAGGATAAAGGTTATTAACTTTTAGTTTTTAAGATACTAAAAATCTATTAAATCTCCTTATTTAATGATATATAATTTATGCCGTTTTCTAACTGACATGTTAAAAATACTTGTTCTGCATGGACGTACCTCGATTAGGAAATGTTCAGCTACTGACAAATGTTTTTCTTTCCAAACTTCATGCCCAAGAAATACATTTTGATGATTTTATGGAACTAAATGATGTTGCAAATCTCTAAATACATGCAGTCATTTATAAACATTTAGACCTATCTAGTTATTCCAGTTAGAAGTTTCTAGAAGAATATGCTGCAACCTAAGGGACTGAAAAGCACTGAAAGGTGCTGTTAACTTTTATCACTTAATACCAGAAAGTGTTTCTATTATAAAAAGTGCAAGTTTTCTCAGAGTCTAATATGCTGCTTCAAATTCTCAGGATATATTTAATACATATTTCTGATTAATATATTATGACAATTTTTGTATGAAGTAATTTTTATCTAATTTACATATGGAACATTTTATTACACTTAAATGTGTAATAAAATTCATTATATACAAAAATTATATTTCTCTAATGAAAGCGCAGATAAAATTTGTTTTAATTTACTGTTAAAGCTTTTATAAACAACCCGAAATATTTTTAAATTGCAAACCTACACAGGTTCTGAGAAGATTTGCAATTTATGAGCATTATTTTAACAATAAAGAGCAAGAGTTCCTTAAGTTTGAATAGGATCAGGAAAAATAAAACAGCAGGAAAGGTGCAAAAAAAGGACAATAATAAAAAATTATAGAACTATTGCAGAATTAACCCGGAACATTAAAACGCAACAAGAATACTTTTTGAAGATAGTTACATAAATTAATTCTTACTATATGGACATCTTGCGGTTATCTATTGTGCGTCAGACCCGATGAAATTCAATAAAAAATTCTTCCTGTGAAATAAACTATTACAAAGATTATATTTTATTTGCTCTAATATCTATCAGTGACGGATAGATTATAAAAATCCGTATAGATAAGTGGTCCTATTGGGGATGCCTTTTCTGATAATTTATTTTAATACTAAAAGTTTTAACTTATATGCAGAGCGTTATTCAGCTTATAATCTGGCAGCGCCCGGAGGAACTTAACCGCATTTAATGACTTGAGTCTCGGTTGGCTACGAAAAGAATTCTTTCATGTCGTATCTTCCCTGAGGCGTTTTCAACACAATTCGGAGTTCTTCCCAGCACGAATACACCAATACTGAAATTAGAAGCCGTTAAATGGAATTTCCAATTCATTCGTACACCATCTTGATTCCTAATTATTTTCTGAATAGACCTCAACGTCATTGATTAAAATATATACTTTTAAAGGTAAGGGAAATGCCCAGTGATAATCTAATACAACCGTTAATTAACGTTCAGGAGTGGCCGGTTGATACATATTACGGAACTGATTTAACCGCTTTGTTAAATTAATATGGTCCATCATATCGGTGTTAACTGGAAAGATTAGGATTTTAAACGTGAGCACCCTTGAAGTAATTTTAATTTTGCTACATTTATTTACATATATGCGAAATTCTAGAAAAAATTGCAGATCCCTTTATCAGTCCCAGAAGTGGCACATGTGTTCAACAATGGTGTGTATTGCTGCTTGGCAGATCGTTTTAATTTGTTAATTGTCGTCTAAATCTGAAATGATAACATTTAGTATTTCTTAAATTCTAACAAAAACAAGCGACTGAATTTAACATATTGCTCCGTTTACTTTGTTTGAACAGTTTATTCATATTGATAGGTTTGTTATTAGCAATGCTAAATACTGCACTTGTGGTGTTCTTTTACAAAAGAAAAAAAGAAAATTGAAGAGGAATTGAGTAACAAAAGTTGGGATCATGATTTTTATACCTGAAAAAAAGAAAGGAAGTAAGGAAGACAGTGCCGTGTATTCATGTCGTGACAATGTACAAAGTTATAACATTTTAATCTTAATAAGAATTACAATACCGCGCTCTTAAATTTTGCCATTAAGTATCAAAAAGCTTATAGTTTGAGAGTAGAAAATCTAAAGACATTAAGCATGCCAATAGTGTCTGAACAAAAAATAATGTATACTACTGTAAATTAAAACAAAAGCACCGTATCAAGTAGCAGAAGCCGTTTACAAACGCAGAGCTTTTTAAGGAGTGTTTTCTAGCCATAGTGACACATTATGTTCTGAATATACAAATACAAATCAGATAAAAAGTGGCATACAAAAGTTGCAAATTTCTGACTGTTTGTGTTAGGAGAGTTAACGAAATGTCGAGAGAGTGCTTCCTGGAAGAAATTCGTGAATGTGGCTATTTCAGCCTTGCCCCGCAGGTACCAGCTCCACCTCTCAGTAGCTTTTATTTTTCAAATACCGCAATAAGATAGAGATTATAAAGGAAGACTTCTTAACAGTAATACCTATTTCAGGTCAGATACGGGGAATATATTTTTAAAGCACTTAAATCATTTTTGGTTAAATGCAAAACTGAATGGAATAAACTTATATCAATGTGAATTGAGGGATGCCCCTCATTGGTACATTCCCATATAGGATTTATTTCTTTGTTACAAAAACATTTAAATAGAGAGCAGATATTAACATAATATTGTATTTTACACCAAGAAAATCCTGCTGCTAAATTTAATGAAACTTTTAAATCTGTAATGGAAGTATGGTGATGTTATATATCGCGATGAGTTATTGTGGTAAAATAAAGGAAGATTTTTGGAATGATTTTTTTTACCTTTTTCATAAAACATGCAACATTTTCTTTGGAACAAAAATTGAAAATATATACAGAAGAACTAAGTAATAATGATTTTACTAGTTTCCCATGCTTTCAACATCATATTCAAGAAAACTCAGGGGAAGAAATAAACTTCAAACCTTTTGTACAAATGCTCACTGTACTTTGCCATTATTTCAGATTTAAATTTTTCGAAATATTCTAATCTCATTTTGATTAGTCGAAAAACCCTGGTCAGCGACGACAGCAGATTAACTGCGTTGTCAATTTTCGAACCTAAGATTAGAAATGTGAAAAACAACTCACTTATTTCCAGCAGAATTCAGAATTCCAGGGTATTTTTAAGAGAAACGAAAAACTAATTCAGTTTCATAGTTTTTGGAATATTACTCCCAGAAAACTTGGTGTCATGTGCAAATAAAATGTTGCAACTTTGGATCAACGTATATTTGTGAAATGACCTTCAGCAAGATAAAGTTCATTAGGGTAAACATAGATCCCGTCTTCTCAACGACATCTTGGAAAACGTGCTGAGGGTATCTGTTTCAAATCAACCAGCTTGTATTGACAAGATTGTGCAAAAGTAGCAGAGTCCGACAGTTAACTTCAAACGAACAGCAGAGGTATACATAACAGTAAGTTGTTTTTTGTAGAAATAAATGCCCCAATTGTCGACATAAAAATTAAATATTAATATAAAAACAATAATAACAATGATTATTACTAACACTATTGTATTGTGAAATTTGGTACGGCTCTCCTACAAACCACCACGAGTGGCCGAGGTCGTTAAGACGCGGACTCGTGAGCGGGAGGTCTGGGATTCGAATCCCACCAGGCTGTCCTCCCTGACTGGGGTTTCTTCCAGGTTTTCCTCAGTCCTCATAAATGGCAAATGCCGGGGAGGTACCCTAAATTTAGACCTGGAACATTTCCTTCCTTAAAAAAAATTCTTTCCCAATATATCATTTCAGCTCATGTATCATCAGTGTCCTCCGCCTGTGCTGCCTCAGTATAGTAAAAACGGGCGTTAAACTTAAATATCGTATCGTATCGCTCTCCTACAAAACCGTTTCTTATATTTGGTTCTCCTGTAATTTCTAGTGAGAACGAGGTGTATAAACATATCTTAAAGAAACACTTCAAAATGTCCAACCAGAAGAAAATTTTCCAAAATGATCTGTGTTGTAGAATTTTCTCAGAGAAGTGAAACGGTGAAAGTCGTGTCGTTTATATGTGAGGTTTGAACAGATGCTGGGTCACTGGAAAGATGAACTGAATTAAATTGGCATGGCTGGTGTCTTCTGGAGAGAGGAAACCCCGTAAAAATCTTCCCTGAGAAACTTGATCCTAACACAGGTTCACGTATGTAAAGCATACAACAATGGTAGGTATGCTCTGAAGGTTCTTCCCTTTAGATTCAAGGGTCGCTCTTCAAGTCGATGAACTTTAAGCCAGAAAAATTCGGAGGCGTGGCTTCTTCCGGAAGGGAAGGAGGCCGTTTGTCCTGTGTCACGTTAAAGAGCCTTGGGTATCTCAAGAAACCCTCATATCCTACAGTAACTTGCTTTCATAATAAAGGAAACAAAGATTGATACTGTTCCATTGAGCTGCTAGCCCTCAATTGGCTTGGGCATCGATTCAGAATATATGTTTAATTAAACCCTGCTGCGATCAAGGAAATGCCAGATAAATTCGTTTATGATTTCATTAACTTATCTTATTCATCATCTGGAAGACCTTGGCAGTTGTCATGGGGCATTAAATAATTACAAAAGGACTGGGCTGTTAACAAGATTTCAACAATGCAATTAATTTCTTATTATTACCCATTTCGTTATGCACAACAAATAAAATGATGTTCCATCTGTGTGAGGAAAGTCTAGGCATCGGGCATGATTGTATAAAATTCGTCACATTTTATAAACGAACTAAAGGGTTTCTATTAAGCAAAATTTTGCTTCGGCAATAACAATAAAAATCAGTCATGAACCTCTTTTCTATAACCAGAAACTGCATTTCTAAATAAAATCCAAGAAATATGTCCTTCTAAACATGGAACTAGTTAATTGTAGATTTGAAATGACAATACAATTGACATTTTTATGCAAATAATAAAGAACAGAAATTGTTTACTAAATAATTTTAAGTGAATGTTCGAATACTATAATCTAATAAAAACGTCAGACATTTTAAATGTTTTGATTTTAACAATCAAGATGAGTGTTATACATATTCGCGTCTCTAATGTCTGCAGAAATCGCTCCCAATACATTTTTTTTAAGAATTTATGAATTTATGACAACCCCCTTATGTATGCATTTTCGTGTACTTTAGCAAATATTGTGCAGGCTTTGCAGGGCATTTGATCATTGCTTTATAGTGCTTCAGCGCTACAGGAGCATCCTGTTTATTTTAATTAATTATTCGTTAAACCGTTCATTTTTGTGTTTGTGACAGCTAAATAAGCATGCATGAATTACAAAATGCTATAGCTTTTACAAACTTTTCATTGATTTAATGTGGATAAAAAATCTACCTAAAACGGAATAAAAGCTTAATGCTTTCCTTTAAATTAGAGTAGCATATGAGCATTTTATTTTAAATAATACAAATATCTTGCAAGCATGCAGATAATATTAAAGAATTAAAGTTAAATTTGCGTTGCACAAATTACACAAACATTAATATTTGAAGAAGCTTTATATTCAGATTTTTCGTATATACTACTTAAATAATTAACAATACAATTCCCACATAGTTTCTTGGTAATTAGTCCCTTGTGACTTCAATCTAGACAAGTTTTTGTTGTTTTTTTTTGTTTTTGTTTGTTTGTTTGTTTTTTTTCCAGTTCTACTGTTTCGATGCATATCTTAAATATAGGTTTCTCCAGAACTTACCACACTGTGAAAACCAAACCATTAACGATTTTAAGTATGTATGTACTATATTTTGCAACTGTTTGTTTGCCACTGCATCTTTCATTTCACTTGGGGGTCTTACCACCTGAGAGATGCAGTACTTGAAAGACAGTGTCGAGATTTCGAAATTACAATTTAAATGTACGCAGGAAATTTTAGAGGATGTATAACTGTCTAAGAAGAGCGTGCTTTATGAAAACATCCTTCCGATTAATCCTCAGACGCATTGTTTTTTACTTTCACATAAAAACAAACAATACCGCGTTTACCAGCCGAGCTTCGGGAGGTTAGGATTCCGGCGAACGGGGCTCCAACACGCCGACACCAGAACAGGTTCTTTCCGCTTGCAACCCGGGACTGAACTATCCGTTGGAGACGTTATATTGTATGATAACCGTAGAAAATCGTACAGTTCGTGACGAATGCCACTGCTTTATCCAAGCACATTTTTTTCTTGTTGTTGTGTTGAACGCAATTACAACATGAGTTCTTCCACACCATCATTCTTCTTATTTTAGTGCGTTGGCACATTATGATTTTATTTCAACAGTCACGTAACTATACTCCAAAGGAACACAATGTTTCTTGTCATACTAGCCACATTTAAATTAACTGAGTGCAAACAAAGAGTTTTGAAACTTCGGAACTAAACCAAGGCCCAACACTATTGTCGCAAGTTGGTTGTTTTTGGTTTATTTCACTTTTAATATATACATTACAAATTGCGAACAAAATATCTGTTTGAGGAACAATTATTTTAATAAAGAGCAGGACCCCGATGAAATTATCCGTTACACAGAAATGGATGAATGTAGAGTAAAAGACATTGTCGGGTTTCATTTATTAATTTATTTACTCTGGCAAGGGCCTTCTCTTCCACTCTACCAGGCGAACAGTGTACAGTATGCATAGTTACATTAAATACAGAAAAAATTAAAAAATTAAAGATATATAGTTATTATGAATATTACATATTTTAATTTAGTTACAGCGCAATAAATATAGCGTTAGTGTTGTTCGTGGGAAGGGAAGAGGGGAAGAAGCGACATACTAACTGTTGTGATTCCCAGAGTTGAGGCGATAACAGTTGAATGTACGATTTACTGATACCGTTAAGTTTTAACTGCATATCTTGGCCTAATAATGAAGGCAATTTTTTTTTTAATTTAAAATATTATTTTTCAACATAAACTCCTTGAGATAAATACATTTACTCCAGCGATACACCAATGACATTTTCCCGTCTCTGGCGCGGTTTTCCGAAAAAAAAAAAATAATCCACTACATCTGGAATCGCATCTTGGTACGGTGAAACACGCTGCTCAGCAACGCTAAAACACTTTCGTGGGCAGATGCAGCGTCTTCAAAAAGGGCCTGTTCTCGCAGCTTTATCACCTTGTTGGTTTAGGAAATTGCAATAGTATGTCCTATTCTGATTTTACCCTTCTGAAGATAGTGGATTAATAAGATGCTAAAAGAATGAAGGCACAACCTTTACCCTGGATGGAACCGACTTTGTTTTCTTCGGCGCTAAACAACCGGCGTTTTTTCCTGCTGTTTCGATACTGGCGTGTGAAGCGACTCCAAGTCTCAATCACAGTTATAACTCGACGCACGAAATTAGTTATTGTCGTTAAAATGCTCTAAAGCTGTTACGACATTTTTGTTCATCTGTTCCAGAGCGCCGAGTTAAACAATAATTTGATATTTTAAATGAATGCTTAAAACGATGTACCAGCGTAAAAAAAGAATTACCTTGCCAGTTGCTTGGCCTCTATGGTCAAAGCTGAGAAGCTTAATTTTCACTGATTAACCTGCTATGTGCTATGTGCTTTCTATATTGAAAAATTAAAGAAATTGTAAAAAAAAACAAAAAAAAAAAAAAAAAAAAAACTAATACTTGAGTTCATAAATAAATGAGCGATGGTCGGTTCGAGAAGCAATATTTCTTGTATACGAGAATGTTCTCTTCCGATAAAGGTTTTATCTACACGTATATATTTTTCTCCTAAGGCGAAAAATTCTAAATAATCTTGTTGTTTAATTTGTTATTCATTTTCTCTTTTGTTTTCAATTGCTGCAGAGAAATCCATTCTCCGATGAAGTAAATGTTCTTTCTCCAGTCTTCCAGAATTCTGCATCACAGAGTAAAAAGCTTCATAGAACTTTGTGCTTCTACATAATGTTCTTTTTACATTAACTTGATTAAGTTTTATTACTTTGAGATTTATAGGTAAATTGTTCATTAGATACCCTTCACCTCATGTAGATAAAACTAGTTGCGTTTATCAACAATGTTTAGGTTATTCATTGTTAACACAACTGAACAAGCGCTATATCATTTCGAGATGCAGCAACGCCTAAAGTAATCAGCCTTCCATGTTTTTTCTTTGACATTAAAATCATGATTCAAGCTGTATTCAGTCCGGTGATGCAGAAATTATAACTGCGGCGATATATGAATATACGAAAATCTGGCCAATTACAGGCCCTTATCAACAACGCGCGAATTTAGGGAAGTACACAATTAAATTTGGATTGCTAGGCATGTGCATTATACACAAGTATTGCATCAATAGAGGAGCTTGTATTTTTAAAGTAGTTAATTAATATGTTGCATATTATGTAACAAAATAAGAGTGCTTGAATCCTGAAGGAAAGTTATTAATGACAGCCTGCAATTTCTCAGCTTTCCTGGAAAGTACTGAAGAAGTACTGTGGAAGTGCCAAAAAAAAAAAAAAAGTTAGAATTTTCGAGCTCCTTTTATCAACATCTTAATGGGGGCTTATAAGACGACTAATGATTACTACAATTTTTTTAGTTCTTACAGAAATTCTCTCCAACGGTGATGTTTTCGCAATTTTATTATATTGTGTTTAGAATTTATTTCCTTTCCTGGCCACTAAACGTTTATTATAAGGCAACTAAAACTTAGTCTTTATAAAATTTAACATTTATGTAATGCTTGATTTATCAAACCACAGTGCTAAGCAAGAAAGTGCTAAATAAATACATGGGGCTCCCATTTAAAACATTTCCATTTTGAACAACTACTTCCTCCTCCTCCTCCTTCTCATTAGCGATACATTCCGGGGAGAATCTTAGCCTGCCGCAGCGACCTCTGCTTCCTCTACCTCCGCCTTACGACTTCATTGATAGAGAGCAGTATTGCAGTGGGGAATGTGATCAGCATGCCAGTCGCTTATCACGCGGCTCCCTAGATCAAAGAACGCCACCTCTCCATTAGGCAGCTTCCCAATTATCAAGAGGCTCGGTGGACCCTGGTCCAGATCTCCCTAACTCAGAAACATTACTAAGCGGTTCCGGAAAACGAACTGTCACTAGATCAAAGCGGTCGTCGAGGTACCTATTTCACACAGATTTAATTTTAAAACAATACGTTAATTTACACACTGATTAAATTCTGTGTTTCACCCTACCTCCTCTCTGAACTTTCAAATGGCACCATTAACTTACGATACTTACAATTTAAAATGGATTCAATTGTTATCTATCGTTACCTGCCAACCTGAACTGTTATTCTTTGAATTTGGACAGAATAAAAAACAATTTTTACTTTTCTAATAAGACATTAATTTTGTGAAAATTACAATTATTTATGTTACAGCAATACACGCTGTTTCGGAATTCCTGACTTACACACCAATTTGAAACTGTTTATTAGCAAAATTCAATTTTAACGTTAAATGCTCAATGGTTTTTATAGTATTATTTTTTCCACGTTCAATCAACAATAACAATCCAGGCTATCTGTAACGAGTAAAAAAATATGAAAACTCCATCTTGTTTAAAATTTCAAATCAACATTAGTTTTACATTTCCTCTTTAATATCTAAATTGATATGCCTTTTGTTTAAATTAAATGTATGAAAAATAATTATTCAGTCTGGGAAAGTTTGTATATAAATTATTATTATTATTATTATTATTATTATTATTATTGTTGTTGTTGTTGTTGTTGTCGTTGTTATTATCATCATCATCGTCGTCGTCACCTTCCTAAACCAATTCCTAAACCTTCAGGAGGATGGTCTTGGCAATAATTATGATGAACAAATACAAAGGTCTTCGAGAAGATGAATATGTCCAGTTAATGATAATAATGTAGATGAGCTCGGAGTCCGTCAACGCTTAAAGTTACCTAGTACTCACTGTTTTACAGCAAGGGAAAAACAAAAATCCTGCATCTTGTGCCAATGCAGTTACCTTCGTACAAACCAAATTAACCATGGAATGGATAGTAAAATATTAAGGAATACGTCTTTATGCTTTATAATTAAAAATGTTTAATAATAAATATATGTTGGTATTTTAGGAAGTAGTTATCTATGTTAGAAGCAACCAAAAGCCATGCGTAATAACAATAACAAGATGTCATCACATTCAGTTTTACAAGAACCTCAGGGTGCATCATTATATATGGTATAGTGTACACAAGCAACGCATAATATTTATTTATTTTTTTTACTAAATATGAACTAATTACGTTTCTACCGCAACGCAATAATTTTAGGCTATCGCTCTAGCGTATCCAAGACACACAGCGGAATTGCCATTCTGTGGAAAGAACTCCACAGCATTGTTTACTGAAAGGCTGTAAGTGAGCTTGATATATAAAGACGGAAGAAGACAGCTTTTCTTCTGTTTACTGCCGCAAATCGTTTGCTGCTATTTGCTCCTTGTGACATTTGCAATTCATTAATTCTGTAATATTACGGCTTTTCTAAAATACGTCTTTATTACACTTACTTAGGAATGAATGTCGGAGTAGGGCGATGTATATACTTTTGTGGTTGTCGGGAAGTAAATTCTTAATCACATTTATTATTTCAGACGGAATAAGTAGGGTGTAGCCCTGCTTTTACATTATTGTAAATGCGTTTGTGTAAGCTGCTATGTTAAGTAACTTATGCATATGTCATACCGGCATTGACGGATGTGTTCATCTATAAATATGAAATAGATTATAAAACAAATAAGTAAAAACATTTTCAACCCTAGCTAAACAATGGCATTTCACAAAGAAGATGTGTAATACTTATTCTTTCAGGAAATCGATTCTTTTTTGTTAGTATATAAATTAGCGCAAATTTCATAGTCCACGAATTATCAGTCCATAAAAGTTCCTAAAAAGAACTAAAATGAAGAAAAAATGTAATTCAGTCTGTACAAAAATATTACATATGTTTTGTACTTTTCACCTTTATGGATCTTGCATATTTATGCAAAACAAATAACATATGAAGTTCTGAATTTAAATTAACAAAATTTAGATGAACTATTTTCTTTATGCGTATATGTATAAGTAGCAGCATGCGCAGTCGCAGTTTTCTTATGTTGCTCTTTGAGTAAAATGCGCCTACATAGATAAACAACGTGAGTTATTTTTATTGTCTTGTATAGCCAGCTGCCCTTTCGAAATGTAACTGCAATGTGGAAGTGTTAGCGAGCCCATTGCAACTTACACAATGTATGGTCAATATGAAAATGCATATACTGAAGCTCTCAAATGCACAGTTTATAGCTGTAATTAAAACCGCATACCACAATTTGCATTGTTCGCTGACTGTTATGCTCTGCAGTAATCCTGTTGTAATGGCAGACCGATATGGTATACGACTGTTCAAGCTGCTTGTCTTAATAAAACAAAACATTAATAAGTTAACTGTTATTGTTTCTGAAGATGTGTGCACCTCCGACATTTAAAGACTACATAATTGTTAATTTATTCACTATTAACGTCCTATGTCCTTTGCTTGCATCTTTGGCTTGAAGAAACAGTGTCTGTGAACGCTCAAATAATTTTGCACCATAAAACCACCACCTTAGAGAAACGAGAAACCAGTGTAGGTCTAATCAAAGGGGTTTCAAACCTGCACCAACCTGGGCATGTATTGCTGTCGCAATGACATTCTTTGTCATGGTGGGGATAGCAAAAATGCCTTGGCAATGATGACTAATAAACACTTGGGCCTTGCATTCCTCTTATCTGAAACGTGGATTAGTCAGATTTCGGTAGGGTGGATAAAGGAAGCGGGGAATTAATGTTGCGTTTAAGAGGTACAAACGGAATTCTGTTATCGTGTAAACCACGTCATGTGAGCCAATCATGACTTAAAAAGGAGTCTACGTTGAGGTCTTGACCTCAATAACACAAAGTCTGTGAGCGAACTTATTCTTTTATGTTTCACTCGCAAATTAAACTTTAATAATCAAAGCAACTTTCAGCTTAAATACGAAAAACTTAATCTCATAACTATAATCGGAACTGCGGTGAAAATGAGACTTAAGAAATGTTTATTGCCAAAAATTCTAGAGGTAATCTGAAGGTCTTTGCGGAAGATTGAAAAAGGGAAAATCCCGGTATCCTCAACTGCAGACATGCTTATTAGCAATCTGGAGGTGCGAGCAAGATCATAGCAAATACACTATACCGTACAAAGAGTAAATAAGAGCTGACCCCCGCCGTTATGTCACCTAACCAGGGTCTACTGCTTGGTTTAAGTGTAACAAGCTCATGGGGCCTATGCTTGAATGAAGAGAAACATGATCTGATTTTGTATGTGCAGGATTCAATCAACCGTTCATTTCTTAACTTATATAACAATGCAAAAATTGCAGGTTTGGCATTTCAGGAATGGGGACTGCGTTATAACAATCGTTTTATTCATTTCGTTTCAATAGTGCTTTGTTTTATTGCAAGTATGCATCCATAATGATTATCTGGAATACAACACACCAAAACAAAATAAAACAAAAAACTTCTATAAGCCAAAAGATGGGCATATACAAGTTCTTCGCTTTTTTTTTTGTTACAGAAAACAGACTCATATTTATAACATCTATAAATCGATGTTGATAAATGTTTTGTTTTAAAACTATATTTGTTCTTTGCGGGCTACAACTAGGAAACCTTGCTACAACATGTTTGTACATTGAAATCATTGTAGGGCGATTTTTTAATAAAATTCACTCCAAATATAAATCAAAAAGGTTGGGTGACCCACAGAAAGCATATGGCCAACAGAGACGAAATTTTAACACAATTAAATATTTAGAATACACAAGGCAAAATCAAAAATCTCAATTTGTGATATCAAAAATTACAAAGTTTACTTTAATCATATTAGGCATGCGTTCAATTACAAAAATCGTAATATATTCTATTTTTTTAGTAGTGTTTAACGCCCGTTTTTACTACTGAGGTATCACAGGCAGGCGGTGGACACTGATGATACATGAGTTGAAATGGTAAATTGAGGATGAATATTTTTTAAGGAAGGAAGCGTTCCAGCCCTAAGTTTAAGGTACCTCCCGGCATTTGCCAGTTATGAGGACTGAGGAAAACCTGGAAGGAAGAAAGAAAGAAAAAAAAAAAAACAGTCAGGGAGGACGGTCCTGGTGGGATTCGAATCCCAGACCTCCCGCTCACGAGTCCACGCCTTAACTGCCTCGGCCACCCTTGACGGTATATTTTATTTCTAATGATGCATTCTTTAAGCATTGTACAAAAATTAAAAAGTACTGCACAAAGGGGCAATGTTTACCACATAAAGCTGATATGCTGTGAAATAGATTTGAATTGTTTTTAATGAATTTATATTTCTATTGACTGTATTTATTTTGGTACACCATGGAAACCATTGGAAACAGCGTTAGAAAAAAACTGTATTCCATGGAGATTTAACAATTGGAAAAGAACTTACGCTTATGAAGTCAAATACTGAAAGTTGAAAATATGTAACTATACCGGAAAATTAGTATTTAATCTTTTATTGGAAACATTTCATTCACAAAATACGGTTGTTTTTATCAAATAGTAAAAGAGTTATTATAAACTGAACTTTAAAGGTAAAAAATTTAGCATAAACTTCACTACAAATAAAAGTGGCAACATTTGGGGAATGGGGAAAAAAAAAAAAAAAAAAACATGTACAACGAAAGTAATACACACACAAACGTGTGTGTGTGTGTGTGCCCGCGCGCGCGCGCGCGTGAGTGTTCCGGCATGTCAATTTAACGTTTTAAATCCAAAATTGTTACATTCCTGTTATTAAATATTATCTTTAAACAACAGAACCATGTATCCAACGTAATAATGCAACCAATCAAAATTGTGATAAATTATTATCGACGACACGATAGAGAAATGGGGGCAAATCAACAATACTATATAAAAAGTAAAAATTATGTACACATACAAATAATGACAGGATAACTGAAACGTTGCTACATTGCAAATGCAATGCCTTCTGTTCTTTTCATGAACTGATTAGAGAAATAAAATAAATGTAAAAAGAAAGCAGAGACGCGAAATAAGCTAATATTCTACGTCATAGAAAAGAAAGCTGTTTTGATTGAGAGGTTCAGTTTATAACATCATATGATTAGCTTCACATTGCTGACGTATGCACAATTTAAATGCAGTTCGGTTACTTCAACGCCAAGATGTGCGACTGGGGTCATGGATACCGCAATAGTTAAGAAGGATGTTTGGTGATCCAAGGTCGAAGTTTCGAGCACTGCCTCAGGCATGCATGGGATCACAAGAGGTCCTATCATTGTCTTGTGTTGACCCATCAGATTTGTAATGAAGTAAATGCAGCTTTGACCAAAATCGGAAACTGATTTCTTATGGAATGTGCTTTCGTTACTTCCCTTAAAAAGGAAGGGGAAAAAAATAGCCAAGGTCATGTCTCATCAAATCTCCTCTTCGTCCCGATTCGTTTCTGGTGCATTACCCGGCGAGATAAAAACAAATAGAAAACAACGAACGGAGGAAGGCAACGCCCAAATGCTATAAGTAATGCCCGTGTTTCAATCACCGGCTGCTGGACAGAGATGCGAAAGTCAACTTGAGCACAAAAACCAAGAGCTCCGTTAAATGATTGCAGCTGGTAGGATTTAAATTATTTCCTTTGCGAAATTATCAACATTTTCTACGACAGTGAAGAAATTCGAAAAAACCAGCATGTAGAAGCTTTTCAGCGTTCCATTGGAAACCAGTGCTGTATATATAACAACATATGTATGTTGCACTTGTTTTCTTTTTTTCTATCTGCATGGCACAATAATAAGGAATTTTATACAGCAAATAGAAGATTAAAACAAAATTTGCGGCTTCCAATAAGCACAAAAATTTCGTTTTCATAATCAATCATAAAAAGAACATCTTAATGATATGGATAATCTACACAGGACATTAATAGTGGATAAATAAATTAATATCTTTAATCATTCTTATTTTATATCCTTAAGAAATATTGGTATATTTGTCTCCCACTGCCTCCATATTTATTTAGAAACATCGGTGTGAATTCAACCAGCAGTTCGGTATGCATTTTGTTTTATCATTTTATTTTTCAATAACGGAGACTATTGAGAAGGAACCTGAACAAATATGTATCAAGCGTTTCTCTAAACATAGTTTGACATATATGTTAAATATGCAAATGTCTACCCTATGGAACCTGTGCTTTAGGTGATTTTTCTTTTACTCCTAAAATTAAAATCAAGAGTATATTACTTCGCTTTCATGGTTTTAGAGCAATTATCTTTCCTAACATGAAAACTCGTTTAAAAATGTATTGCAATGAACATTTTTATTTCAGAAATGTTTATAATTTTCGTAGCTTGTAGTATATTGTTCCACCTAATTTCTAAAACTTACTTATTTGTTCTCTTTCATATTTATGACAAAGTGATTTTTGTGAGGGAAATTTATCATAATTGTTTTAACGATAGATTAAATCACAAGATGCATGTAAGTATTTTTAAGTAAGCTAAACACATACGTCGCTCCACTCAGCTACAATTTGTGGAATATAACGGTTCTCAACTTGATAATGCACTTCGCGACCTTTGGCAATTCCACTCTCATCTTCCCGTTCAAATCAACAATTCTCCGAGAATGCATGACAGAAAATCTTTATTTATACGGTATAATTATCCGTTGCAATTGCACCGTGCAACTCTTTAACATTTTTAAGCTCATATAAGCCAATTATAAAACAAAAATTATGAACCTCACTATATATGCCTAATATCCTTATATAGATAATCTGTGAAAAGAGTTCAATGCGGCTCGTTATCTTGTTTATAACTATATACTTCCTTCGAAAGGAAAATATACCTACATAATCAGCTAATCATATTTGTTTTCTGTTAATACGATTCTGGAGTATTTAAAAAACTACAGATTTACAACTTGAAGTGATATGAAATATCAAAAAATTATTCCGCAGTAGCACGCGATTTAAAATATTCAGCACAAGCATTAAACTGGGATTTACGAGATAAGCCTATAAATTATAGGAATATTAATTGATTAGAATGGGATATGCTCCGAATGCGAGTAACTGGCACGGCTGCAACACATTTATCACATCATACATGTGTGTTTACGTATCTGTAAGAGGCACGAGGATAACACCAAGTCTTGCTTGGCTGTTTGTCTTTCTTGTTTATTTGAGCACCTACATCAACACCGAAAACATTAAACAACATGTGTAATTGTCGGCTTTTGCCGTCTTGTTCTTCATTCTCTCTAAATAGCACCCAATCGTAACTAATTAGTCGCATATTAATCCGAAAAGCTTTATTGGGTTCCTTTTGCGTTCCTATAAAATTCTACAGCAATCTTATTGAAACAAACTAAAAATATTTAATAAAATGAAAATAATAAAGGGGTGCTACAATATACAATGTTGATATGAATCAGATAAACAAATAAGTGCCCGAAAGAACAAAAACATGTTAGGTGAGGGTCAATTTCCGGAAAACAAGAGAATAACACGGCTGTAACGGTGGCATCGGTCAGTGACTAACTGTGATCAAATGTTCTGAAAACTTAAGAATATTCTTACGGAAAGTGATATTTTGTATCTTTAAATTTACAAAGAGCACAGAGTTTTGAAGAAATTTATCCGTTTAAAGCCAGCAATTTTGGTTGTGTTCAGCGTTGAAACACCTCTGACCCCGCCCGCGTGGTCTACCGGAGGACTCCGTGAAGATGTCAACTAATACGGAGAACCTCGGCGACTGGATAGAAGTCAGATGCGTTCCAAATATGCCATGTTTCGCGCTTTCCGACCTCCACCAATCGCGACCACCGGAAGCACTAGCATGAAAGTACCCAGGTTAATCAGATAAACATCGGCAACAAATAAATAAATAAATAAATAAGCGTAAGTAGCAAATGTCTAAAGAAATCGCATTTTCCTCCCCAATTGTGGCTGCGGTTGTCTTTAAGAAACCTGCAGCAATATAAAAGATACCACAACAGTAAGAAGGGAAACATTTTGGAACTGGCGCTTTAATAAAGAAAGAAAGTTGGTAAAATATTATAATAATGACTACTCATGTTTGGTGGGAACCCTAGCAATTAGCCCACTTTTTTATTGCATCCAATGCGTTTACTTTTTGCCCCATGTAATTTACTGAAATAAAAAGGATGAAGCACACTAAAACAAAGCTGGGGAAGGAAAGGTGAGGTAAAATGACCCGAAGGCAGGTACATCAAGAGCTGGCAGGTCCACTCAGCTGTCGCCCACTGCTGTCCAACGTCAAAATACCCAAGAGCATTATTTATGCGTATGTCCGTTTTCCTGCTGTGCACTAAAATCAAACCTTTTCCTGCCTACATATTTCTGGCATTAGTAGAGAAACAAAACGTCCCAAGCTTCCATTTTTGGCTTGCTCCTTTATTTTTTAAAGGTCAAAGTGACCCATTCTAATATTATCAAATTTAATGCGTAAATTTCTGCCTGATGGCGAATTGAATGAGCACAATAGTTGGAATATTTTTCACATAGTATTTTCCCGAATTTAAGGGCCTTGTAAGTTTTAAAATAATAACGGTGGCGCTCGACGTTCAGAAGATAAATATCGGAAACAATGCACGGAAGGATAAATTAGATTTGATAGATATGTTACTTACATAGGATTTGTTGTGTTCCAATGGACGTAGAAGGACTTGGTGCAATCGCTGACCGTTGATAGCAGTACAGTTTCCAATGAGATCAATAGCACAAGTGTGAGACATGATGTGATTCGGGTACATGGTAATGGCTTCAAAAGTGGCACTGAAGGCGTGTCCGCCGCACCAGTCGAAAAACCGAAGGCCATATTTTTGCCAAATAAAAGAGAACTGATAAAAACTGATGTGATCAAAATAAATAAAAATAAACCAAAAATATGAAACAGAACACCACAACTAAAACAAAACACTAATTCTTGGGGGAGGGCCTGGCTGGTTGAGCCGAGGCCGACCTCCAGAAGACGTCTTCAGGTTCCTTCCTCTTGTTTCCTGCGGTGCTTGCAGAGACGATGTTGCGGGTGCTCGTCGTGGTCGCGTGAGGAAGATACGTAAGCAAAGAAAAGCCTCTTCTCGCTTCTCCACGTTACACGGGATTCACGAGATGCAAACCCTTCCACGATCTTGTCATTTTTAGGGCATCATCGTTCTGACATTTTTATTTCACTTACAACGAACCCGATTTTCCCTACAATTTCCGCGAAAGTGTTAAGCACTTGATGCAGATCAGTATGTAAATAAATGACTTTCTTCTTTCTTCACTGCCGCTTTTTGTGCTGCAATACGAGAAGTCAGGTGAGGAGCGTCTAGCCGTCGTCAGGATGGAAACGACCATCCACAGGCAGACGCACGCACTGACACACGGCGGCACAGGTCGGGTCTTCGATGCTCAGGCGCACTGAACTTGAGTTGTCGCGACGACGTAACGCACGGTAGGAAGTGCGAGTGTGGACACTCAACACACGTCCGTCAACACAGTCACATGTAGGCTCGACGCAAGCGCCTCCGGCTGCCTGTTAAACACGTTGCATGATGCGGACGTAGCCTGCCTTCCTACCTACAAAACATGCAATACCCACTCCCTTGCCTTGCCGACACTTTTGTGAAGCTTGGTCCGTGTCGGACAAAGTGGGATGCTCAGTCTTCCCTTCCCCCTCCAATTCTACTTCCCCTCTGCCTCCCCTCTACTCTCATCGTAGGGAGCGAGTCTTGATGGCTCTGCTGTGGCGATACCAAGTGCTTTGCCGGTTAGAGAGCCTAAGACGTCAAGAAAAGAGGAAAAGCTTCGGGTGTTTTGGGATGTATACCGAGTAGTGTGAGGTGGGGGAAGGAAGGAACATGAGGTATGGTCATGGTGGGGGTGGAGGGAGAGAATGGCCTGCCAATGTTTCGAAACGATGGAGAATGAGAATTAGAAAGATGTTAGAGGATTCTGGTCCACGGTTAAGGCAGGCACGTTCTGAAATTTCGAAATCGTCACATGAATGGTCGACTTAGCTTACAGCAGTGAGAAAATGCCCTTGTCCGACAGATTTCAGGCCTACTTCATTAGCAAAGAAGTTGGAAAAGCAAATAATAACCTTCCCATCTCTAATTGCTTTCATTTATTTTTCCGGAAATGTGTTGTGCAGAAGACAAGGAGCTGTTACATCTGGGTGTCAGATATTTCAACTCATTTGTTTTTCGAGTTCTTCGAGCAGAGCTGCATGAAAACCGCCTTTAACAAGAGGTAGGTGCACCATTGTTCAGCCTCTTTCTGGGGAATTTCGGTTTGAGCTATTGAAAGGTAAATTTTCGCGGCCAAATTTGTTTTTTTTACGCTAATATTTAATATAGATTTTATTGGTCACTGAATATTTTGTGCCCCGCTGAACTGAATGCTGGTGCATCTATTGCATTTAAATTGAAAGATCCATTACACAACTGTTGTTCTATTTCTAATACTGAGCAATCAACGTAAATTTATTACGCATTGGAGCATTTCCAGCTTATAAATGCTGAAATACCCCCTAGTTGACAACTTTCATATCAATTTCTCGAATTTTGCTAGTATTCGTTCAATGTGCTAAATGACAATCTGCTTTAAGAAGCGAGGTAACAAGTCTAAGAATAGCAATTTTTTTTTTCACAATTTTTTTCACAGTAGCCCAAATAGTTACATTTTCAAACAGATGCTTGTGAATGCGACGAAGTTAATTAAATTGTGAATAAAAATATTTTGTGAACTTTTTCATAATTCACCCCTTCAAATTTGTTCACAAGTGGTTTGTAAGATAGAACAGTGTAGTTTTAAATAAAATTCATCTTACTTACGTCATGAACATATATTTACTTGAATGTAGAGAAAAAATAGCAACTACCCTTTATTTAATGATCAACTTGAGAAATTAAATACAAGGACATTTCAAGCTTTATACCTGCCTGAACATATAAGTTCAGTATATTTATAGTTTCAGCATCACTAAAATCAATTAACAGATATTTTTGGCGCATTCTAAGTTACTTGTTCTAAGCGCAAATTGTTGTTATTATTGTTATTATTATCATCATCATCATCATAAATAGAAATATAATCTTTTACGCATATTTTTGTTAAGGTCCTTATTGGGAACATCACAATATACGTTAATTTAGCGGTATTTTGTTTCTTTTATGGGCTAAAATTGCCGTAACACTACATTCCTACTGAAACGTTATATTTTTATATGAGAACGGCTCAATTAATGTCCTTAATATCATTGAAGTATAATTTTAAGCTTAAAGTTTGTTGGAAAAGAAAAAAATTACAACTCTCTGGCTACTGGTCTTTGAGTGTTACGAATTAAACCGGAGGGCTTGAAGTAAACTTTTCATTGCGCTTGCGTTATTTTTAGTAACGACAATTTCTTTCAAGCAGGCAGACATCGTTTAGTCAAACTGCTGCTAGATGCAGTACCGCTTCAAAACTGTAGTAATATTTTGTGCAGTAAACACCATCTAGAAATATCCTCAAAAACATTCGAATCTACAGGCATTAATGTAGGTCAACGCAGAAGTTGCGGTATTTGGTTTATCAACAGTGCTCATTCATAAGTCAAAGAAGAAAAACAAACGTTAAAACTGCACGATTCCCGATGCCTTTCCTCTTCTAAGATAAACCAGCGCAAGCATTTCTAAGCAATCTGAAGGAAATAGCGGCAGCTGTTTGCTTCTTAAATACTTCATCTGAAAACAGTATGGGTTTTGTTTCGCTGCTCCAGTTAATATCACACATCGGGAGAAATGACAGTGCATTCACCAGCAAGCACTTGTCCATAGTTGTTCTCTTTCGTGTTTTAGCGCAACTATCGGATCTCTTCTGGTACGCTTCTAGAAGCGACAATAACGCTAGTTTTTAGCATTGTCAATTTAGTTTCCTATCTGTATGAAGATTGGACGATAAATACATGATTCCTTCTCTAATTAATATGACGCTTTTAAGTAATTCTATTATTCGCTAAATGTTTCTAGTATTACGGATGTTTACATATTAATTAAATTTACAATATAAAAATGTAGTTTACATTATGCATCACAAGGATGGTTTGAATGGCTAATACCTAACTTGTGGATCTAAACACCTTTCACTTAGTTGAATGGTTTCAGTCGAAATGAATTAAATAATTTTGCTGATGCACTTTTACTTTAAAACATGGTATATTTCAGCCATTTTGGTTTTCTTACATCATTACTGTTACTGCGAAGGCATTGTGAATTCCAATGGAACTAAAACAGTTGTTAGAAGTAGCTATTTGATAAAATGTCTTTTATAGGCAAAATAACACGTAAAACAAATGAAAATTTTTAGAGGTAGGCTTCTAACTACGTACACTTGTTGAGACTGAGTTCGTGGATTTGTAAGCTATATTTTTGGGGAGCTCTGAAGTAATTGTTTGTGGTGAAGGATGTCGACTTCTATTTATTTCGTGTCTTAAAGTCTATCACTCTGTTCTTTATTCTCTTTTTGGCCATAAATAATTATTGAAGGGAAAAACTGCTTTGACATGTCTAAGCGGGATGGAGTTACTTAACTTGTTTTTGCTGAACAGAGAACGCGAGTTCTTGATAATGTCGTATGACGGCGTAGTTTTTGGCAGTTGATCACACATTTTCTGGAAGTGTAATCTAATATTGAAATTGCTAAGTGTTTAACCAATTTTTTTTTTTTGAATGCTGTACTTTGGGTTTTAGCTTCAATATTTGTGTTTGTATTTGATCGTAAAATACACGCATTGTTACTAAGAGTAAAATAAAAATGGATAACGCATTTTTTTCACTCATACTTTTCTTTTTTACAGTCATAAAATAAATAAACTACATTTTTAACATGAAAGATAACTGTTTGTTATCAGAATGGCAAGGTTTTAACGATGCGTTTAATAGAAAATCTGTTGCTATTTGGAGTTCTTTATAATACAGAGTTTTTACAGGTCTGCAACTAAATGCAGGGTATAGCACAATAAATGATTTAACGAGCTCACCTTTGCTTATACTTCTGATTAGACATGAGCAAATCTAGTGTGTACTATAAAATAGTAGAAAATGGGGAAAATGAAACAGGAATTGATTCATTTAATTTTTGTAATGACAAAACAGCGATGCTACGTTATCATATTTGAATTGCTTACCAAAATTAGCCCCATGGAGCCAACATGGGTTTTTATTATTGCGCGATATAATTCTGTGAAACAAAGGAAAGATACCGGCTGGCTAAACAAGGTAGAATGCGGGCCTGCGAGTTCCGCAAATAATTAACATCTATGTCTTATCGACTATGTTAAACATTAAACATCTTAATAATAAAACGTAATACTGGATTTACAGCTTGCAATCAAACCATGGCTTACATATAGTTTTCGCTATACCCTACAAAACATTCCCTATGTATTATCAAGATATAACTCAAATAAATAGAACAAAAGAAAGTTTTCTGTGGATAAAAACTGAAGTACTAATTCATAACATAAGCGGTATTAAAAATTAACTACACAAATTTCATAAAACAAAATTATAAATATTGATGTGCTTATGCATTCTAAATCTCAGAATGTAGCGACTGTGGGAGAATTAAACTAAAATATTTTTGTGTTATTTGGAATATACATTGTTTCACTAAAGATGGCAGGGTATTTTCTTACTTGAGTGTTTAACTTACATTCCCCATATAAATCTCGAGGGCATAATGAATAAGTTTCGCAATGTAGTAACAACCAGTAATTCGTAAAGGTAATGATGTATAAAACGTTTATTTTCATACATTTAATACCATATAAAGAAATATCGTTGTTAGAGTTAGTTGAACTGCTATTGTGATATAAATAAGTCAATTTTTAATTATGCGATATTTGACCTCGGGATAGCAACCAGTTATTACAGAAAGCGTTCTCAAAGGACTTATGAGTATTTTCCGCTCATCTGGATTTCAAGCAATAAACATGCAAAACCCTCGTTCGGCGGCACTCAAGACGCCTTGCAAATCACGTCTGGCCTCACGTGTTTTGTTTAATGTTCCTTACTTTCATCCTTTGGAGTATGTTTACCGGAAATAACAGCTCATTAATTTATTTTAGAACTGAATAAAAGACAGCTGCGTCGTCATGAAGTATAGGACCCAACGAACACATAAATAGAAGGAAACTGTTCAAAATGGTTGCTGCACTCGGAGAAATAGTTTCTCGTGTATATTTGCAGAATTAGCTATTATTGTCTGGATTTTATGTGCAAACATGAAGCTAAAATTTTAAATAAAATTTCATAATTTATTGCAATTAAAATAATAATTTATTTGTTTTAACAAATCTAACGTTATATAATTTAAACTTTCACAATATGGAACAAGCATTGATGGGCTTCCTCCTGGAACTGGGATTACAATCATGCACCTCCTTATTTATGTCGAGAGGAATGTGATCAGAGTTCACTTAGGAAAACAACGTTGTCACGTCTCTATAATCTCTTTCAGTTTAATGCTAACTGAGATCGGGTGCGGATGTAAGAGTAAAGTCTTTATTAATTTATCACTATGTATTAGGTAATGCACCTTAAGATATTCCTAATATTATTTACGGTTTTTGCTCAATCTTTGATGTACGAAACAGTGACAATTAATTACCTGGTATCTCGTGCCAGTGTGTTACTATTGTGACGAAAGCGATAACACCAAACACCGCCACCCCGTGAAATGAGGCGAGGCTATTAAGGTTCGGTCGCACTCTACAAGACATCATTTTAAATTAAATTAAGTTAATATTTCATTTCTAGTATTTATTACATTTAGCATTTTAATAAGTTCCTAGTATGCTCAAAATAAATTAACAATTTTGAGAAAAAAATTAATGATTTATGTTTAAAAACTAAATAATATCAGTTTATAGCAGAAAAGTATATACAATTATTTTAATTATAGCTGAGTTATACTTCTGTTTCCTTAAACTGCGCTTATTAAAATAAGTTTCAAATCAATGATATATATAAAATATAAAAATGTAGCTAAAACAATACATTTAATGAAGGAAATTATGTAATATTTGTAATAATTTTAACTCCGCAATTTATGATTTTTGCCGATATTTCCCAGGATTTACTTTACAACATGCTTTTAGTTTTACCGGAAAATTACGCTAAACACATGCCGAACGTTTGCAGTAGGATATGTTCTTGTAACTAAAATAGAGCATTATAAAACAAAAATAAGCACATGCAATGAGGAATGAGAAGAGTTAAAATATCACGTGATACATTGACGCAGACTTTCTCTGTGGGAAATGTATTACGTTTCTTTTGTTTAGGTGCATCACTGATTCTGCAAGCTCCTGTGTGAAATGTGTATAGAGGATGGAAGATGAACAGAAAAAAAGTTTAGTGTCATTTTGTCCTTTTAGAGGCAGTTTTTGAGAATAGAGTTATAAACAGTTATCCTTTTTAAAAACGGCTTTTATGTAAATTCCTGGATTTTGAAGGTGCTCTTATAGAATGATATTTCCCTCTATATGTTAACGCTTATTTTACAGTCATAAGTTTATGTTATTTTTTGAGTCAATTGAAGATTCATAATATGTGGAAACTTTAAATCCAAGAGTCAAATGCACTGTTTGTATTTTTTACCACCTGTCCTCAACTGTGCTACTGCGTATATTTCGAAAGTCAATTTCAACTGTATATTTTTGATGTTAAAAAAACTAACTATAGGCATAACTATTTTTATTGCGTAGTGGAATGAGCTTTATGTATGTATGTACATATCATATGCGTACCGTTTAGAGCCGGTTTATCAGTTGTGTTATACTGTGTCAGTTCCTGCCTTCTGTTTGAGCTGTAAAGATTAAGAGTTTGTTCATTGTGTATCTCAATTGTGAAAGTTTATTCAAGACATCTGTATTGGATGTGAATTACATTAGATTATTTTTATTAGTACACTGAAATACTTACCGAAAATTTCAGGCTTGAACAAAGAATTTTTAAGTACGATACAGGCGTAAAAACTGAATCATGTAGACAGGTGTGTAGGCAGTTTCAGGAGAAATTCCTGGTATTCCTGTTCCAGGTACAGAAACTGTCAGATATCTGGTTAATAAGTTTAGGACAACGGAATCGCTACAGGCTAAACCTAAGTGCAAAAAAGAAATATTCTAAAGGAGGGAAAATTTTGACGAAATTGTTGCATCATTGAAACGCTCTCCAAAGAATTTTTTAAGACGCGTTACACTGCAAATGAGTGTTTCAAAAACCTCTGTTCATAGAGCTGCTAAACTTTTAAATTGAAACCCACCAGAGTGCCTATAGTTCATGAATTACAACCTCGTCGTAAATTTCAGTAACAAAAACGAGTAAATTTCAGTAACTGGATTATACAAAATATCGTTGACGGTACTGTTGGCCCACATTTAATAATTTTCTCAGATGAGGTATGGTTTCATTTATATAGGAACAATTCCCACACCATAGATGAACTTAAGGACAATATAAGGACAGAACTTATGACATTACGCAAGAAGAACTCAGGCGTGTTTCATCCAAAGATGCCAGGAATGTCTGAACGCAGATGGACACCACATTCAACTCCACCTATAACAAGGTTAGTAGTCATTATAGTACATGTTACTATTACTCATGAGTAAGTAACGCGGGGGTTTTAGAACGGAAAATCCCCAGTGTTAATAGAGTGCGCGGAGCACGTGATTCGCGGCCCGGCAATATAAGGAACGCTCTGTATATTACTTGCATACGACTCTTTCGTAAACATCTCATTCCTATCGTAATGGGCCACTTATATTTATGTAAATAATTACCTGTTTTGATATGAAGTAGGTCCATAACGCACAAAGCTCTCTTGTTAAAATACGAAAATTTGGTTAATGTTTCTAACTGCTTAAGGTTACACGCTCTCAAGGCCTCAAAGAGAATGAGTAGAATATACCAATGTATGATGAGGCCAAAAGTAATGAGCCTCTAGTCGGCTGGTGTTTAACGTTACCTCCTCATATTCTTCTTTTAAGAGAGAAAAACTCTGAAAACCCTACCAAATTAACTTGACCCAAGAAGAATTTTGCATTGATCATCAAAAGCGCACATTATGCCCTTTGTATCATTAAAAACGCACAAACCCTAAAGACATGGCTATATAAAAAGAGTAAACAAAATTTTCAGACTGTCATGTCTGTTGGTACTTAATGTACGTACATATGAGGGAGTTAGCAGTGGGTACGGTTAAAATGTTGTAAGTGTTCGTATAATAGAATTAGTTAAAATTAGTTTGAAATTCGCTAATAGCCTCAATTTTTTGGCAAGTAAAGAGAACTGATCTTGTTTAAAAACTACAGTCTGTTAATCTCTTTTATGCCTAACTTTTATGTTTTCTCTCGGTGACTTTATGGTAACAACTCTAATTTAACTTTAAGTGTTTATGAAAATACTGCATGGAGTATCAGAAGTAGGAAGACCCGCAATGCAGAAGGGAAGGAACTGTATTTGGCTACGTAAGTTTCTAGAATGTAATCATGGAAACAGATAATTTTGTCTATTTCTGGCACAACATTAATAAGGTCTATAAAGGCTTCTTCATCTGACCACAAAGAACACTTTCATCCATTCACTGGTCTCATCTTTACTATTGTATAGACGAGGCAGTCCCTAACTTACAAATTTGACGGTACCAGCTCTGCCCTAATTGGAATTGACAACAGTAAAGCGTAGCATTTGGTTACTGCAGTTATCTCAAAATCTGTGATAGTATGTTCACCTCACAAAGAATAAACACGTTTCAACAAGTTTTCTTAGCAAGCAGCTGATTTTGATGTTAATAAATTATGCTCTCACGGTAGTAAATATGTATGGTGTACTGGCCATAGCTTGAAATATCGTGGACTAGCATAAAATGTGCCACCTATTACAATTTTGCCATACTTTACTAAACCTGAAAATTTATTTAACATGTCAGGGTCGGCATGTCGTAAAAGGTAAAACAAACTACTCATCTTTGATGGTAATAATATTAATTTCATTTAATAGATTAAATTCAAATGATCTATAGCTTTTCGGTAAACTGTTTCTGTGTTCATGAAAATTTGCTTTTGTTATGTCGTTAACTTGACTGCGAGTAATATTTTTTTACATGCGTTACGAATAACATGTTGACATGGCTGTGTGAAATACTTTCTAATGAGAGCGTACTTACGTTTGAGTAAGTGTGGAGGGAAGTACGCCTCCAAAAATATATTTCCACCACTTAGCTCACGAAACTTTTCTGTATTTATAATTATTGTGCAAAACGCACCACTTCAGTAGTCCGTACTACTGAATTCATGGTAAACACACTGACTGAGAGAGATAAACTACCGGAACACGATTCGAAAAAATCCATATGAGAGATTGACCTAGTGCGCTTTCGTTGAGAACCCGAATTTTGAACAGTGCACGTTATATTGACTGGGAATGTTTATATATATGATACATTATTTATTAATATTGCGCAATCAAATTACTCACTAAAGACTGGAAAAACCTTCCAATGATAGTATTCTTGAAAGAGCTATGACCAAACTTTTTTTATTTTTCTGCGAAAGTCTTCTGCTCTATAAAAATCATGGTTAACTAACTTTGCAACATGATTACCATGGTCAGATGGCGTATAAGAAGGCGACAAACTAAACAGGAAGTGCATCTCCAATGTTCAGCATTCTACATTCACTTTTGTGCGTAACCGGATGTGATATTAACAGTGTGCATCGCACCAAGTATATGCTGATGCTTGAAACTCAACTAGCGACTTTAATTACAACTAGCAAAAATAGATAATACTGAAGTCGTGCTTCTGGGAACTATAAAACTGTTATTTTGCTTACGTGTCCACGAAAAGCCATTCATTCTATTCACTAGGAAAAATGCGGCGCCATACCATCGTTTCATATAGGTTATAAAACTAGATGGCATAGTCTCTCTTTACAGTACTTCAACATACACAAGACTTAACACTGGAACCGATTTTCTCTGAATTGCAGCTTCTGGAGCCACATTTGCATAAAATTTATCACTAAATGTTTTTCAGCAGGCCGGAAATTTCCTTGCAGAATTTCATATTAAAAGCACAAGAGAAAAGTACAACTTATTATTTGGTGTTAACAATATCATAAAACATATGCAACTTGCATTGTACATTTGCCATGGGCCAATTATCTTTTTTTTTTTAGAGAGCTCATACTGAATACAGTTGTAACAACTAAAAACGACATGTTGTAACACTGAGCGTTAATAATTTCTGTGTTGCCAGCTATGGTTTAATACAGAATGTGATAACTATTCGATACAAATTACAGGTTTTATAATGTATTACATCTTCCTAAATTTTTGCACTCCTCACGGTGGGTTCCAAATCAGGACATACTGCAGGCTGAAAGAAAATCAATAACAGGTGATTTCATCATTGGTATATTATTGCCTTTATTTGCGCGAGAAATTTCCTTTTTAAACACCAATTTAATACAATATATAAAGAATATTTAATAATAAATCCAAATTTTAATTTGTAATTTTTATTCCGCCAAAATACGTTTAAAACCCACAAATTATCATCGCTGCGATATTGGAAATACATCCAGATTTTTTATGCACCTTTTAGGAAAAATATGTGCATTATTTATTTGATACAAGGAACGTTTCGAAACAATTGGAGTAAATATAATTAATAATTACTAATTTATTTATAAATATTAAGCAACCTTTATATTATAAACAATAATTTGTTTTCTAATTTTTTATGGTCATTAATCTTATTTATTTATGCTCTCTGCATCCGCCGAATATGTGTGGTATTTGCAGTAGTTCTTTTTAGTACAACGTGCTTCCTTTCAATATGGAAATTGTGTGCTGTTATTTTGTATTGTAAAATAGGCTCCTTTACAAAGTTACACCAAAGTTGTATTGTCTAGGGTAATCGTTATATTGTTGTCGAATTTCAGCTCAAATATTTGGGTATAAATAAAATTATTTATTGTATCTTTAATGCAAATGTAGTTTGTGTTTCTAAATTTCTTGGATTTTGAATTAAGTTTCCATAACTGAAATTGCAGAGAAAATATTTAGAATGGATATGAGCAAAGGGTTTACGAATGATCTAATATTCAGATTCTTTGGGAACTATATCTGGCTGAAGCCTAGCTGTAGATTAGAAAGTTGCAGGAAGATTTTCCTCTACTTTGTGCTGTGTAGGTGAAGTTCTGTTTAATTGAGTAAATTTTTCTTGTACGTATAGAGGCAAAAGGAGTGCGTAAAGCAGGATGTATTACCATTTAGGCCATTGCCTTAATGCGGGGAACTGACCAAAAGTTAACATAACAGAATTGTATAGCTATAATGCACACAACATAGCTATTATTAACAAAAAGAAAACTAGCTAGTATTTTGTTTCTAAATTACAAATACTACACTGTATACGTTTACGCTTATTTGTAAGGAACAAAGAATAATGAAGTAAACCAAATTTTATTCTATGAAAATAAGAAAACTTCAAGCAAGGAACATAACATTTTTATGAAACATTGTTAGTGCAAAAACGCGCAGTTAAAACAGAGAAAGCCAAGATAATAGCCTTTCAGTCCCAGAATTACACCAAATAAAAACAATTAATTCCTAGAATGCCTTCCAGGGGTGTAAATTAGATCTTTAAAACTGGCAGTAAATTCGATAGTAAACAGTTTCATTTCGGAAATTCTTGCAATATCCCACAAGCATTGCCCTATTCTGTAATTTATGACGTTGAACACGGCATTTCCCAATGGCAGTAAGCAAACGTTATTGTTAATCTAAAGTCTAATTCATTAAAATATGAAGATATTTTGGACTGAACTCCCATGCGCTTAGTAATGTTGTGGCGTCATTCAGAGTTGGTCTGCACTAAAGTCAATTCTTGAATACTCTGTGGAGAAGCCTCGCAATTTCTGCCCCGGGGATGAATGTTTGATGAGCATTGATCTCAGTTGAAAATGGTACTCCGCTGTGTGTAATTGAAAATATTTCATGAGCTGTCGCAGAACACGTCAACTGTTTTGAGTCATTCCAGCATGAGAGGGAAAATGATTTACGCATGGAATCGAAATTCGTTTTAGGATCAAATGCGACTCTCTGGACAGAGAACTCGACCAAAGTAAAGCTTCGGGGTAAAAATTCTCGTCCTTTTGTCACAGGGTCTCGGGTAATGAAAGGCGATATTTTTATTTATTCTTTGATATAGCATGCTGCACTTCTGTAATTTATCACAAAGCGGCTGTCGCTTATTGCTCGCAAGTTGTTAACGCCCTAGAAAGGAAAACTAGATACCTATCAACAGACTTATAGCCAGTTGTATAAAGAGTCATCTTGAGTTTCGGGCATAAAATTAACTATCATATATGCTTAACTTGGAAATTTTGGTTGTGTAAACACAGATCTAAGATTGTTTCGTCTTAAGCTGGAATTAAATCTAACTCGCGAAAATTTTCAAGTTAAAGGACTAACTAGAATTTATTAGTTGTTAAATAAAACATTTCTCAAAATGCAGAAGTAAAACAACTTCATTTATAAATAAAGTAGTTACGTTGATTTTAATTTCGTATAAATAAAGTTTCTTCAATGTTTCACGTTTCATTTCCGCGTATTAAGAACAGACCGAGTTGCGTCCAATTGTAGGTTATGTTAGGTGAACCTTACAAGCGGTATATTATACAAATTACTGATTTCCATCCAATTCGAAGATAAGCTTTACCGTGCTCCTCGTGTATTTCATAAAAGTAATAATACTTTCCTAGAAATGAATAGCATAAAATTCAAAATGTGATTTCGCTTAGCAAAAGATTTCGAAGAACACATGTTACGTACCCGATTACAATCACAAACTAAGCGATATCATGCTTTATGCGACAGGGAGTTTCCAAATAGTTATTGGGGTATATTCAAAGTGGAGCAAGAAGCGGCCATTCGAACCATTCATATAGTTAGTAGAGCAATAACAGTTCTGAGATCTTAGTTCATTATAATTATAACGGAAAGGGTCACGTAAAGAAATTTATTCTAGTCTTCTACAACATTTGCAATTTTCCTGAAGTTTTAGGTGCTATATAGTGCACACATATCCATGCCATTATATCGCCTGGGGCTTATAATGCAGAAATCTTCAAAATACAATTATTATACTCTTTGGCAATTTCCGCCCATGTACGTTCTTTATCCTTATTTCAGAAATAATATACATACCTTTTTTCCTTAATTATTTGCTGATATTTTAGCACCAGGTCAATGATAATATCCTTCTCACATTTGCTAAAATTTGCCGCTCGCATTCGCGTTGATTTTGCCTTACCCGTGTTTGAAGACAGATTAAGGGGGGGATGTCTAGCAGGCGGAAAAAACTGAATAATTATTGCTTTTCTTAGGTTGAACACCTGAACATCAACTCGCTCTAAACAAGAACTTCACTATTATTTCGCGATTTTGCCATAGGTTTGACGGTTATCGCAAATTCAAGGTTACATAGTCTGGGATTACTAAATGTTCACTAATCTCTAGTCAGCAGCTTTTATACAACTGAGCCTAAAACTGCTTTCTTTTTCAGAGACGAAATCGCAAACTAAAGAGAGACAGAAAGAGAGAGAGAGAGGGGGGGGAGCATTGACTGAGCTATTTGTTCAAGATTAGAGGTTCTATTATTGTAACCGCAAGGGAAGTCTAAGTTTCCGGAAGAAGCCTGCTCAGACGCTGCTTTGTCAGTCACGAACTTCACTTCCGCTCTGGGATCAAAACCCGGCAGCCCAGCTGGAAGGCGTGAGCGATATTCTAGTCCTAGAATCTTCTTCTCTATCTTTTCGCAATTATATAACCATGTTAATGAGTGTGGTAGTTTGCATACTATTTCTATTTTCGAAAACTATGCTGTGTCTCTGTAATATTTTTAATGTCTTTATTTGTCCCACCATAGATCATTCAGTGGTCATTGTTTGTATTTGCGTCCATATTTCAGAACTACACATTGTTACAGAAATGGTCTTTTATTTATAAACCTTTATATTTTATGTTGTGAAATGTTTGCGGAGACAATGAATCACATTGCTTCTTCTCCTGTATGAGCATGGATGAGTGTAGTTCTTTCAGAGGTAAAACTTAAGTCCTCAGATATTATGAATAAATTTTATCAACGTTTGATTTTGGGTAATGGAGTGTCAGTAAATATCAAATATAATCAGGTGTTTCTATATACTTGGAATAATATGAAACTGATACATAATATTTTCAGGAAAACTACAAAACGTAACGCAATAGCTATTGGCATATGAAGAAGTCACTGCGCATAGCAAGCTGCCAGATTAAGTGAGTGCATGGTGCCAATACTTGAAACGTCAAAGGTTTTTGAAAATTTGACACTTGCTATATAATGTGGACAACACGTTTTAAAATTTGTATTTATCTACTCTGACTTGTATATATAAACATCTTAATAGTGTAGTTCATCCTCCTCTGATTAGTTTGTAGTTTGTAGTGGAGAGAAACAACAGAATATCTCAATGTGCAATGTAAAACCAGGGAGTCGAACACATTGAATTTTAAATACTTTTTCAAGCGCAAAATTGAAATGCTCCCCTCTCAATTATCATATATTTACTATAACTGAAGAAGATGAAACATGAAAAGACGTAGTTTGTAGCATGGTCCGCCTTCATAGGTTTTAAGGCTACTTTAGACAAAAACAAATAAATATATTAAAGGTGCAGAAGTCCTTCCGTGATAAGGTAAGAACTTTGTTTATCTTGGAAGAGCTTATAATGTCTGTTAGGAAATCATTCAACTACTTTAGTAGTCAAAACGGGCGTTAAAACTATTCTAAAAACTACTTTAAATACCTGCGGGACCTTTATGTAACTTCGCAGTCAGTCGCAGGGAGCCTTGCTGCGCATACAGGAAAAACCTTTTTCTGAGCTTGTGCCCTGTACCACCGTTGGATTGCACAATGGCCCCTCCTACTCATTTTTCACGTACCCAGTAGAATATTTTTATTGGCAAAATGTCATATCGCCCGGAATTTTCACGAATCCTGTGGTTCCTAGGACCCTGAGTTTTCCTCGATGAAAAGGAGAGATAAGAGTATCAAACTATGAACTGGGTTAAGGACAGCTTTATAGTGGTCCAGAATTTGAAAGGAATGATGTTTTTTTTTTATTTATTTATGGACGCTCTTTAACATCTCAGGTCATCAGCGTCCCATTCAACTCAGGGCGTGAAACGGCCGACAAATTTTGCTCAGAGGCCTCTCTTTTAGGCATGAGTTTCTTTATCGTGCCGTAAATGTACGACACGGGACTCACGGCTTTACTTCCCTTCCGAAGGAAGCCATCCATACTTGGGATTTTTACGCTCGAAAAAATCCATCGGTCCTAGCCGGGTTCGAACCCGCGATCTTGGGTTTAGGAGGCAAGTATGGTAACCACTACACCACCAGGACCGACTGGGAGGAATGATGGTGTAAATGTGTAATATTGTAAGAGATGATGCTGTGTTAAGTAAGTTACATTCTTAAATATTAATGAATGAGTACTTTCCGGAAATATCCAACAATAACAATGCTTAGTCTCGTCCCTGATGGGATGAACCACTGCAGTAAATGAGATGAGCGAATAGGTAAGCTTAGCCTTCTAACAAAACTGATCACAAGGAATACTATGTTTAAGTGGTTCATTGGTCCTGCAATGTATTTAAGGGTTTCGGCTATCAGTGAAAGCAGCTAGCAATAACATTGTCTGGGGAAGCTATTAGAAAGTTTTATGAGAACCTACTCAACCTCTCCTTGCACTTAACTCCGGAAGACAGTCAAAAACGGTCTCAGGCAGTTATTTTTATGCGTCAAGGGCACAATGGCAGTTCCTGATAGGTTTCTGTGTATAATAAACCTTTTCTTTAAATCTATAACTTCTTACAAAAAAGGAAACAAAATTCACTCAGAAATGTGACTGTGAAGTGCTCAAGAGCCCTAGATAACACCGAGTTCGAAATACGGATGCATTTATCACCTAAAGACTGTGAAATATGAGAATAATATTATCTAAACAAAATTTCAAAATCTTGTCTTTGTTTAAATTAATATCTTACTAAATATTTTAAAAATGTAACACTCAATGAAAGAAATGTTACAATGTGATACACGGCCACAGAGAATTGTAGTAACAAATCACATACTTCTTAATTTTTTCAAATAAAAACCAACTTCTATTGTAACTCAGCACTGATTTGTATCGGGAAAACCCCCGTTCAGCATCGCAGGATGTTACCGGCATATATTTGAAATAAATCAAATCATTACTGTTGAATTCAAACTCACATTCATTGAACATTGGATGTTTTGTAAAATTTTTGTAGAAAATAAAATTTTGAGAATCAACAATTCAGGGATGTGTAAAACAGCCTCTGAGACAAATATAAGCAAATGAATGAAATGGAAATTAAATATGATAAAATATATCCAATTTATGAAAAATGATGGTAAATTAACAAAAACAAAATATGACATCATACGACCAATGGAAAGAACATAATTTTAATCGTGTTAATCATGCTTATTTTAAGATTGCAATGAAAATAACAAACAAGAAAAATCTATGACATATCATAAACATACAGGACATAACCATAAGATTAATTACGAAACTTCACACAGTTGAATTAAAATGAAATGCAAATTATCGAACCAAACAAAAGTCAGGTAAAGTAAACTAGAAGCGGTTACCGCTGGGACAGATTACCAACGTGTCTCACGATCATTTTCCCTCACGCTGAGACGAAAATAAATACAAATGTTATCTATTAATAGATTTTATGCACATTAATTCGTTAGCAATTAAAAAGGAATCACTGTTACGAGTCATAAGAGAAGAATATATTATCTGACTTAAAGGCTATGTAAAGTATTTTTATTTATTGAAAAAATGCCAAATTTTAAAGTTATAAACGGCCACGTTGTCAGCTGTTGTTGCCCGATACTGTGTTGTAATAGCTGAATTAATTTAGTTAAAAATAATCATTAAACATACAAATGCAATGCTCTCTCTAGTATCACCTAAATACAGCACTCAAGAGGTTTCAATAAATATTCTACTAAGTAATTAAGTGGCCTCTATAAGCCATTCCTTTTACTTGTGTCCCAGTTTTATTTCATTTTTTTCTTACATATTCAAGCAATCATGTCAAGTTGCACAATAGCCAAACAGCCAGAGGGCGTTAAAGAAATCATTCGCAGTTCGCCATACAGTACAATGCAACACGAATAACAATGGTTAATTTTCCAATTTCGATCGCCACGTGGTGCGAGTGTCCAAATAACGTTTCAACAGCGAGTACAAAGGGGCAGCAGGAGACGGAAAGTTTGTTTTTCATAAAATCGTGAGTAAGGGGTGCGTATTGAGCCCTAGAGGCAAGTGCACGGCACCCAACGGCTTTTCAATTTTGCTACACTTGGCGGTCCGCAGATCCGTTGCGCAGCTGTCAGTAAACCTAGGGGTTGCACGGTTAAATATTTTAGCTGCATGTCTTCAAGCGCAATGGCATCCCTGTAAGGGGAGTCGCTCTGCTTTTTAAGACCGCGCTGGCAAAGAAAAGCAATTACCGTACACAACAATCACTCGCTTTTCTAGCTCATTTAAAAGATTTGAGAAGGAGAAAATAATAATAATTTCAATATCATTTTAGTACAGGAGATTCTTAAATATTAGACAATGAAAGGTAAACTTTCATGTGTCAGTAAGAGCACCGGCTTTATATGCCAGCTAATTCCTTTAGCACAGGAAGCATTGCTTTCAGAAAAAATTAAGCATCTCTGCTATTAGCCAACTTACATTTTATAATTCAGGTTTTTAATAATAATAGAATAAATTAATATATATCATAGTTTTATTTTACAGCAATATCATTCTGGGTTTTTTTAACAACCTGATATGTAATGTATCCATAAAGTTGCCGGTTTTGGAACAAGGAGTATTATCATGTAATTAATATATTTCAGTTCGTTGCGAGTGCGCTCTGAAAGGCCGACCTGTAAAAGTGCGTGAAATGTCTAAGGCTATAGACATTTCAAAGGAACCCGAAGGACTACACGAAAAACTACTTATTAAACACTTTATGCAGGTGCCGCGTTTGCTAACAAAGGAAAATATCACAACGTGTATGAAGCGTTTAACGGCAACAGAATTGATTTGCGATAACCGGGGATGCAACTTGGATGCATCATCACACACTAAAATTGAAACAGCAGTCAAAACAGCGGATAGAAGTTGTTCCCCGCCATAGAAGACAGTTTGCAGTGACATCAATCTGTTCCCAAAGCTGAAAATATTCGTCGCTGGTGTGCGTTTTTCACCAAATGAAAAGATGATTGTATTTTGCGCACCTACTGGAAAATCATTTCAGAGACGAGAAAATGGCATTGGAGCATCGCTGAAATAAAAGTATTAACCTTAAGGAAGCTATTTTGAAAAATTAAAATAATTTTCTAGTTAAAAACTGTTACTTCATTGTTACGCCACCCTTGTAGATACTAGTGCGAAAATTTGGTTATTTGGTAGACACAGAAGAAATAAACAGACACATTTACTGTGCGAATAGTTCATGATGTATATAGCAAAAATGTTTAATATCACATTAGTGGAAAGCTTTCTCAAATATTTTTTCTCAGAAAAGTTAAGCCCTCCCTTATAGGGTAATTATGCATAGTGTTTTGATTTTTCTTCAGAATGTAAAAAGAAGTATTAATCTTTTAAATAATTTCAATACAGTAGACCGTTTTAAGTAAATTTAATTGGAAACATCTTAAATATAAAGCCATTTCTTTTCATTGGCACTACAGCCCGGTGACGCTTGGCCTGCCGCAGCGACCTATGCTTCCTCTACCGACTTACGACTTCATTGATAGAGCGCAGTATTGAAGGGCAGCATGTGATCAGCATGCCCCGCCGGTCGCCTATCACGCAACACCTTAGATCGAAGAAGCCTGCCCTAATTACTAGACTAAGAAACAAATCCATTGTACGGATTAAATTTTAAAAGGGGGGGGGTAGCAGCTGAGTTCGTGTCCTTGTATCAGTGTGAGAAATGTTCGTCACCTCAATCATTTGTTTTACTTTTGTTGATATTCATTGCGAGGCAACGTAACGCACAATGATTGATAATAAAACGTATATTTGTGTATTAATGAAAATATACTTTTCATTGAACTCGGTAACTTAGGTTGTAACGCTTGGGACTTGCATTCGGAGGACCTGGGTTCAAATCCTTTGGAGCCGGCCATCCTGACCTCATGTTATTTCATGTTTTTCTTCTGGTACCTTAGGCAAACGCCATTTCATATCATGTCTTTCCGTTGTTTCTGTTATAGGGTCGAAAGCGCCAGCCAAGGTGGACTGGAGCAATGTGACAGTGGCTTGAACTCTAGAAGCGTCTGGCATGGAAGGGCTCAAAGACCTTGAACAGACTTCGATGGCGTTGGGGTGTTCCAACTGGAAACAATGCCAGGATCACAGTCTATATCTGCGCCTAACTGGTGGATATTCTGGCAGCCCTTGTCTCCCTTAACCTGTTCCTTCCTCCCAAAAGTGACGCCACTGGAGGCGTAAATATAAACGCATTGAGCAAGGCTGAAGAACCAAAATAATCTCCCCTGTCCCTAACAATCCAATGAATTGGCCATGGGTTTAATCACAAAATGAGTTTTTAATTCGTTTTGGTCTTTGTATATTTTCCCTGCTGGTTATTTCTCTTCCACTCTGTATGTTAGCGTTGAATTATAATGCTATGAATATTGTATTAATTAAGTTCAGATAGAAAGTGCACCAAAAATATAAATTTCCTAATGTTAGAAAGAAAATTAAACAGTATATTACTAAATTGTCCTGGTAATTATGTGAAAACTAGAAATGTGTCATTTTTTTTAAGTAGTACAATCTAATAAACTTATGTTTTAGCTGTAATCATCCATCTCGAATATTTTAAACAAATATTTTATATAAATCTTCAGATTTTATGCAGCAGCATACTAACATAAATATAATGAGAGGAAATTTTATTAGATAAGAAAATAATCTTTCAAACGCTTGGCCTATTAGGCTAGTTTGCTACTTTGCACAATATTTGGTAAACGAACAAAATAAAACTGACTATAGGAATTTTTGTAATTCGCCACTCTTGCATACCAAAGTCCACAGCAATTATGGTACTACAATTAGTAAATTCATGCGGCAAACTTTGAAATAATGGGCATTTATAAGCTGATAGTGAGCGAGTGAATGATGAATTCTGCTAGACGTGCTCCAGTGTCCACCATCTCCTATGTAAACACAGAAGCATGAAAAATATGAACTACGGTCATACCTGGACTGAACGTGAATCTTGTCCGTTATTATTCCGCCGAGAGCGGACGTCCCCATTTTCAGCTTATCAACCACCATGTTTCGAGCAAAATGGAGCACTATTTTATGTGCAAAAAGTGGAGATTTACGATCGGTTGCTCTGGAAACCGCTGTATCCACTTTGCGTTTGCTTTGAAACAAGTTTAAAGCGAGAAGATCTATGGAGCATTTTCCAGGCGTGTACCAGATCAACGCATTCAGGGCTTGTTGATGTCAACAGAAGCTTAATATAGGAGAGGAACCAATACTAAAACTATACTTACGAAGAGAATGATCATTTTAATGGTATTTATAACATTATGAAACCTGATTTAGATTATATAATTCATACTTTATACAAAATTGTTTTCACTTATCTACATCCAAGTTATTATAAAAAGTAATCGATTTCAGAAAATTCAGTTCATATATGTGAAATACGCATACATTTTCGCTCAATCCTCCATATCGTTTGTCATATGTTTCTCCAAATCCTAAACGCAAATTGTTTAATTCCATTGGATATTATTTTATTTTATATACAAATATAAAGAAAAATCACAGTTAAACATTCCATAGTATATAGAGTGAGAGCAGTTTAAAAGTCCCACAACTTAGATCATTCAACCAATCTCTGAGATTCCCCACGCGGCAGGCGCGGCGCCATTCTCTCTACCAGTCAGTTGCCGGGATTTGGACAGGGTCGGGCAGTTGTGTTGTGCATTCGAGAGTGCAATTTCATTAAATAGGGCAGTAGTTTTGTACAATTGTGAGATATTCAGTATGTCGTTGTAGATTCATCTTCAAGGCATGCAGAAAGTCCAGACAGGCACTTAGGGATACATTTCCTGGCATCCCGTTACTACACAAAAACCAATATTAAAGTTACTACAGAAGTTTGGTGAAACAGGTTCTGTGACTGACCGCGAAAATAAACGAAGGCTGCTTATCAATCTTAACGGAATTGCGCCGTATTTTTAATCCAAGAATTATTGGCCGTACCTCCTCGTTCGGTTTGTAAGTTTTACTTTTGGGGGACAAAGTATATTCAACTAATACTCACATGCTGGAGAAACTTAAAAAAAACATTCAAAAGGGGTTATATCCATTAGTCATGGAGAACTGATGCGTGTCGATAATAATTTCTTAAGAAGACGGCATTATGTATCAGGGAAAATGAATAACATTTCCAACCCAACTGCAATGAAGTTGAGTGTCCAATTCTGTTATTTAATATGATGTATTTAAGTTTTAAAATGGTGAAGCGCTTGAGCGCCGCAAGTCTACGCAAGGAAATGCCAGTGGAAATGTGGGGTCTAACCGTCGAACGGCTGAACTATGTATCGGGACTTTTAAACTGCTCTCACTGCAATAAAACGTGCCAAGAGCGGTATAATAGAACAAAAATCGGAGATTTCGTTATGGAATTTAAACTGTGTATTAGTTACTCTTTCTGGTCTAACATTATTTACATTTTTTTAAAAAAAATTGCAATATTATTGTTTGGCCATGGATAAATTATTTTTGTAAGTAAAAGTTATTCCTACAAACAAGAATTTTATGTGTTAGTTTATCTTCTTTTGTTTTAAACAGTTAACCAAAACGTCTGTACGTAGCTCTTCAATTTTTGCTTCCTTTGACACTTCAACGAATACTTCTGTCATCATCTGCTTTCTTACAGAATAATTTAAGTAAATATTTACATTACGTTACATTACTCTGAAGCATACAAATTTAATGAAAATAAAAAAAAAATATTTGAAGAGGTCTAGAAAAATAAATTGCAACTTAAACCTTAAAAAAGAAACAAATAAATAAATAGAATGATTGCTGCTCAAGTAACTTTTTAAACAATATAGCTCCTGTTTCCAGGCCTAAGATTAGGGCACCTTCCTTACATTTGCCGTTGGTAAGAACGGAGGAAAACCTGGAAAAAACCTCAGCCACGGAGGAGTTCCAGCCGGTTACGAGTTATTGCACAATATATGCTATCGCATTTAATTTTTCCAAGTAAGTTTTAGATTGTTGTTATTTATTATAGTGCGGTAAGTTATCATAATAACACTGTTATTCTCTTGTTTCTATAGGAATAAGGTAACGTGTGATTTGGTCAACTTACGAGGCATGAAAACAACGAGAAATAAGAGCTAACGTCCAGAAAGAAATATCACTTCGCTTAATGTTATCGTATTTATTTTTATTACTATTGTTCTTTAGGACATTGATGACCTAGGTGCTCTCCGGGATAAAAAGAGATCGTATTGATAAGCTAGCTACCGAGAGTCTCCTAGAATGAAGTATTTTTTAGATATGGCAGATATAGAACTTCTGTCTTTTGCCAGTTAATGGAGGAATATTTATAGACTGGCCTTTAGAAATTATAAATTAAATTTAGAAAGACAGTTTGTAGGCCTGTGTACTAATGCACCTAGAATTAAAAAACGTTCTGTGAAAGTTATCATTGAAGAAACTGCGAACAAATTGGATTGAATGAATTCTTTTCCAACTAATGGTCTATATAGGGTAAGCGTGATTGTATATGTAATTGAATGAAGTAATTATTACATTCGTCAGGTGTAAGACAAGGGCTGTCTGCAGGTTTACTGGAGCGCTTAAGGTGAAATATTGAAAAATGTAGTAAAAGGTTTAAAGCTATTTACAAATGCTGGTGATGTAGCTTTGGAAACTAAAAATGTGAAAGCTGCAGAAAAAAAGACTGGTTTGAGTGTCAATAGATAGAACTAAATATTTGAAGGACAATTATAAATCAAATTGTAAATATATCTCAAAATGTGCATATTAGCCACCATATTTTTAAGAATATAATGCAATTTTCGAGCAACATGAAACAATAAAAATCATTAAAAAAATATTTAGCTAAAGAAATAAAACCTTAGTTATATAAAACATTATTAACACGTGTTGCAAGTAAGCACTGTCAAAACTTTAACATGAAATACGAAGAATAGAACGCTGTAAACATTTGCAAGGAAACTTCATATAATGCAAGGAAAGGAGATAAAGTGTGTTACTCAGTTGACAATGTTTTGCGGACAAAGAACGGAAAAATCTCTTGTAAGAGAAGGAGACAAGAAAAACATGCCAGCAGTATGTACAGCTAGCTTTGAAAGGAATGAGGTTTTTCAAATGGAAAAGGATGGCATAACAGCGAAAAGTGTAAAAATTCTGAAGTAGGCCAAGGTTATGGTTATGGTAAAAATGGAAGACGAACAAGAATAGTTCTGACGGTTTTTGTTTTTCAGCCCATTCACAAATATGTTCAAAACTGTACACTCGAACATTTTAATTAAACTATAGTCTCTAATGCCTGCACATATAAGCAAATACAAAAATACATGAAAATAGCGTACTATTATGCAAAGATTTAACAGAACTATTTTAAATGTGTGATTTTCTTTCCCACAAACCACGTGTTAGCCCAGGATTTGCTATCAGCGAAAGACAGGAAACATTGGAGTTCACGGCCAGGACTGAAACCACGGATCTTCGGCTCACCGTGCCGATGCTCATTCATCTGAGTTTAAGTTTTCTGTCCGGCCATAACTGAGAAATCTCTCATACATTGGGGACCTCATGCTTATCTTGTTATCATGAGTTTATCCCTATGAGACGACTTCGAGTACTTCTGGCTCAGGCTTTATCCTGCCACAACATATATTATAAACTCAGATAGGGGATGTTTGCTGTTGTAACAGGCCACAACATATACACCCAGATAGGGGATGATCGCGGTTTTGACTGGTCACAACATATAAACCCAGATGGAGGATGTTCGCGGTTTTGACTGGTCACAACATATAAATCCAGATGGAGGATGTTCGCGGTTTTGACTGGTCACAACATATAAATCCAGATGGAGGATGTTCGCGATTATAACAGGCAACAAGATATAAATCCAGATGGAGGATGTTCGCGATTATAACAGGCAACAAGATATAAATCCAGATGGAGGATGGTCGCGATATAACAGGCAACAAGATATAAATCCAGATGGAGGATGTTCGCGATTATAACAGGCAACAAGATATAAATCCAGATGGAGGATGTTCGCGATTATAACAGGCAACAAGATATAAATCCAGATGGAGGATGTTCGCGATTATAACAGGCAACAAGATATAAATCCAGATGGGAATGATCGCGGTTTTGACTGATCACAACATATAAATCCAAATGGGGATGATCGCGGTTTTGACTGATCACAACATATAAATCCAGATGGGGATGATCGCGGATGTGACTGATCACAACATATAAATCCAGATGGGGATGATCGCGGTTTTGACTGATCACAACATATAAATCCAGATGGGGATGATCGCGGTTTTGACTGGCCACAACATATAAATTCAGATGGGGATGATCTATGGGGATGATCTGCTTGTATTTGTTTACTAGTGAAAGTGCTGATGATAGTCTACAAAATACCAAAATTAAGAGCATTCAGCTCTTATTAGATAGGAGACTTTTAAGTAATGCCAAACTTTCGTACCATTTAATTTGGACATGTTAAAATTTACGAATATCCTAGGTTCCGTCATTAAGAGTCCAAGATAAAGAGGGGACTTACTGTATTTTTTAAAACATCTTAAATACTAATAAAACAGTTTATGAAATTTTTCAACCAACAGCAATAGCTACTTGGTAATTTCAGCGCTAGATTGCTGGATTTCACTGGATTGTATTGGACTGTATCGTTTACGGTTGGAGCAATATTTTTCAGTATTTCATCCTTGCTCAATGGCCGGCCGTTTGTGTCTACATCTCTATCATGAATATTTCCGGGAGGAAGGGATTGGAAAGACAACTGGTGGGCCAGGATTCGCGGACAGTGATGAACGAGGGTAGACAAGTCAGCAAAGTTGTTTCCAGATAGAACACCGTGACGCCGGCGGAGTATCAATCCCTAAGAAATGTTGCTTCCATATACGACGTCGTCGGGTAGAAACCTTTTCAAAGTGCAAGTCACCATCACATCGCACACGGCACCAGCCCAGCTTGTCTTGCCACTTTCGACCTTGTAACAGAGCTAACGGAGTGTAATTATATGAAAAACGAAGGCGGAAAAGGTTCGGAAAAGAAAAATCCATCCCAGCATTCGCTTAAGCGACTATGGCAAACACGAAAAAATGCTATGGTAGGATGGTCGCACCCAAGGAATATGAACCTGGAACCTCCCCAATGCGAGTCCCGAGCGTGGCCACCCGGTTTGGTACTGTTTCAGGTTATATATTGTAACTAGAGTCCGGATTTATATGTAATTACCTACATATTTATCCCTTAAAATCAATCTGAATGTTACATATTTCTACATATTTCCAACAACACCTTCAAAATACTTTTAAAGTAACATTCATACTAAATGCCGTGTATTTAAAAATGAATTATGGGAAACTATTTTAACTGAAAGCTGTTTATATGCATTACAGCATTCAAAAAGGGTCATTAACCTAAGTATAAACTGGTATTTTGCTACTTAACCTGCCATCTTGCACTTCTTAACCCTGGAAAAAGCGAGCTTACATGATGAGCACGGCACTCTTTTCACCTGAAGGTGTTATCTTTGCCAATTGTTAGCTGGTGTTTACAATAAAGTGAAAAGTACAGTGTATATAAGGCATTTCCTGGAAACATTAATACTTTACCTTTTATCCCAATATTCATGTGAACAATTCATTAATATGTAGCTCGCTCTTATTTGACATTAGTTCAGGTTTGTGTTGATTTCATATCAGAGGCCAAGTTTGTAAATATTTATTGTTTTCACAGCTTTTTGCAAGCTTATCGCAGAACTTTGCTAAACTTTATGATATTATGTGTATGTTTAATAGTTATTAACGCCGAGAAGCTTTAAATCTTATTTTTAATTTGCAAAAATTGAAACTTAAATGATAATGGATGCGGCTGTAACATTTTTTATCCAGGTGATAAGGCCATTTGGTATGTGCTTTATGGTTTTTTGGAGCAGATAACCCAAAAAGTCACAAAAAGTGAACAAATCTATTGTTTTAACGATCTTAAATATCTGTTCATCCATAAAAACCCTGCAAAATGCACTCAACTTGGCCCCAAATTCAAGGGCAATAAATTGGATTTGGACAGAGTGTGGAACAACTGAAAGTATGTTAAATTATTTTTTGAAATTGCATACTACAACACAAAATCGAAAGTTTCACAGAGAAACTTCATTAATTTTTTTTCTAATTTATTTAATACTACGCCATGAGCTGTAAGACAATGGCAGGATCAAAAGACATGAGGGACGAAGCAACGCCAACAATGACATGTCGGAGGGAAGTGGAAAGCTTACAAAAAACCTATTCAAGTAGCACGAACATAGTTGCTGGGGTATACTGGTTAGAATGTAATCATTTAAATGACATATTTATGACAGCGGCTCCTTTTTTGCAGCATTACTGTCTTGTCCGGTGGCTATGGACCTCTACTCGTAGCAGTACAGAGGTTACTGCCTTAATCCCGCTGGGTATGGTAATGTTAAAATACAAAAAATGCCATAAACGTCCAATACCCTAGCTGCTTCCCATCCAGCTTCTCTCCTGTATCTTCACGCTGGGGTTTCACTAAATCCTATCAAAAGTTCACGATGGGCAAAGCGCGTTCTCTCTATAATAGTGCTAAGCGCATTCTGTCCGGTACTAACGAGAGTTACTGCACCCATAAAAGGTGGCATGAAACTAAGTTCATTTTCTTTAACTTCTGAGGCTTAAAGTGGCATCAGATGTGGAATCGTAAAATTCTCTTATCATTAATTGCTTGCAGCGGCAAGTCGAAAGGACACACAAGCCATGGGCGTGATACTAGACTGTAAATACATCCAGAGTTTTTGAATAGGAATGCCTAACTCTTATTAATTTTAACGAACAGGCCCTCAGTCCAAGTAACCCACAACAAATTGTATTAATTATGTGGAACGCCATGCGAACATTGTGAGTGAAGATGGAGGATGAAACTTTTGTGAGAAACTGATTTCTTGAAGTCCTCTCCACATTGATCATATGTCAGGAAAACTTTCCATCTGCAGAACCCCTTCCACTAACAGCAGGGAATGAGAAAAGCACTTCCACCTTTTAAATATTTTATGATTTATACATGGAATGAAACTCTCTGTGTTTGATAATTTATCAGATCTTTCTTCCGTAGTTTCTCTTACTCTTTTAGCGAAAATTTGTGAATTTGGAACTTCATATTTAGAAACAAAAATGTCGGTATCCAGGATGCTATTGTACGACGCAAAAGTCGGTCTCCACATATGAAATAAGTAACTATTTTGAAAATCATAAACATAGTCGTAATATATATTTTTTAATTTCAACATAATATCAAACAGTTGCTGTTTACTGCATTAAACACAAGGAGCTTTATTACATTATTTGTTTATCTCAGTACGTTTTAGTACTCCAAAGAAATCAAGGCTGGCTTTAAACAACTTCATGTTGAATTTTTTTTTGTGCTCTATTGCAGATGTTCAAATGGTTTTTTTAATGTAAGCAATGTGATAGGTCATGAATACAAAAGAGCTACGACAAAACTATGTCTTGTTTTCTTAAATTTTTAATTTTTAATGTAAACAATGTGATAGGCCATGAACACGAAAGATCTACTACTAAACTATATTTCCTTTCCTTCATTGTTGTGAGAAGTTATAGAATGATATTGAAATTTATAATGTTGACTCTTGTTAACATAGCCGTAAACCATCACACCAAACTGTATCCATCTAGTGCACACATTAATTACAGCATTCTTGTTCTAGGCATGAGACGAAGTGGTCGTCTGAAATCTGCCACTGATGAACAACATTCAGTAGATATGGTTGCAAAGTAATTATCAACCCTAAACAATCAGTTAGCTATTCGTTTCAGGAGTGTGGTATCAATAGAGAATCTGTTCGGAGAATATTTAATTCCATCGTTTCCACTCCTAGAAAATACAGAACAGGCACAGAATGCAGGAAACAGACCCACTGGATCACACACATTTTCAAAATTGTTAATCATTTCTTCAGGATGTTCTCTTCAGTGACGAATGCCTATTATTCCTAGATGAGCATATTGATGTCCAAAATACTCGATATCGGTCCACAGAAAATACAAAGTGCATGTGTGAAAAGAACTACTCTGGTGTTTCAAAAGTTATGATGTGGTGTGGCATAATGGGTGACTTGGTTGTGGGATATTTTTAATGACATAAATCAGAACAGTTATGGTGAATTATTGGACAGCATAGAAATGGAGTTGATGGATGGTGTGACACTGAACAAATGGATAAGAATATGATTTCGGCATGATGGAGCTACAGCACATTATGAACATTCAGTTCGCCGGTAATTAAATAGAATGTTAGGTATGCAATAGATTTGAAGAGGTGGACCTCAACTATGGCCCCCCACGATAACCAGACCTCAGTCCACTTGACGATTGCCTACGGGGGTATGTAAAACAGCACGTTTTCTAGGCGGTGCCAGAATCTTTGAATGAATTGAATCACCAATGTTATTCAGCTTATGTCACCAGCAATTATTTTACGCACAAAAATGCCAAGAACGTGTGAGAATTTGTCCTTAAGTAAATGGAAGACATTTAAAATATTTGCTATAGAGTAGAAAAAAAATTTTAACAAGATCATTTGTTTAAAACCAGCTTTATTATCTTTGGAGTGCTAAAATTAATTGAAATAAATAAACAAATAATGTAATGAAGTTGTATTGTGTTAAATGTAGTAAAATGTATTAATATAAGTTCTGTCCAAAATAAAACTATGTATTATATCTATTTTTCCGATTTTCAAAATTGAGTTTCTTTCCCATATGCCAAGTCACTTTGGTGTCACACTATATAAGCAAACACCTAGTGTAGAAAGCCTTGTTGGTATTCTATTTTAAATTACAGATTATGACGATCTATTTGCCCGTGATCTTCTTTGGAAAATAAAATGAATTATTTGCTGCACCCCCATAAATTTCACTGAAACATGTATTTTAGCTTGGTATCATATTTTTCACCAGAAATAAACAGCAAATTAACTTCTTATCATCAATTTCACAGTACTCGAATAATACGCAATATTTATGGTTATTTAAAAATTAGAAGCACATTCATATTTTTTGTTTTATTAATACAACAAAAAATGTGTTTCCTGCAATAAATACTTGCCTGATCTCGTTCATTCTAAGAGTGTCTGTTTGGTTCTTACCTATCTGTCTTCAGATACAAAATAAGAGTTCTTTTTCCATACGCCAAGTGACTTTGTTGTCCCACTGTATAAGTAAAAATATGGATTTCTGCATCGAGTATACTATCAATTTATTATTATCATTACGTTAAGTATTTAGCGTCTTGTGTCAACTGTAAATCTTAGAAGAAAATATCTAAAATAAAAGCATTTTTCTGTTCATGTTATCACCTACTTTAATAAAAATAATCACGTTAAGTGTTGCATAACAGACAACATTGCATTATTTAAAATATAGTCATTATTGACAGCAGCCCTAATATATTTTACATTATCCTACTCGAAATTGTGTGTTGACACATTTTTGAACGCTTGGTTTTAACTCTTTATATTACGGGCATTTCGAATAAGTTTGCTATCATTTGTACTTGTTAACAAAAGAATAATACTAATACGAGATTAATGTCGGAAGAATCGAGAAAATGTTCGGTAACCACACATTTCTAACACCTCATTAAACTTAAATCACTCTTTTGCGTCCTTTTGCTGTTTATGTGTAAGGCGTTAATATTTCCTTTCGTTTATGCTGTTTATTTTTGGGTATGATCGTTAAAATGATTCTTGCCCTCAGTCACTCTTCTCGAAGCAGATATATAACCTTTTACTTGCCTGTCTTTTGCAGTGGTTTATCTTGTATAAAAAGGTTTTCCTTGCCAACGTCAATAGGCACTATATGTCATGAGAAAGACGTGTTGCCTTGCCTCGGGTACATCTAACTTGTCTCCAGTTATCAGTGATACATAAACCGCTTCGAAAGAACTGTTATATATGTTGGCAGCGAACGATAGAGAGCGCAGGATACTACTGCTGTTTCATCTCTATTTTTTAAACGTTCCCTAGTTTTTGTCCAGGGAAATGACTGGAAAATAGCAAAGTAGAGATAATAATGTAAATAAATAAATGTGACAGTAATGCGATTTTTAACGATGTGTTCAAAATGATTTTGAAAAAATTATAATACTTTAAATAACGAATAACAAAAGTGCAACTGCAAAAAATAAGCGAGTATCTGAATATATATTTTAAATCAAATAGGACATTCTTTTACACTTTACAGTCACTGCATTATAATCTATACAAGTCTCTAACAATTTCTCGACATGTTTCAGACATTACATGAGTATTTAATAATATATTTTGGATATTATTATGCCACACTGTAAATGTCAGCTTATAGATATGAATTCTGGATTTAACGCAATTCGAAATTTTATTTTAACTTATTCAATTCGGGCGGCAGTGCATTGGTTCAAATCCCTTAGGGCCAATCAACCTGACCCTTGGTTTTTGCGTAGTTTCTCCTGATCATTCAGGTGCATGTTGGGATGGCTATTCACTTTCCACAAAATTTCCGCTCTCGGATTCAATCCCGGCAAGGTTTTTCAATCCTAAGTATGGCTTCCTTCGAAAGGAAAGTGAACCCGTGGGCCCCACGTCATAACATTTACATTAGGAAACTCAAGCCTGAAAGAAAAGACTTTTGCGCAAAATTAATCGGCCGTTTCACGCCCTGAATTGATTGGGACGCGAATGACCTGAGATGTTAAAGAGCGTTCATAAATAAACAAAATCAACGCTCTCTCATTTCATTTCATTTAGTTGGTTCTGTTACAGGGCCGAAAGTGCCAGGGCGAAGTGGACTACTGCGGTGTGACAGTGGCTTGCGCTTTGTAAAAGTTTCTGTCCTGTTATCTGGTATGAAAGCGGAGCTTACCGCCACGGGTCGTTAAGACGGGACTTGTGAGTGGGCAATCTGGGGTTCCATTCCTATCAGGACCGTCCTCCCTGACAGTTTTTTTTTTTTTTTTTTTTTTCCCCAGGTTTTCCACCGTCCTCATAAATGGCAAAAGCCGGGGAGGTACCCTAAACATAGGCCTTCTTCATAAAAAATCCTTTCCCAATACATCATTATATCTCATATATCATCAGTGTCCACCGCCTGCGATGCCTCAGTAGTTAAAACGGGCATTAAACATTATTAAAAAAACTGACCTTTCCTGAGGGGCTCGAACTGCTCCTCAACCGGCACCGGAGTGTTCTCTCTGGGAACAGGTTGGGGATATAATCTGCGCCCGTGCCTCACCTCATCTCTTTCTTTCGAAGACGTAGGCACAAATGGCTAGCCGTTGAACTAGGCTTAAAAAGTCTCCACCCCGAATAATCCAATCCAATCAAGAAACTTATATTTAAAGTATAAAGGACAACGTTTTTAACCAACCAAGAAACACAAACCATCTTATTTCTCTCTAACCCTCTGATCGTTCTATGCTTTAAAGTGTGCAAAATTAGCAACTTATTTTTTGGTCACTATTTACGTATAAATAAAATGCTTTTCTGGTGTAACAAACTTTATATAATGGAAGTGAAAAAAGCATGTTTAAGACTAGTCTAATTATTCACACAGTGTGTGAAGGTCAAAACATTATTTGGCAAATATTCCTGTAACGAAAAATATTTTCGTGATGATGCAACTTTGCCATCAATGGACAACTACAGTACTGCACTACTTTCAAAGTTATACTCCTTTAAACGATCATCCATGTCTGCAAAATTGAACGTAACGGGCTATTTGGACAATCTTTTCTATGGAAGTATTTGTAAACATTTTGCAACAGTAATTTATTGGGCTGTATAAATTACATGTTTATAAATTTTATTTTAAACAAATTTGACCATAAAATATCTGTTCACTGGATCTTGAATTACCAAAGTACAGATTAAAAATTCCAACTTCTATCTTCAGTGTCATAAAACCAATATATCTGAAGCAGACGCTACGCCGGAAAGAGGAGAACTAGACAGTAATAAAAGATAAAAAACACCTTGTGAGGAGTTTCTTGTTTCATTGCATAGATCACAAGCGCACACCTAAGGCGACGACAGTGAATGTCAGCTGTAGCTTTTATTATCTGAAAATGCCAAGGCATAACTAGACATACATGCACTGGCGAAAGCAATAAAACTGCTGCTAGGGAGTGCGGGATTTCAATATTTCTGTTGTCAGTCTTTTTATTTGCTGCTAGTCTTTGTTTAAATCTGTGTCGAATACTGTAACGCGATTCTAACACAGCTGGAAACATGAAACTTTTGCAGTACACTCATTTGATTTTCTTCGCCTTGTGACTCCGGGATCGAATGAAAATTTTATGCTGAGATATAACAACGCCAAATGCTTTAGGTGCTGAAAGCGAATTCCTTTTACTTTTCTTACATCACTACTGCTGCATATTTTTCTCCCTGCTTTTATTGAAATATTTTTTCTCTTTAAAAGAAATTATTTATTGTAATAGTTTGTACAACTAGTACATTTCCTTTCTTCTATTCAGTATTTTTAGCCCTTTATCATAATTTTGTTCAGATTTGGACTTTTTTCCCGTAATCTTTGTCAGTGTTGTTTCAACAAGAGTTGTAAATTCGGTACCGAGTGTTGATAAGTAACAGTGCAATAATTGTAGAGGGATCTTAGACAAGCAATTTAAGATAACAACATCTGTGTCCAAGAAAGAAAGGAAAATAACGGAATTATATGACAAAGAAGTTGAAATTAGGTACTGATAAGTCAATGTTTGAGAAATATTAAAATGTCTTCTAATCTGCTTCGCGAGTTAGGATATCTCAATTTTCAAGAAATAATGCTGTAAAAATCTCTAAAACTTTGGACTAGTCACAAAACGGTGCTGTACTGAACAGGTTATGGGGAGTCATATAACCTAACAATGTGAAATTAATCAAATTCATTATCCATTGTCTTAGTGATTGTTAAATATAGTTAGTTGATAATTTGTTGAATACTTTTGCACGTGATTATTGAAAAAAAAGAATAATAAGAATGTTACAACCTTTAAATATGATGCATATATTACATTAATCATTTGGATTTTTTGAACGCATTTGTGCATAGTGTTTTTATAGTGTTCAGTATATTAACGGTTATGTTAAAAATAGCTGAAAAAGTTTCAAGTTTCTGGCATAATGGGACATCTATATGAAAAAGGGCATTTATTCAAAAATTGTAAACATAAACATTAAAAGAAAGCCCACATTTGTTCAAGAAATAGAACCTCAATGAAATAGAGAAATGTTATACTCCCTAAAGTACATATTTACAAAATTTAATTGATAGTAAAAAAAAACTATGATACAAATTTAAAAATGATGAAATAGTTTGAATTGTTGTACTGCTTTACTTTAAAACATAAAATAAGCGGAAAAATCAAACTATTCATTTATATAAAAATTTGAATATATAAAAAATGACTCCGTTTACCTGCTTTGTTGCGTTATGTAGCTTGTTCTAGAGGAATCCATGCACCTAATTGTAGGTTTAACGGATAAGGTAAAGGACTCTTGCGTTAAATATCGCAAATTGGGGTCCTACAGAGTACATTTTTTAAAATTTTCTAATGAAGTACGCTCATAATAAAGACTTAAAAATAAAAAATCTTGAACTCGCTAACAATGATCCATTTTTACTTGGCGCTAATGCCATACTGACTACACCAAAGTTGCATGCTACACAACTTCCGTCCGTTAGAAACTTAATGTCATAAATTTGAAATTTCAACAGGCAGTCAAATTGCTTCTCTAAGGCCCCAAATTCTCCGAAATTATTATAGTGTAATTCATTAACACCTTATATAGATACCGACTGGTTATGCGGAAGTTTTACATAGTCAAATGTTCACAGTCCATCTTATTCAGAGCTGATTTACTGGCAACTTTCATCGCGATTACTTAATTGATAAACAAGCAAAATGTGGTATACTAATTAAAATAATGGATGACAGAAAAAAAAGGAAAATTGAAAGTGCTGATCTCTAGCTTATGCTAACTCCATCTACTGTAAACGAAAAACCAGGCTTAGCGCATTAAAATGGGCCAATTAGCTCTTTGCGAAAGAGATCTGAGTGACAGAAATTGAATCTTTCGGCCGATTTACGTTTACGTGCATTGTTGGCAATGAATATAAAATATTTAAGACTTAAAAGTTCCTTAGTAAAATAGGAACATCAAAACATGCAACTAATTAAGTTATTTTTTTGAGAATTTGCAAAATTAAATACCAGACAAATGGACATTGTCTAGGTGTTACTTACAGTGTATGACCAACACAGGACTTCCTTTAAATCTATGCGCTTCTATTTTATAATAGGAAAATTCTTGTTAATTTCAATCGGTACTGATCACATTGAAGCATATGACAACCCGTTCTGTCATCATTTAGTACTCCTGGATATTGAGCCGCACATACAGGGTGTAACAATAAGGTAAGGCCAAACTTTCAGGACACATTCCTCCAACTTTGAAGAAATATGTTACATGAACAAAGGTACAGAAAAGCTTAATTTCCATGTTAGAACTCGTTTTCTGCCACTCTTCATAGTGCATTAATCATGGGAAACATACAGGAACATAAAGTACCAGCACACCTCATGAAACTTTTTCCTGCACGAACTGTTGACATTTATGTCTGCTGCAATTTCATCTTCTTTAGAAAATAAAACAAAATAAAATTTCTGGAAAAAGTAATGAAAAAATTATCAACTATGCCGCTATTTTTTAAACCAATGTCAATTTAACATTGGAAGAAGCAAGGGGAAAAAGTGGGAAAAACCAGCGTGTTTAAAATGAATAAATTAAGGGAGCTTCAAAAACAATATATGAGGTTATTGTACGCTTTTTGTTTGCAGTTAGGCCTGCAAATTTATTATTATTATTATTATTATTATTATTATTATTATTTATAGAAAATCAAATTCCACCTTCCTACCGGTTTTGAGTTAAAACGAAAATGTATAGCAATATGGTTCTTATTTCAAATGCGGATTTTTAAAACAGTGTGATAAAAAAAAGATATAATTTTTCTTTAAGATATGAAAGACATTTTTCTAAATTCCAATTTATATTATTAGGGAACTTGGCCCGATTATTCACGCATAATTACCCTAATGTGATTATTGCGAACCTGTATACATCCAGCGCTAAAGCACAGGAATGTGTAACCGCTTGTCAACTGACAAACGCAGCATTTTCCCTTACACCGAAAAGGTGAAACGTCAGGTAATTTTAGGTACCAACGACTCCGGCCTCGTTTGCATCATCATTAAAAGTCAGCAAAATTCAACGAGAGTGAGTGAACAAGTAAATTTCTCTATTTTATTATTTCAAAATAAAAATATGCAGCTCCCTGCAACTTGTATATCCGAAGCTTGTAGTCCTAGCGGAACACAGACGCAACAAGAAGCTACAAAAGGCGAGAGCATTGAACGAGTAACCAAGGAATTGCGCAGTTCTTCGATGAACAGAAAATACAGAATCTGTATACATCCGTCGATGAAATGTGCCTGAGTATGAAACGAATATGATGTCCATCCAATAGATGCGGAAAATGGTGCCGTGAATTTACGGAAGGTCGACAAATGACATCCTGGACTTATGCGTTGACAATATAATCCCCGCCCTTGAGGTACGGCTTCTCTAGGAGATTGCTGATTTCCACTAACCCCAAAATTTCATTTCTTTATTATGTTGTTTATGCGTAGAAGTTGAAGAAGAAGAGGTTTTATCTTGCGCCTGATGTTTGCATTTGGGGTTATCTGCAAACCGCCCTGCAAATGACCGTCTCCGTGAGTTTATGAAGTATTTTTACTGGAGGAGATGAGAAAAATCAGTGAGAGGAGCTCCTTACCCACAAGAGTCGTCGTCATGTGCAAGCACGAAAATATCATTACTTTTCGTCATGTGTGTTCCCAGCGAAGTTTGTCCCTAGTTTTATAGAACCGATTGTTGTTACGCTATAAAGTTAAATGTAATGTTTTAAAGACTATTAGATAATTATAGTGAAACTAAATATTAATAACAACACAATCATGTATATTAAATATGGGAAAATAGTTATTTCAGTACCAAACAGAATTAAATATAAAGTAATGGTGTTCTCATGCAGACACTCTCCCACAGCGATAATCAGACTTGGTCAAAGCATCTGCTTTTACTGTGGCTTGATTAGCAGTAGACTATTGCTGAATGGCAGGCTAGTGAAAGCTCATGTAAATTCATGAAGTAACTGCTTTAATTTCGTTCTCTGCTTAACGAACATAAAGAAAATGAACTCTATACATAGCTTACATTATATGCCCTTTTTGTGCCATTGGAAGAGGAAATGAAAATGTAAAATCTGAATAAACCAATTTCAAATATTAACTTGAGTCGAGTTGTGGACTCAAAACATAGGAAGTATACAGTGTTTTCATAATGCATATTCCATATTTTAATCAAATGATCATCGACAAGTTTGTTGAATGAAAAGCAAGAGAATGGATTTCTTTCTTTAAATAACGTGTTACTATAATCTTTATATTAAATTCTCTCTCTTTTTGTTGTGATGTTCAGCCTCGCACGTATGAATGTTAATTCTAATTATTAAATTGTAGACGTTTATAATCTAAATTCAGCAGTAGTAGTAGTAAAGTTGTGCACCCCGGGTAAATGCTGCTACGAGCCGCCGCTGCCACCCACCATTGACTTTCATCTGTTTAGGACATTAACAAAAAACATCTAGACAGTTTCGATTCTGTCAAAATTGAAGTATTGAAATGTCTCAACTTTTCTCGGTTGGATAACAAAAACTCATTTTACTCTATGATAATACTTGAATAATTTTGCAAATTATGTGGAAAAAGAAAGAGGGTGTGTTGAAATAAAACAATGTTCTTTTTCTTCCTATCTTCATCCCTGTAACTACAAAAATTAAGGAAACATATTTTTTGACTTACCCATGTGTGTACGTTTTATATAATTAAAATTCAATAATATGTTTACTCAGATAAAACTTTATTTTTAAATACAGAGCTCTAATTCGCCAATAAAGTTTATATAACGGTTAAATAGATATCCGTTAGCAGTGATTTAAAACATCCGTTTCTGTTGTACTACATGAAATTTTATCAGATAAGAGTAGTTCATTCATACTACCCCTCTTCTGCCCTTTATATTTATTTTAAATAGTTCAAATATATGTTTCACAACATTTAAATCAATGATTGAACTTATTATGCAGATAAATTAATTTAAAATTCCTTATTATGAAGGATATTATTTTTGTTGAAATATGTTAACATATGAATTTAAGCGCATGATCTTTTAGTGTCTTATAGTGACAGAGTCTTTCTACGGTCCGCAAGTATCTGTTGCACGTAAAGTTTATTACTCAAAGTTGCACACAAAACTGACCATGAGTTTCAGAGATTGTTGTTCATTTGTTTTATTTACGGACGCTCTGTAACATCGCAAATCATCAGCGTCCCACCCAATTCAGGGCGTGAAACGGCCGACAAATTTTGCTCAAAGGCCTCTATTTTCAGGCTTGAGGTTCTTTTTCGTGCCGTTAATTTACGACACGGGATGAGATTTTAAGTTCCCTTCCGAAGGAAGCCACACTTTGGATTTTTACGCCTGAAAAAACACATTCATACTGGCCGGGATTGAACCTGCGATCTTGGGTTTAGGAGGCAGGTATGGTTACCACTATACCACCAGAACCGACGAGCTTCAGAGATGCAGGTGCCATGCAAGAGTAGCTGACGCGACCTAAGCCCCAGCTAAGTTAATCATTTATATAAAGAAAGTAACTCAATAACCTTATGAAGCTAAAAGTGCCTGCTATGCAACAAAAGAAGGAAGAGGTTCCGTACTTACGATCTTGCCAACTCGTTGCACCCGAGAAGAAATTGTCAACGGCTCTCATCAGCTACTTACCTGTAATAAAACAAACAAGAAAATAACGCACATTAATCATGGCTCGTTACCAGCTCACAGCTGTAACTAATCCTATAGCATCCTGCCAGAGAAAAGATGCGTTATCATGGACATTATCCCATTTACCTGGGGAAAGACTGAATGAACAACGCCAACGCTCATTTTATTCCATAATTTGCTGCGGCAACTTAATTATCACAATTATAACACATGTACAGTGTAAAATTAGCCAATTAAATACGCTTACTAGTAAAAGATGTGTTTAGCAGTCCTTTCTTTGTACTAATGGTGCAACATTGCACATTCCCACATAGATAATTACATTTTATTGGTGAAGAACATCGGCGTTTATAGTCTGCAGTCTTTAAAAAAATCTACATTCTTTTAATTATCCTTTTACACTGCAGAATGAGATCGAAACAAATAATTCCAACTTGTCTCAAACACGACTACCAGCAACAGTCTGTAGGTCCAAATCAATTCGTGTTCGACAATTGTGTTCAGAATACTTATATATGACTAAAGGCCAAGCTTTCGACGCCATTTTTTCTATAAAACGCCACATTTGCTCACTAAAGAGTTCCATTTAGTCACCCTTCTCTCACCTTCTGCTACGCCGGTCGAATTCAAGTACTTTTGTGGTATCGCATACTTCAGAGACCGATAATGGCAAATGAGGCCTTCTACAGAAGGACGAATATCATTTTTGAATTTAGAAGTAGTCCCTTAGAACCCAAGGAATTTGGTTGTGTTAATGAATTATTATTAAAGAACATTTTTACAAAGAAAAGCTATATGTATAGTCATTTTAATCATCTAATTCGTCTGATTTGACTCTTATTTTGAATACATTGCATGAGTGGAGCGTTACTTGGTAGTTTTCATCACCAAAATTGGAATTTTCAGCTTCCAGTGAACCCCAGTCTTATTAACGCCATTCATTAACTTGTTCCAGGTTCCTATGGCATCAATGCATGAAGTTAAAAGGATAAAAGATAGGTCAGAAAGACCAAAGATTTAATACCGTGGTTATTCATTCAAAAGGAAAATAAATCTGTTGCTTTTCCGTCTCTTGGATGAAAGTTTACGTAAAATAGCTTTATTCCAAATCACTCATTCTTAACACTTACCAGAGGTCTCAGGAGTGAAAAATATAACTGCAAAAGTTCTTTACCGCCACGGGTGTCTGAGGTCGTTAAGGTGCGGACTCGTGAGTGGGAGGTCTGGGGTCAGATTCCCGCCAGGATTGTCCTTCCTGACTTAGTTTATTGCAGGTTTTCCTCAGTCCGCAAATGACAAATTCCAGGGAAGTACCCTAAAATTAGGCCTTTAAAAAGCCTTTCCCAATTTATAATTTCATCTCATGTATCATCCATCAGTGTTCATAGCTTGTGGTGCCTCAGTAGTTAAAACGGGAATGAAACATTATTTAAAAGTTCTTCTTTCTTTGTTTTGCTTACTGAACGTTGTATAATAATAGTAATAATAATAATAATAATAATAATAATAATAATAATTATTATTATTATTATTATTATTATTATATTCTACAACTACTTTTAAACAGATTGTCATTAAATGCCCATTGCTCTTTTCTGGCGCATATAGCGCACCTGACGGAATTATGATTACATGCTTGTGAAAATTCACTTACTTTTTGTATTATTATTATTATTATTATTATTATTATTATTATTATTATTGTTGTTGTTGTTGTTGTAAATGTCAAACAATATGGAATGTTAACTACTTTCTTTTCTAACAAAGAATAAAACGTTCTTCTACAGTCAGAAAACGTTTCGGCCATGGCTTATCAGGATTACAGCATGTATATAACGTTGGTGAATTTCATTTACATTATAGCTGCAGTATAGGCATTTTATATTTATTTTATAATCCTGCATACTTTCACAGAGTTGGCACATACGTTTGATGTCCACAGCTGCAATGGACCAGAGCGAATTTGTTAAAGAGCATATGTCCTCGAGAACTTCACTTGAAGTGAATATTTTTCTTGATATCTGTGAAAATAACATGAACGTTTTGGTTGTCACCAAATCAGATTGACTGTAAAAACTTGTCTAACAATATGCTTACAGCTGAAGCAAACTTGTTTCAAAATTTCTGTGAAGGACACTTGGCGGTGTAAATGTGTGTGAATAACACCACGTACTATAGTATATATTCATATAGGTGAGTTACTTAAAACAGGCCACTTATATAACATTGTTGTTTTTAGGGACAGAAGAAAATTTAATATTGCTTGGTTTAAAGGAAGCATAAGGTAACAGTTTTTCATATGTACAAATGACGAGGAAGTATAAAAGTCAACTTCGTTATTTTAGGTGTATTCGTTCATTATTTACCTTTTAATAGCGCATTTGAATACCATGATTGTGTTAAGGGTCATTCCAATATAGTTTCAGTTCAATGATAAAGCAAAACAGTTCACTTCAAGCAACCGATTAACTCTGTAAGTCCGTGCATCTGCAACCTGGCCCACGATAGCAACCCATAAGGGAAATGCAATGAACATTTTAACTGCTGAGATACACAATTCAGCAATTCACATGTCAGCTCGAGTCAGGTTGAATGTGAGAGTGGCATCTGTAAAACAAAAGTTCTGTAAATACTACATTCCTACAAATTCCACTCTTTCCGCATTTTGGCTGCTGTCTTGTGTCGTTGGCATCTTCTATTTTCCTGGCTAATAGTGTTCTTGAAGTGAACTGCAAGTATACACATAGTCATTGACGTTCAGCTATCATGAATGACCCTTTAAAATATGTAATTTTACGAGTCTTCAAACGCAATATTACAAGGTAAATAATAAAATACACGAGGTTGAATTTTATATCTCTTGGACAACTTAAAGTATGAAAACGGAACAAAATTACATTAAGCCATCCTTCATGTGAAACAACTTTAGTTTGAAGAAATTTCTGCCAACATTAATAAACAGCAGTGTTACTCAGGTGGCCTGCTTTAAGTGCTTCAACAGCATAAGGAAAATGTGCGATATTTCATACGGTATTCTTAATTTCCTGGTTGCAAATTTTATACTTTTATGAGACATCGGAAAAAAGAAGAAACATAGTTAGTTCTGCAGAAATATATAACACAGCATTTTTTTCTCAATCAGCAAAGGCGCACATCTTTTAATCAAAGCTTCAAAACCGATATGGGAAAATGATAACTTACATCTAAGTACTCATTCGAGAGACGGCTGGTGCTTTGTGTTCTGGCGGTGGCTTGCGCTCAGAAAGAATACCTGTCATAGCCTCTGGTGGTTTTGTCTGGGAACCTCTTTAGGGGTTTCCCTCAATGAAAGTTCCTGTCGTAGCCTCTGGTGGTTCTGTCTGGGGACCTCTTTAGGGGTTTCGCTAAATGAAAGTTCCTGTCGTAGCCTCTGGTGGTCCTGTCTGGGGGCCCCTTTAGGATTTTCGCTCAATAAATGGTGGTTCAGTCTCGGGGTCTCTTTAGGGGTTTCGCTCATTGAAAGTTCCTGTTCTAGCCTCTGGTGGTCCTGTCTGGGGGCCCCTTTAGGATTTTCGCTCAATAAATGGTGGTTCAGTCTCGGGGTCTCTTTAGGGGTTTCGCTCAATAAAAATTCCTGTCCTAGCGCCGGGTGGTTGTGTCTGGGGGCCACTTTTAGGGGTTTCGCTCAATAAAAGTTCCTGTCCTAACGTCTGGTGGTTTTATCTGGGGCCTCCTCAAAGGTTGCGCTCAATAAAAGTTCCTGTTCTAGAGTCTGGTGACTGTGTGGGCGCCTTCTCAGGGGTTGCGCTCAATATAAGGTCCTGTCCTACCGTCTGGTGGTTCCGTCTGGGGGCCTCAAAGGTTGCGCTCAATACAAGTTCCTGTCCTAGCGTTTGGTGGATCTGTCTGGGGGCCTCTTCAGAGGACTTTAGACACATTGGTGGACCCGGAGCCTTTCGCGTGCCCGTCGTCGTCTGGGATTGTCATGGAAATGTTAGGGATCCTGTCTATGCCCGTGCATCGCCCCCTCGGGTGCCTGGTAGCAGGGTGTATCCTCCATCTCATACTTTCTTCCGGAGGTACTCCCTCGTAAGTATATGTATGTACAATGGACCCATTAGCGGCCGCGGTTAGAAGTTCTTCCTTCCCCGTGGAGCAGAACAACTCAGAAACCTGCTTCCACTCCATTAAATGCATCGACAATGCAGCAACATTAGTACAGTATTAGCTTTTATGTTCTTTATCAACAATGGAACATGGCAAGCAATTTTTACTTGAATAACTATTAAAAGATATGCCTATACTTATACTGCCCGAAGCGGTTATTTTTTTATTTAGTGTAACTATATTGGTGCGGCTTATGCTGACCATTTTCATTTTTTAAAATCACTTTTGTAAAAAAGCCAATTAAAAAAGAAACATATATATATATTACAAATAATTCCTTGCAATTTAATAACTGGATACCAGTGAGACAATTCTTCTGTAGAATTCTCAGAGATAATTTTGATTTATTTTTATTAATTTCCACACTCTCTTTCAGACCAGGGATACTAAAGCAATTTTCTTTTTATTTTCTACAGATCTATCTATATTATATTCTGCTATAGTATGGGATATCCAACCTCCGTATCGCTGGATGGTTTGTAGGTCAGCTCCTGAATCAGCCAACAACGATGACAGCATCTCCGGAAACAGTGTCCAATATGTTCCTCAGGAATCGGTAGTTTTGAGAATACAGCAATATTCCTTGAAATTTCGCAGACGTGTTAACACCAACTGGTTGCCTGGTACATTAGCGTTCCTGTGTCCCACATAAAATCTCGAATGATTAGAGCGAAAATGAACACATTTTCAGTCAATCCTTAAGATATTCACGCCATCAAGTCCTCACATGTGACGAACAACTGCCTTGCAATCTTGGTTTTGGAAGTTGATAGGTAAAATCGCGTTCATTGACCTTCATCTCTGACATTCTCCACTACCATATACTTCAGCTTAACTCAGCACCAACTAATTCACTTTCACATACAGAAATCCATCGTCCGCTGATCTTAAAAATGTTGCTATTTCGTGTTTAGTAAAAACTTTTGATATCTTTGCTCTGTATCCCGCGCTCTTTCATTTAAGAAATGCAATTGAAGTAGTATATTTACCAACAATGAATTATTTTTCACAGAGATGACAGCTCGCAATATAGAATAGTACGCCCACATGGAAGTAGGGTTGTTTTATTTTGATAAATGCTGAAATATGCAAACAAATCCTTCTCATTTATGATATTATTTAGTTTCTTACTTTCGCAACATTTTACTTACAGCCCATTTACCAATTCATATTTCACCTTCAATTTACTTGGCAAAATTTATGAAACATCTGTCGAAACATCTAATTCAATATCTGAAGATGAACTTCCCTCAGAATTGCTCATTTTCAAAAAGAAATACTTTTCCTTCCTCACAGATTTTTGTCCGTTCTATTTAATCGTATGTCAACTGTTATTATAAACAAATGCACATTATTACCAAAACTAACTATAATCTATCTATACCGCAGTAAACCAGAATAAAACAGAATGTTGTTATTAAAAACAATGGATGTAAGTAGTTATTATTAAACGAACGGGGATAAAATATTGTGTACCACTGGTGGATGCGCTTCATTACAGCTCTCGTGTAATTACAGAGCTCAGTTACCGCCTCGTTCTGCAAACACACTCAAGCTGTATTGAAGCTCATACCCCACCAGTTGTATACAATATCTATTAGTTCTCAATATTTTTATAATTTTCTTTCTACGTTAATTCGTTAGTAAGTTCATTAATGGTAATATTTGTTTTATTCAGTATTCTCTCGCTACTCACTTAATTGCTACACGTTTGTAGTGATTTTATTAAAAAAATATGAGTTATAACTTCGCTATATTTGGTTCCTGGCATATAAATACATCATACGTAGACCACAAAGCTTCCTGGCGTCGGAGTTCATATTAGAGAGAATCTAATTCCACAAGAGTTCAAACTTGAATGTGCTTGTAGACTCAAAAGTGCTAATTTTTTGCTACAATGGTCAGGATTAGAGCACCAGAGTCATAAAATATCTATGAAATCTTCATGGTTTAGGAGGAATGCAAATTGACTAAACTCTTTACAGGAAAAGCATAAGTTCCAAATCTAAAGGAGTGCATAATGTTTAGAGAAAATCTAATAAAATGTGGGAGGTATATCACACAATGGTAACGTAAAATTACTGGCAACCAACCACTAAACTTGCAGATCAGTTTCTCACGAAAGTGACGTGTCCGTGTGGGTGTGAGCTTCACGTAAGGCAACATCCGCTGGGAGTCCCTTCCTTTCGTCAAACAAAGCGCAGCAATGCAACGGACGGGCAAACATTTATTGCTGCCTTTTGAACTGCTTAATGCTGCTAGTATCTTTGAGTTTAACTGTTTTGCCCACTGAGGAAGGACACTTCCGCTAACGTGTCCAGAGGCTATGGTTCAGATTTCCGTTCTCTTCTGATACATTAGTCCAAAGTTTTCTTTGGGAACCTGAAGTTATTATAAAATAGCGAGCTTATATACAACGTTTTAGAGTATTAAAATACTTTTCCTCGCAGTATTAGACTATTTTATTTTAGCAGCTTTAATGAGCTGTTGCTAACCACGCAATAACATTACAAAGTTCTTTTGGGCTCTGTCTTGCAGTTATAAAAGTTGGCTATTATACACAATACCGAGCAGAGTGACTCGGGCAGTCCCGGCTTCAAATCTCTCGTGCTGGCTACCACAATCTTGGGTCTCTGCTAGTCGCTTAGGCGAATGCTGGGATGGATCTATTCATTCCTCCAATTTTCCATTCTCTCGTTTCATTCCGTTGATTCTATTCACACAAAGTGGACTGGTGATGTGTGACTTGCGCTTTGAAACGGTTTTTTTTTGTCTCGGAGTATAGTGTGGAAGCGTACCTTCCGATGACCTGGAATTCCTTGGAGGCGCTATGCTGTCATCGGAGTGCTCAATCGGGAAACACTGTTAGGGAGTCTTTAGTCACAAACGGCTATCCCTAGAGTTCGACTCAATATCATTAACACTGCCACCCTTTTCAGACTTTATCTAAAATAGTAAAATGATTCATTATTAAATTTTATGGTAGTTATTAAAAATAATATTTTTGTATTATTCCTTTTAATGTTTCCGTTTAGAAGAGCTAAAAGAGTGCTATTCAAAGTGAGTTGAAATGATAACTAAAATGAAGTTAATTAGCAAGCTGATTAAATTCAGCCCCTTTCCCTACACACATGCTGAACAAGTACCAAAAGTCGCTAGTTACCCATAGTGCCATTCTTTCATCATGAGCCCACACAGAAATCTCCAAGTGTGCATTTCATCAGCAGCGAAGTTAGATCATGTCTTAAGGGTATCAAATATGCAAATACAAGCTACTGAGAGAGAATACACTCCCACTCTAAAGCAAATTCCGGAATGTCACCACCATAGTGACGTGTTCTTAGCATTTCCAGTAAAGACCGTCATAAAGCACAAATTCAGCGTGAAAGATTTTAATATGTATCTTAAGTTCTGCAGCAAAATATCTTTTTGCTTTCTTTTTTATAGCCCAGAGGAATGGCGTAGACTAAAGGAATTTGAACAACATGACGAATGCAGGGAAAAACCTGAAGGGGGAAAAAGTAATGTTTTCTTGTACGGTTACGCTTTACATCGCTATTTCTCTACATTTATTTTATGTCTTTTTTTACCGCCTTCGAAGTAGTGGCAGTATTCGCGTCTACTAATTCGGAGATACTGGATTCAAGTCCCGGTCTGGTCAAGCTGTCTAGGTAAGGTTTATCGGATTTTTATGTTGATTAGTTTTATTTAAGGACGCTTCTTAACATCTCAGATCATCAGCTTCCCATTCAATTCAGGGCGTGAAATGACCAATAAATTTTGCTCAGAGGTCTATTCTTTCAGGCTTGATGTTCTTTTATGTGCCGTAAATCTACGATATGAGACTCACGACTTTACTTCCCTCCCAAAGGAAGCCATTCTTAGGATTTTTGCGTGCAAAAAATCGATTGACTCTGGCCGGGATTGAATATGCGATTTTGGCAAGTATGGTTACCACTAGGCCACTAGGAATGACAGGTTTATTGGAGTTATTCCTTATTCTGAAAAGGTGAATACTACATATTTTTAAGGCTCTATGAACTTACGAGTTCATTTGCGCCATCATTAATTCATTTCCTTCATCCCTACATAATATGTTTACGCACCCATAGGTATAAGGACCTCCTGGTGCTACATAACATTTATCATCATCTTCATTGGGATAACGCAGCGGCGCCACAGAAGTCACTACAATATCCCCATGCCGAGGATAAACGTCCACAAGTCCATGAAAACAATGAACTGGCATTGGGGAAAAAAAATCTTAAAAGTATTTGAAGTTTTAGCTTCGTTTTGAAGCTAAAATAGTGGCAGAGTTAATAAGATCATTTTGGTTTATTCTCTGAGAAATAGCTCAATGAAATATTTCGTAAAAAGTCACGTGCAAACATGTGCAAGACTTGCAGTAAACACAAAAGTGGAGGTGCCTGCTAGAAAGACACTTTTAAAGATTATTTACGGCCGAAATTCTTCGTTAAGCTCAATGATCGGACAGGATTAATTAAGAATGAAATTGATCAGAATCTCTTTGCGATTTGAAGTCTCTTACAGGCTGAAGATAAATGCTCCGGAAATTATTTCACCCAGGAAGCGAACATTGATAGGAAGAAGATCCTGCCATTAGAGGCACGGTGATAAGCTGTGCGTCTTCTAGCCTTTTAAATAAAATCAGCTCGAGGGTCTTTGAACTTTATAAAGGGAACACAAACACTCTATCAAAAAAGGTAGATTCAATACCAGATCTTAATTATACAGCGCAACAGGTAGGGTGCGATGGTATTTAAATGAGCAGCATACGGGATCCCAGTCACTTCAAAAACTAAACAAATAAACTTCATTATCTGCGAACATGGTGATATTCTGCTCATATAAACTAAATTTAATGCTTTTTAACAAACAGAACAAAGGTATCAGCAGAAATTAAAATAGGTTCCAAGCGAGGACTTACGTTCTTTCTTCGGGTTTTACCAACTGCTAAGAACAATTGAGATGCTAGTTGCAATTAGCAATTTAGCGTGGAACATCTGCTACCCAGTCGATAGAATCAAATTGATCCAGTGGCGACTGTTCCAGCCTTGGAAAAAATTCTCCACATCTCACTGAATATAGCACAAGTTTGAACGCATACCTAGTATTAACAAATGCAGTTGATATCACTCTATAACCGAGCTTCGTAATTTCCTACAGCCATTTGCTTTCTCATGCAAGTAAAATTCACATTTTAAGCTGAACGTTACGTTCAAAGCAAACTTCGTTTTGGTGGTTTTGGAAATACGTGGTTATGATAGCTCGCTACTATGACATCTTAATTCCTGAAAGAAACTTCACGCCTTTACTGTGCAATGCAGTGTGCACGCCATAAAATCAGCAGTCGCTACAGAAGCGCTGTTAGTTAAAGTGTGTTTTATACAGACCCGCACACACATTTGCTGTGCATCATATACTTCTTTGTCCCCCAAGCATGACTTTCTAGAACCTGGATCAAGTCCAACGGATTTATTTCGTGTGTGTCATATAATTAAAATGCATTCTCTTTGAATGCATATTTTTTATGAATTTATCCGTTGCAGCAGTTCTTATTTCTTGCAGATCTTCAGGGGATAACGAGAATAATTATATTAACCGTTTCATACAAAGTCCGCGTCATACATCCCCTAGAGCACAGGTTCATCGTTGATAGCTTTAATGCTCAGTGAAAGTAGCAAATGTCAATGTTGTATACAAACTGATGCTTTTGGACGGTCGCAGCCCGATGGAAAAGCTGTCAGAGAACGGATTTCTTACAGTCACTTTTGCATTCTTAGCGTTATTTGGCCATCATTTCAGCAAAACTCGGACTGCATTAATGAAGTCACCGTTAGTACAAGACGCTCTGAAAATATGAAATATTAAGAGCATTTTACGTTAATTAGTAAAATGACCAACAGAAGTCCATAGACCGTGAGTAGCATATGAGCTCATGAACAACTTTAGTTTCTGGCGCTCCTTTTTATCTCGAGTGTAGCAGCTTTTATTCCTGCTTGGGTAAATTACAGGAAAGAAGGAAAGTTTGAAATGAAACATGGTCTTTGTTTATCGCTGAGTAAATACTACGTAACGACATCCTTGAGTATTCTCCGCGGAGAGAATTCCAAACAAAGTATTTGGCACCTATTTCAACATCCCCGGTGTTCTCATGCGTTCTATGTAACGGTAAGCTGTGAGGTGTGCTGCAAGTGATTCACGCCCGTTTCTTGAAAATTTTAAGCCGCGACCGTGTGTAGTGACCCCGCAGCCGGCAGCCTGCTCTTAGGTGGAAATGCCTGAACCGCACCCAAGGTTGTGGCTATTGTTTCATGCGATTTCTCCGAGTGACAAATAAATATTACTCGAGCAGAGTCTGATGCGTTACGCATTTACAGTGACATCGTGGGAGCTGTGCTGGAGGAACTTCTGGAATTTCCGAACACCTCTTCACAGCGCTTATGTGGTCCTTCTGGCTTTGTTCCAATCTCGTTAGAGTTTACTTTAATGTGGATATAATAATTACATGAAACACTCCAGTTAGTACTAAAATGACAGCAAATATTTGCAAGAGTAATTAAATTAATGTAGTAGTCATGTGCTATTCATGCTGCTACTACCTTTTTTGAAAATATCAAGTACCTAGCAATAACAACAAGTATTTAAGTGCAATCAGCTTGAATGGTATATACGCAGAGAATATCATTTATAAATGGTTAATTTATACTCAAAGATGTTATGCGTGAAAGCCTTGGTTTAGTTTTTCGGTGATAAAATTTAAAATTAACTATACTTCTAATAATATTTATTTCACGATACTATAAATTAAAACTTGTCAATTTAGATCGTGCGAAAAACAGAGTTGGTCAAAGAGGGTTAAAAAATATCGCTTTTATTTTTAGTTTTTTTTTTTCTGTAGAATTTATAATAACACTCTTGTAATTGCAAAGTGGAGGGTAGTATTCACAAAATGAGTGAATAGCTTCTAATGACAACTCGCTTGTCGGTCAGGTATTGGGGATCCACTCACGGCCGGCACGGGGAAGTAACATTATTAGGGTGATTATGGGAATGACATATTGATGAAGCAATGTCGGAATGAGGGGCAAGGGAAGCGGAGTACCCGGAAAAAATCTCTGCTTAGGCGCCGCTTCATGTGGCACAACTTCACGCCCGTTGTCATTCCAGAAGCTTATCTGCTCAATCACTACGACGCCTACAGTTTTAAAAAGTACAAGTAGTGAAATTTGCTATTTATGTAATGTATTCTACAGGACATAAGAGTATTAAACCTGTTTCAAGTCCATAACTGCCAACGGAACTTTAAATACATATATGAGTATTTTTAAGTAAAATATATTTATTGATTTGACTGTTTAAAAAGTCACTTGTAGTTGCTAAGTCTGGGCAAGGTAGGATATTACACATTTCTGTCTGCCGATGAATGTTGTGCAGAATTTATTTCTGTTGCAATGGAGACCGGTAACATCTTGTGCGGAATTTGCCTCTCTCCTCTGAGTATGGTGCACACAAAATGAATGTGTATGGTTTTAGTTATAAACGTTATTAGGTTAAAAAGTGTTTATATTACTTTCATCTCAAATTCTCACGCCATATAAGTAGACAGCATCAGAAATGAAATATATTTCTTGACTACCTTATCTCATCCAACATAAAGAAGGGAATTCGAAAGTTCCTTTTAAACTGAACGCGCATTTTTAGGTTTTTGTTTTAATTAGCCAAGATCAGTTACATTTTCTGGCAGTCAAAAGTTCAGTGATTTTTCTGTTTCATTATGATATTTTATGTTGAAATGCTGATGTACATACAATGCAATATTGCACAGGAACAGAGTGGGGTGACTCCGATGGTTACGCTTGAAACTCGCATTCAAATCCCTTAGCGCAATCCATCTTGCTTTTAGATTATTTCGCTGGTTTCCCTGGTCACTTAGGCTAAAGGTCTCCCCTTTCCACGAATTTTCCGCTATCCCATTTTATTCAGTTGGATCTGTTTCAGGGTTGAAACACGGACGAGGTGAGCTAATGGGTTGTGATGGTGACTTGTACTTTGTAAAAGTTTCTACCCCGGCGTATGGTATTGAGTCGGACCTTAGGAGGGGGAGGCCTCCACCGGGTCAGGGTGTTATATCTGGAAAAATGTTAGCGTCTCCGTTTCTATGTCCGTGCCTCACCGCCTGGTATCTCCTTCATCCCGTCCCTTCCCCGGAATTGCCCCATTGGGAACCCAGGCACAAACGGCCAGCCGTTGATCAAGACCGAAGTACCGCAATGTCCTCCTACGCCCCTAAAATTTCAATGCAATCCAATAGTGTATGCAGCGAAATGTTCAATTCTCTTTCATATATATTTATGCAAATAGACTCTTAATAACTTGGGGAAGAGTTGATAAATATTGTCCAAAAAACTCTTTGTTTATAATAAAAGGGCGTTTCGTTTCATTCTGTTTTCTTCCTAAGTAACACAAACTCCACAAGCTGTATTCCATCTAGTCAGTGAGAAAATTATGTTTTTGAAGCCGTTTTTCGAACTAGGAGAAACCTATACAGACCTAATCTGAGAGAGAAATATATCTTATAGTTTGCGGCAAGTAGGTACGCTCAGCAGACAACCACGTCACTGACTTATACTCGCATACTAGAGAGGGGTGAACCAATTGCCAATCATGGAGATTCCCATTAACCATTTGATAGTAGCTAAGTCATCCTGTTGCCATTTCAACACATTCAGATGATGAAACTTGTAAGTACGGCAATCAAAGCGTTCTTTTGTTGTGCGTATATTTAGCTAAATCAAATTTCTTACTCAGATTCTCGAGATGCTAAGTAATGAGGTAATTACAAACACACTACGGTTACCAGCGTATTCGTCTTTTTTATTTCTCTTCAGCCTCACAAGTTTAGCAACATTTGTCACTACTTCAATTAATAATTAGCAAAGACTTTGCTTGAATATCTTTGAATAGATGTGTTCAGATTGTTTCAGGACACTTTACATGACAAATTATCTGGTGGTTACTTTGAAAATAAATACCAGATTTAAAGAGAAATTAAAATAATAGTTTTATACTTTAAATAAATCATTTCCTTTGTAACATAATACGTTTCCACGACAGTTACCTTATTTTTAGTGTTGTCTAATAGTATCAGCTTTGCAAAAAAAAAAAAAAAAAACCGCTAGGTGCTAAAAAATTTAAATAAATCACAATATAGCAGAATAGTCTTATTTCAAACAACAAGCTAATTAATAGAAACACCAATTAATTACGTTTAAGGTATCAGCTTACAACGTTAGTTTGTCTTGATATTTTTTTTCTTCTCTTACTATTCCTACAGTGCATATTCTCGCTTCTTTTAACAACTACACTTCTTACAATGTTTCAATTTTGTAAGCATTAATTTACCTTTTATACACATTGCAGTTATGTTAAAATATTCATTTCTTAAACGACTTAGTCTCGCATTTAGCTATCAACCATAAAGAAAATCTTACACTTGCGCTGATTGTTTTTTTTTTTTTTATCGCTTCTCGTCAAGGGCTATGTAACGAACGAAAGGCCGGTCAGTGTATATCGAAATGGAGTTGCAGGGAAGGCATAAGTCAAAAATCAAGATTTATATGTTGTGCATTTACGTCATTAAACTGAACTCTTTCTAGTCTGGCGGTAATAAAAATGCAAGCTAAAGCGTGCATTTCTAGCGCAGAACAAATACAAGCATGATAGAAATTCGCAGATTTGTGAAAAGCCGGCGAATATTTGGGTATGTGCGAGCAGCTGTGGGGTACACAGCCACGCTGAAACACGTTGACTAGTTATTTTAATTTACACAGAATGCGTTTAATGTCTAACAACTTCTATTAAACTTATATACATTTCCATTCAGAACAAGCATAGGTGAAAATTGTTTCCTCTCTATTAAATCTTTTATTGAAAAGCAAAAGGTAAATATTTTATTGGCAGTCTACCAAAAGTCTACCAAAACCTATTTTTTTATTGAAAGAAGTTTGCATTCATAGTATCATGCATAGTTTTTTTTATTGAAGTAAGACCGATATGTTTCTAAATTGGGATATTATATAATTAGGCCCGTTATTAAATACAACATCTGTGCTTAAAACAGACGTATGAAAGGATTATTTTGGATTAGCGTACGCAACTGAGCTCAGTAGTCACACTACTGTTATAACAAATAGACAGTCAGTCGCAGTTTGCTGTTAGAAAATTAAGCATAACTTTCGTTGTAATTAAAGGCCATTAATGCTGTTAATTACAGTTAGTTAGTGCATTAAATTTAATGTAATGAATTGTATTGAAATGTTATCACTAGAACGTAGGAAAAAATCTACATCTATAATCTTGATATTGCAGAAAACATCAGGACAGAAATTGCAAGCTGTTTCGAGTGACTGGAAATTTTACTATAAGTGTAAGAAATGTGCAACTAAGATGGACACCACTTTCAACAACTTCTATTACACATATTAGTACTCATTATAAAATAAATATTGTTCGCATCCTATCACCGACAGGGAAATGCCAGTGGGAGAAATCGGCTTGCATTCAGATGTGGATGTAGGTCATCATTAACTATCTGTATCAGAATCAGCTTGAAAATACGGTTGAATCAAGAATACATTTTGAAATATTTCTAATTAAACTGAATTTTAAAATAGTATATAATAATAATAATAATAATAATAATAATAATAATAATAATAATAATAATAATAATAATAATAATAATAACCAAGGCCAAATCCTTAAGTACGCCATGCCACTGGTCACAGAATTAAAACCATAGTTTGAAGTTCAATATTCGCGAATTACTTTCCGTATGTGAGTTAGGTAAAATGATATTTTAATGTCAAACACGGGAGGTCTGAATAGTCGAAAGACAGTAGAAAAGCTGATATCATGCATTAAGTATTTCTATGGTGAACGAATAAATTTGTGAAGTGTTTGCTAATTTCACACAGATATCAAGAGAAATAAAATGAAACCGTATAACATATGCCTATGTATAATTAATTATTTTATTAACACAAAATGGTGTATAGAAGAAAGTTCGTTTTTATTATATGGCATTACAGTACCCGTAGAAGACCCTAATGAAAGATAATGCAAAATGTCATACCGCACATCAGAAAAGTGAGATAATAAGAAATGAGAATTCTCATAAATTGAACCAGGGATGCTTCTTTGCTCAAATTATATTGCAGACACGTTTATAAAAATAATGCCATTTTTTTTGGTAAGCATTTAACGTCTCACCAAATGCCAAAGTATTTTGAGATAATCAATAGCATAATGACTCAAATGAGTCCGCAGTCTTTAGCGTCAAATATAATCTGGTATTCTTTTCGGGGTACGGAAAAATTCAGAAAAAAACTTAGCTAATCACCGCAACATGTTCCTACCGGATATTCCAGTTGACAAGGCAGAAGTGGTTGAGCCAAAGCTATGGACAGTCCACTTAGTGACACGGTTCCTGCTTATGTTGGGGAAATTCACTCACGGCCAGATGATAGGTGTACCACCATAAGACAGAGTTGAAAGGAGGAAAAGGCTTTCAAAGTGGACATACAACACTTGAAGATGAGACTGGAAGTGGAAAACCCTCTCTCGCTGAGAAAATTTTGATTAATCTGATAGGAGTAATCTGTTGTTGACGAGGCCTGCATTAGCCTCCAGTTCAGAAGCAGCGATGTATGGATGTGGCAAAGGAACTTTTGTAGTTAAGTCTAGAGGTGAATTATTGACTACCTGGTCACTCGAGTGCCCGGTAAAAATGAAAAAGAAATGAGCAAATAGTGAAAACATACGGTCACTGCCACCAAGAAGCCTTAAGTCCCAGCCATCATCTATAATGTTGATGTTGAGTGTGTTTTGGAATCGGCCACGTGTCATAATGACCGACTTCGCTCAAAAAGGTGTCGCCATAACTGATGAGCACTACTGGAAACTTCTGATAAATCAATAAAAAGCGACACGCGAAATTTGGGGAAAGGTGTGTGACTTATTCACGAGTGCCGGTTTGTGGTATGAAATTTTGAAAGTCCGCCAGACCTGGCATCCATTGAATTCTTCCTCATTTCATCTAGTGTGCGCGATTTCAAGACAATGGCATAATTTCTCCAGTGGAGTAAACAGTCAATATGATCTAGGCATTAAGCAGATAAGCCATCGATGGGAAACATGTGTAGCTTTACACTGACTGACATAATTTTCTTGTAACTGTGTCTTTGTTACTTTGGGTGATGATTTACATTGAATGACTTAACGTAATAAGTCTGTAATAGCTTGTCACATGTAAATAACAACTACATTTGTATTATAAAGCTGAAAATTTACTCGTGCTCATATTAAATGCGTAATACTGGGCTAAGAAGTTAAATGTACCTCTGGAGTTTCATGTATGTCATACAGAATCTGCTGCCATTTTATTGAGATGAGGATTTTAACACTTCAATTTTGTAACGCGCATTTTCTGCTGGTGGAGCGACTTCTCATATAGCAGGAATATACAATCCATAAGTGTTACGTAACGCAGTCGGTATATTAAAGACTGCTTTTAGTACTAAGGAACTGAATTAAATCGTTTCATCACAAAGACGTCATTGGTTCCGTTTCATTCTTGATTTATAAGTTACAACGTCTCATGGAACAAACTGCAATTCTGAGAAACTGATAAAAAGTTTAATAATAGCATAGTAACCTTAATAGTATGCATTCAGAAGTTTGTCTTCTACCTTTACCACTCGAGACGTAGAATTTATAGTAAGAAAAGCGACATCTGAACAAGTTTTCTCCATAGCTGGACTTAGTTAGCCTTATGGTGTGCTGCTGGAAACTGAACTGCAACGCTGCTATCTATCGACAACGCACGGTATCCTAGGACTGAATTCTATTTGTTTTTTTTTTAATGCGATACCTTATGGTACATTTGTGAAAATAAGCAATTTCGAAGGATATTAACCGGAAATGAAAATTGCTAGATATTTTAAATTATTTTATATTACAGTTGACAATACACATTCCATAAAATTACACATTTAATATAGAATTTCAACATGGACATAAATACATTTCCACATCGAAAACAGTAAAAACAAAAATATCAGCTTATTGATCTCCCTTTCTGACAAAAAATGTGTCATTAATATTTTGATGTTGCATAAAAATTATACGTTGTGAGTTGGCCCAGGATATTTAGCTCTATTACAGAGCAACCCAATGAACTATGAACCAACTTGCGGTGTTTTGACCATGGGCAAGAGCGGCGCCCGTTGCAGTCTGCGGGTATTGTAGAGGGCACTGATAGAACCATACACAGTTTTCTTAAATATTTTAAAATATTTTACTTATTAAAATTAAAAAGAGATGTTGAAACAGGCCACTATCATTGACGATATATTTATTTTGGCATCTTTATAAACAACCTATCTTTACGTTGAGTAATGCTGGCCATTTTCTGGCGGATATTTTGTTTCAGTTCTTCAGTTCTTCCAGGGTATGTGAGTTTATCTTATGTACGACATTTTTTAATTTACCCCGGAGATAGAAGTGCAAGGGACTAGGTCGGAAGACCGAGGGGTCCACAAACCCCTTAATAAATTACGGATAGTAACGTAATACTTTTTAAAGAGGTGCAAAAACTTATGAACAAAGGTGGTCAGTTTCAGTGCCTCCTTTATAAGTTGGTAAGCAAAAACTTTTAAAATATTAACCTATTGTACGGATTTGTCAGTACGATACCTGCAGACGGAGCGTATAAGGGAAACGCCTCAAGTTCGTTCATAGCTTATTTGGTCACTCTGTACTTTGACTTTAGTGTATTGGCTGTGAAATAGCTCTATCTGTGTGCAAATCAGATTAAGGACTGCACTTTTAGGAATGAAATTATTTTTTATCTATACTTGTTCACCTTCCAGCACAAATCTGAAAAATATATTTATTTGTAATAGTTTGCAATTTTGCCAACTTTTTATTTTCATTGTCTTTGTGGTGAAATCGTTTAAATAGGTATAAAGCGTATTTTTTTTTCTATTGGCCATGTTTAAGAAACCATTATATGAGAATGGTATGGTATTTAATAAGTCACTTTTCAGGTTTCTATTTTATGAAGTTATATGTATATCTATAAATAAAGCAAGTTTAATAGTATACGTTAACTTTGGCGAAATTTTGCATGAAAACTCTGAGATATAGATAAATTTATATTTATATTATAATCTTAAAAAGTGCGAGGACACTTTATGTTCTAATTTTTCCTCCGACCGTTAAATGGGTAGACATTATACATATAGTTATCACGATATTTCTGCTCACACAACAAACTGAACCGTTGAGATGCACGGCAGTTGTCCTATATGCATTTTTAAGCACTAACTTAGGTCATTCTAATGCTTCTATTTCTCCTCTTATTGCACCAAGCGGGTGAGGGCCTCAGGTTTGGGATTCGCATTTGGGAGGTACCTAGGCAAATGCTGAGATGGATATTTACCTTCCACCAATTTCACTTTCATTTTGTTCCGTTGGTTCTATTGTAGAATTAAACGTTTCAGGCGAGGTAGTTGGTGCTATGTGCGGTGTGACGGTGACTTGCGCTTTGGAATGGTTTCTGCCTCGGCGCCTGGTTTGGAAGCGGCCCTTCTGATGCACTCCACTGGCGTCCGGGTGTTTCATCCGAAACACTGTTAGCGGCCTCGTCTAATACGCGTTCCTTCCAACCCGTGGATCCTGGCAAATCGGTGTCTCTCTCATTACTTCTTTGCTCCCAACGGCCAGCCTTCTTCAAGACTGAAGTACGAAAATACCCCCCTCTCATTGCAGACAAACTGAATTTCCAGACAAAATAAAAACTAAACAGTGCATTGTAAATTAAGAAAGTATTTTTTAGCATAAGATAATAAAATTGCACTACTTTGGACGTTGTATCGGCGAAAGTATAATAGCAGGCCTTGGTAATTAAGCACTGACCATAAACCTGGAGCTACAATATTTAAATTACCATGTAAGCCACATGAATGATATTTCGTCTGCTTGAAACTTTACGACAAAATATAACTGGTAGCCAATTAACGGATGGGTGCATCCTGTAATTGGGAGTTGTTGTTTCATGGAAGACTGCATAAGGCAAAGAAAAGTTTACGTCCTATATTTCTTCAGTTCATTAAAAAGTAAAAGTAATCATTAATAAACCGAATTAATTAGTTTGTTGGTAGATTTGTACGTTAATAGGTAATAAACTGAAATTCAATTTAGAAAGCCTCATTGATTTTCGTAAAATAAAATTAAAATTATATGCTCCATTCGCGATTAAATTTCATGAAAAACAGTTGGGACTTGCGAGAAAACACATAAAGTTATATTATAGCCTCTTGTTATGGCCTTGAGTCAAAATGTGAAAATTAATGTGGAAAGGTAAATACTAGAGGTTTAAACTATGAGATGTTTAGAATATATATTAGATCCTAGTTAAATATGTAATATTACTTTTAATATATAAATTATTAGTATTATCGCTTAAATTGCCTGTGTGGTTGCACCTAGAACTCATGCATACCCTATTATCAATTCACAAATTAAAAAAATAGGACATTTTAAACCATTGCTACAGTACATAGAGCTTTGTGCGATCTTGAAGTTCTTCATTGAACTTGATCATTACATTTCAGCGTTAAACCCCAGCACGAGGGAAATATCATTAGTATGTCGTGAGAAAACTTGTGAATAAAGAGATTTATTTGTCTAAATAAACATTACATTAACTATTAAGGACTTTCAGAGGAAAACAACTGTAATATAGTTTTATTTTATTATATTGTTTATGTTCTATAAATTAAATTAATGAAATTCAAGAAATCAAACATTTCACAAAATGAATATAACAGATAACATTAACAGCTAATGCTACTTTCAGTTTTACCAACCTTATAGGTAGACAGAAGCAATTACGTGAGAGAGCAAAGAGAAAGAAGGGAATAGAAGGAAGGTGCTGAAAAAGTTATTTGAAATATTTAAGGCTTTTAGGAAGCGAGCATTAATCTCAAAGCTTTCTGCTCTAAGGAACGTTTTAAATTTTATTTTATTGTTTCTTTTTTCAGTGTTTACGAAGTAGCAGTTTGAAGAGGCCTGCATATTTCTGATCTCGAAATGTTCAAGCTTGCATGACCATTATTAATGCAGTCAACCACGTTTACAAACTTCTTTCTCTTCAGTGCTAACTTCGACAATTTATGACAAGCTATTTGCTGAAAGTGCTCTTTTTATAAAACGAAATTTTGCGAATTTTATAGTCGGATTTATTTTGTGCATGCACCGAGCGCTAACTTAAATATGAATGTGTAAACATAAGGTTATTTATATACTTATATGTACGTCTAATAACCTAAGAATAAAAACATTTACTTCAAAAGTAATACAAAACAGGCAATGGAAACTATTACAATCGAATTTAAATTTATCTAATATTATACATTTTTCATTTATATACAGTCAAAACAAAAGTTGCAATCTAATTACGAATAGTGTCTCATAGTTTTATTATTATGAAATTTGTGCTCTACTTTAATAAAATACACCTAAAAGTAGTAAGCAAACCACACGGTGCTGAGGATAATTACACATCCTTATATGTACACATGAAACTAGTTAAAATATCTGAAATAATAATAGCAAATATAAAAAGGGCGGTATTTCCTATAGTTGCGGATTCTTTTCGATTATCGCCGTTTTTTGCGTCAGGTAATGCTTCTTGTTGTTATCTAGTTGAAATGATTTCACATTTTTTTTCATAAATAATTCATACACACAAGCATTAATTGTTACATACACACACGCACACACTTTAAGCAATTACTAAACAATGTTAAAGGTTTGCTTGCATTGATCATTTACTTTTATTTTCTAAACTGCAGCATTCACAGTTCAGAGTTGGTGGAAGTATTTGATATTCGCTCACAATAGAAAGGTTGAGTTTGAATGTAAGTGATTATGTCTATTAGACTTTTCTCTCAGAATGTTTCATTTTCGTAACATCTACCATTTCGCAATACCCCAGGCAAGAATTTCGGCACGCCCTTGTCATTATAGTATTACCTAATTACGTCAACATAAAATCAAAATTGTAATCACATAACTCTGTAAGACCACTTTTTTCCAAACCGCGGTTTTGTAACATTTATTAGACAACGGTAACACTTTCCACGAATTATTTGCTGCAAAATGTTTTCGTGTCAATTTTTGTGCATAACATTCCACGAAAAATCTGTTTTCTTGAAGTCAACTGACAGCTATACAGTGCATGCATTTTATCTTTCCATATTTACGTACCCGCATGTGGTGCCTCAGCAGTAAATACGGGCGTTAAACACCATTAAAAAAAACTGAGTACGGCACCTGCTTTGGCAATAACTAACTGCGCGCACTTTCAAACGCGCATAATCGCTGATAGTACTGTTGGGATTTATTGCTTCAAATATTAGAGCAGTAGGTCTATTATCATTGCACAGTTCAGTATCATTGCTTTGTCTGTCTGTGTTTGCTGTTTAATTCATATTTAAGACATTTAACTAGGAATTTTCATTTTAAAATACGAAAGACGCATATTGTGGCAGAGAATTTCAAGAACCCTTCCCTGAGGTTGAGCTTTATGAAAGAACAACGGTTCATAAAATAGCGAATAAATTTTAAAATAACGGGATCAGTGTTGGAAATGAAAATTAGATGAAGGCGTCATTACTTAATAGGAGGAACATCTGATATCGTTGCTCAATAGATTGTCGCAAAAATCTCCCACGAAGTTAGCACATCAAGAAGGGGTCAACCGTACATCATCATACAATGCTATAACATTAAAATTGCATAACACAAGAATACACAACGTTTTCCAGATCGCCTTTAAAAATTGAAGCACGTTTTCTGTAAATTGTCGGTTTCATGGAAGGCGGTGTGTGTGTGAAGCTGTGCTGTGTAGACTTCGAGCAAGGTAAGTTTGCACTTGAGAGTGCATTATTGTAAGAAAGAGAAAGCTGTTCCGCGAGATAGATAGAGCATCCTGCGCCTGCGCACAACCTTCTTCTATAGCAGCTTCATTACTAAGAAAACTTTAGTTATGGGGCTTGAGTGAGCAAAGTATGCACATCATCTTTTGTTATGTATTGTCTGAAAGGTCACTGTGGTAGCAGGTGGCAGGTTGTAGAGAATCTCTCTGCCTGTGTGAAGTAGGCTGGGTGCAGAGATGCCGTGCACTAGGTCTACTACCCCTTTCAGTCTACATCCATGAGCGTGGAAAGATAAAATGTACGCACTTAAGTTTCGTTTTCCAGCAGAATTTATTATTAGCCGATATAATACGAATCTTGGGGAAATTGTGTTTTTACACAAGCGCCAATGTTCAGTAAAATCCAAATACTGACACAGGAAACAAGGAAACTGCTATTCTGTCATACTTATAGCACCAAAACATATTAATTTGGAGCGTTTTATATTTTAAGCACCCCTCAAAACCAAATTAAACGACCTTTTTTAAACTTTTTATTTTGTTATATTTATATTATATTAGTAATGTTAACAAAGGGAATGTAAATAAAGGCCTATAGTTACAGCTATTTTCAAGTGACTTACACTCTGTCATGTACTTGTTCATGTAAGATGCCTTTTTGATGCTGTTGAGATATTTGCCCTGAGCAATATTGTTAAGACTTCGATACGTATCTTTAGTCTGCGTTTCTATTTACAAATATTTTATATCATGTCTTGAAGCCACCTTTTGACGCTAAAGTGTTGTCGAAACAGGCCGAGCAATGTCCATAAATAAAACATCATCGTCGTCATTAAGTGGAGAAGTGAATACGTGGTTGAAACACTGTTTCAAAAGTGATCATCAGTCCCTTGTGCGATTACATAAAATAACATATCTTAAAAAGTTCTCAGCAGTAACAATGGCAAGAATATAAACACCATAGACACACAAAAAGCTACACTCTAAAAAGCCTCGCTTTCTGCTGTGTAACCCTTGTTAGTAAAATAAATAGACGCTAAGTGAATTTGTGTTTTAAAAGCCATACAACATAAAAAGAATTAAAAATAAAAAGGAAAGGCGGGACTGCGCGTCTTTGGAACACCTCTGCGGTAAACCGCACATTGTCATGTCTGTTTTTCCTCTCAAAGATGATAATGCAGGGCCACCAGTTTCCGAGCGCACTCGGCATATCCTTCACCTTGCCCATTTCTTGGGAATCTCTCATCCGCACTAAAACCTGTCCTGCGATCTACACGCCACAGGCAGAACAAAAACCAAACCCCTCAGTGTCTTAAACAATGCAGCTTCGGTTTGATGGTAGACCAAACGCACGATATCTCTGCACCCGGCCAGAGACGTTTCAGTACTACCTGCTCTTATCGTTTGACTTTCCGGACATGGTGTAAACTAAAAAGCATGTTACATTCTAGTGAACTGTTTGAATGTCTATTATCTTAAAAATAGCTCATTTCATAAAATGAAGATGACATAAAGACATTTTCACTTATTGCAACGCGCTTACTTTTCTCGTTGAAATCCATTGTTAGAGTAGAAAGTTGTGCACAAACGCAGGATGTTTTCTTTTCCACAATAAAAAACTTCAAGAGTAAACTTACCGTGCGCCAGGTCTGAGTTCAGCGACGGAAGAGTGAAATAAAGAATTTAAGGAAATTCTTGAAGAAACAACATTAGCGAAATGCGAACATGGAGAGCAGAAATACTGTATTTGCTTTAAAGTGTTTGTTATTTACTTAAAAATGAAAATATCTCCAAATACTTAAAAATAAAATAAAAAATCTTATGTAGAAATACAATTTATCTACAGAAGCTAAGTTAAAGCAACTGGTCTCAAAGTAATAACTACATACAAAATTGTAATTAATATGTTGGGTAAAACATTAATTTCTCCAGCTAACATTTACAAGAATAAAAATTCAACTTTCAGTACAACGAATAGCAGGAAGAAAATTAGCCCCACCAATGCGTGATATACTTTTTTCTTCAGTGTTGTGTGAAATTAAAGCAGGCTCTTTTGGCTTGAAAATGATCGCGCCCTTAAACTCTCCTTGGCTTGGGCACGACATGTTTAATAACTCAAGAAGAAAACTCAATTACCGCCAAAGTGCAAAAGGCCATCCTCGGGTCCCATAAGAAACCTTGTGACTAACTACCGTTTCATACTTTTTATTCATCTGTTTATCCTCCCCCGTTAGTAGGACTTGCACAAGCCAATGCCCGGTCAGTTGACTGTCGAGGAGCAAATTGCTTTTAAACACAAACACACAGTGAGCACCTTCCTGAATGGGTGGCCAGTTCAATGTCAGGATCTTCTCGAAGACATCACAAATACAGAAAGACGCACACGCTTAGAGAGGGAATAAGGATGTATGAACCCGTGACAGGGAAATACTAACCCGGCCGGCCTTTGAAATTGAGGAGAATCATGGAAAACCTCAGTTAAAAGACCTAAGGTCTGGAAACTCATGAATTCAAGCCTGAGCCAATGCTATGAGTAGTTGTTAGTTTTTAATACATAGTAATTATATCACTGTGGGGAACTATGCACGTATGTTTAGAAATATTTTTTCTCTTCAATGTGGAACGAATTTTTTTCCCGAAAAACTTTTTAATTGCATGAGTAATATGCCTTTAAAGCTAACAGTAAAATAGGTAGAGAAATGAACACATATTTGTTTTCATTGCGTTAAAACATAAAGAGATTTAAATCTATGATAATTAACCATTAGCATTTTTTATCTTTTTTACTGTAACAGATTTTATTTGCTTACTGCAGGGGAAAAGAATCACACAGAAATTCATAAATGTAATGGTAAGTAAACTCAATGTTTAATATACGTGAATAGCGTAATTATATTTTAATGGACAAACTTTTGAATTTTAAGGCATTCATGCTGAAAAATAACGAAAATAATTACATTCTTTTCCAAAGTAAGCGCAAATTAATGAATATTCTAAAGTGAAAAACCAAATACACAAATAAATTGTCTTTATTTCTTTTAAATAAATTATTAATTTCCTATTTATTTTCAAAAGGAAGATAATTTTACGTTATATTTTGTGTGAGATAAAATGCCTTAAAATTAAAATAAGGTTTTGCAATTGGAAACTTTATTATACGTGTACTAAACATCAAACATTATTTTATTTGCAAAAAAATAACAAAGAAAATCGTCCAGACATGGACAGATCTCCAACTTCTGTAAATGTCATTACTAGACACCTGCTTTTAACCGCTGGATTATCGGCTAACGCCTGCCATGTGGAACTCGATATGAATGGTGACGACTGATGACAAGAGGGGCTAAAAGCTGTAAGACCCCCGTGCAGAAACACACCGAGAACTGAGCGTGATAGTAGTAGAACTTATACAAATTAACGCCTCGTGAGTCTGCTCTTTTTATTTATCTTAAGGTTTATTACGTCATATACGTAAAACTAACGCCACGCTCGATGCCTCAATTGAAAAAAAAAAAAAAAAAAAAAAACTTTAACCCAAAACACAATGATTATATTCATAATTAATTCACTCAGGTTAAAATGTTCATGATGTTCAATGAAAAAGGGTCTTAAAGTACAAATTTATCTAACTGAAGTCAGCAGTACTTAACTTCATTCGGCGCGTTATGAGAAGAGTACCGTTTTCAGAATTATTAAAATATCTGCTGGCAACAATGTGGACCTCACATTCGAAAGAACAAAAATGCGTATACAGGTTTATAATGCATCCTCTCTCTCGCTTTGCATTGTTTTCTTTAATATAAGCTATGAAGTGTAACACAAAAACAAATAGCTTATTAAAAGTCTGGTAAGTGATAATAGTTTGCGGACACACATTTATTTACTGCAATAAATAAACAAACAAATATATATATATATATTAAATAGAAAGCAAACATTAACAAAATTAAACCTTTATATACATCGGCTTTTTATAAATGACTTCATGGACCATCCTTGTAAAATAAAACAATAAAATGAAGTGCCTAATAAATGGATTATCCTGACAGGATAAATAAATATCAACTTTATTTTTATTATTATTCATTAAATTGAATACATTAACACTTTTACCTAGAATATAAACTCTTCTACGTTTTTCTTATGCGATTTTAAGTTCATCGTTTATCTTCATTCATTCCTTTACTATTGATCACATTTCTTCATCCATTTATTCTTTATTTTCTTTAGCTTAATTTTACTGTAGAAAGATATTTACCGATGTTAACATACCATTAAATAAATGTATAAACTATTGAAGATAACAGTAGAGAGTATTATTTTTTAAAATTAATGCACTTTTATTTTTCCATATACTATCTGTTTTAGTTCACTATTACTCACCCAATATATTTTATTTCATGTCAATCAGAACAATTTAACCAAACAACCCATTCATTTAATTTTTGTGTAATTTTGCTTCCATGAATCCTTTGTTTATAAACAGAAAGGTGTTAGAATGTAAACACAAGCTAGAACTTGTTTGGAGATTACGCAGGTGGGAGTCACGTGAAAACATTGCTGCAGATATAGAAATCAACTGTTCTGTTTATATTCTCAAGAATCTGTTATCGCTCGTTGCACGTTCTGATTTATTAATACAACAACACAAAATAAGGCGCGTGCAAGATATTATCACAAATTTGTCTTCTGTCCATGAATTTATCATCACAACATTGCTGGCCAAGAGGTCTCGAGTCCGATCCCTGGTACCTTCTTAGAAATTCTCAGTTACGGAGGTCTCAGCCTCATGGGAGCAATTGGAAAGCTGCCTCATAGAGAGGTAACGATCACTGGTCTCGACCGGCAAGATGCGGTGTGTTGATCACATGCCCTCCTGCAATACTGCACTCTACTATTGATGTCACAAACGAAGGTTGAGGACGCAGGGGTCGCTGCGATAGGACAAAGGCTGAAGTGGCTGAAAAGGCTTTGGAAAAAATATCTTGGTATGTGGTTTTTCATTGAAGTGCATATGTTTGGTCGATCCTTTTGAGGAGCATAAAAATGAGCAAACGTGTGGCGACTAAAATAGCAATCAGTTGATTACTTAAGTATCACTTTGAAGAAAGAAGTACATACTTAATCGTTATAAGTTCCATTAAAAAGTAAAAGTAATTTGTTCTTCATGGGTAAACAGGGAAGTTCATGTTGGGCCATGTGTATGTTATGGACAATTATTTTGAAATTTTTCTGTGTGTCGCAACACACCCAACTCTGTGAATTATATTTTTTTATCAGGCTGTACAACTTCTTTGCCATTTTAGAGAGACTTAGTACAATAATGGAGATTCCTACAAATTACCCACCATTTTCTTTTGCACGATATGCTCGAGGTTTTCTTTGTCATAGCCTTTCATTTTGTAAATGACGTGGCTATTTTTTTCTTGCAATTGTTAAAACATTTGCTATTTATGTGTGACGAGAGACACATTTTGAGTTCTCTTGTCGCTCTTCGTTCCTCTTTGTAGCTCAATTTCTACGGTGTCTGAATTGGTGGGTGAGGGTTTTTCGGAGTTTTTACTCATCCTTGAAAGATAATTGCCCTGTAGTTTGGCGCACTAATGGCCTGCGGGTTCCCTCTCCAAGACCATGAGGCGTTAAAAGCTTGAATATCAAATTAAAAAGCCCGTCCACTTAGCATAGTTCACACTCTACATTACTTAATCAGACCGGTGCTTAAGGCCAGCAGGCACTCCTTTTCCAGGGCGAGAAACGATTTCACCAAACCAACTTTTCCCAGCGGGAGAATTGAACTCGGGTTAGCTGGGTGGGAATATATATTGTGTGTGTGGGGGGGGGGGGTTCACGTTAGTACCGGAGGTGTTACAAAATACACCAGGCAACTTAGACATATGTGGGTGGGTCCAACAAGTGAATAGACTATCCCTTTCTATTGGACGAAGGCGGTCCGACCAGAATTTGACAGCTAAGTGGCTCCTTTGATCTACTGTTTCGAGTATATTGGAACTGTTCAGCGGATGTTGGGTAAAGTTTTCAGGGTGATGGAAACCCTCACCCCTTCGCCTTTTAAAGCAACGAGGTCCAGAATGCACAAGGAAACTCCCCTTTTAGTCCTGGAGTAAGAAAAAAGTGCAACAGTAAGCCAGAACACACTTCTTACAACGAACATAATTACTAGCGTAATCCTTAGTGCAGTTTGCATTTTCTTAACTGGATTCCCAATTAGTGCAATCACTGCAAACTTTTGTAGCAGCATTGCTACTTACAAATGTTTAAACAGACACTGGCATATAGCTTCATATCGAACAGGGTGGCTCAGGTGGTAACGCTTGATACTCGCATTCGTAAGATCGCGCGTTAAATTTCCGTTGGGCCTTGACCATCGTTTTTTCATGGTTTCCCTTGGTCACCTACGAAGTCTGGGTGAATCTTCACATCCCAATAATTGTCCGCTCTCCCATTTCCTATCATTTCATTCCGTTGGTTCTGTTACAGGATAGAAAGTTTCAGAGCAAGGTGGGTAGCGCGGCGTGATGGTGGCTTGCGTTTTGAAAAAGTTTCTACCACAATGTCTGGAAAGGAGGAGGGTATTCTGAGGAGCTCAAAACAACTCAGTTTGAGGGCTCCATCCTCGTCGAGGTGTTTTGTCTTGGAACAAGGGTATTGTCCTGTATCATTTTGTTTAGAATGGAGTTCATATCTTAAGAAATACAAAAGAAACCGTTTTTAAAATATGTAGCGTACAAGGAAGCATCTATCACTTAGCTTTAAAATTAATTTTCAACGCTTCCTCTTCGTCAACATTCCGGCTATTTTTCTTCATACCAAGGTGCAATATTGGTGCAAATTTCTACCATTTTCTTTGTCAAAATTCTCTCTCCTTGAAGTTGCTGAAGGCTGTCATGGATGCTTTATCAATTGCTTACTTCTTATTTTTTCTGTGCAATAAATATTATTATTATTATTGTTTTGTTGTTTTGCAATTGAGGGCGTAAAAAGACGGACACCTTTTGTCCTGGGGCCTCATCTTTCAGGCTTGAGATTCTTTTATGTGCCTAAAATCTACGATGCCATACTTAGGATTTCTAAGTCTTGAGTCTAGGAGGCAAATATACCGCTAGACTACAAGTACCAACTTTTTTCTTATTTTTTTTTTCTTTGCTGGTTTGCTACTATTTATTAGCTTCAGAAAAATGTATTTTTAATTATATTTTTTCCATCTTCGATTTGCATAATGATGCAAACAAAGTGAGTGTTGTAGGTGTACGCGACTACATGGGAACAATGCGAGTTTTTGGTGAATATGAATCACTAAAACATAAAAATAAGTTATATGATCCGCATGCATAGAGAAGCTATAGTCAAGGCTATAAATGTGTACGATGTTTTTTGTCTAGATTACGGTGTCGTTGCAATTTCGCCTAGCATAAATTTTTTTCTGCACAGTTTTAACTTCCATTTCTCTTAATATTCTGATCTCTATTCTCCCCCCTCTAATCCCGCATTCATTTAATCTTTCTTCTTGTGTTTTTTGCTGAGTTTGCTAAGAAAGAGTTAATCTCACCCAGTAGGATAGTTCAACAGCCCATATTCTTGATTAATGTTAAATGGTTGTAAATTTTGTCCAGGTACCTCCTTATCAGGTATGGAGCACTACCAAATATAAACCCTTTAACAAAATAAAAAAAAAGAGTCAACTCTTGAACTCAAAATTTATATATATATATATATATATATATATATATATATATATATATATATACTCATAAAAAACACTCAGAGTGCAATATAAAAAGGTTCACATAAAATTTCACACTAAAAACCGTAAAATTGAACACTAAAATCACACTATATTTCGAGCTTGGCTCTTGGTCACGTGATGAAAATGAACTGAGCTCTGGCAGGCAGCGTCTGTCGTTGTGAGGCATAGAGATGTGACGTGGCAGCAAAACTGCCAACTCTAGCTGAACAAAGTAGTTTGGCAAACCTGGCAGTATTACAGGGAGATGTTTAGGCCTGGAGGAATACGGGCTTTATGTAAAACTATTGCTGCCATCTCTACGTCTCTAAGTAAGGTATGTTTAGATGGAGGAGCGGCATCTATGAGAATAAGGGAGAAACAGTTATCGAACGTGGCCTGGTGAAAATTGGCATGTTGTGATACCGGTAATGGGGAACAAGTTTTAACTGAATGCCTGTGATTGTTCATTCTAATAGATACCTTAGTGGACGTTAGTCCAATGTAAAAAGCGGGACAAAATTGGCATTTAAGTAAATACACAACATTTGTGGAAGTACAGTTGAAAAAAGAGTGAATTTTAAATTCTGATTTCAGATTTGGACTAACATAAGATGAGCATGGGGATATCAAGGCACAGGTTTTACATTTAGGGCGGTTGCACGGATATGAGCCAAGTGTCGAGAAGGAGGGCTGAGGATAATCAATATTTTTGCGAAAAATGCTTCTGAGGTTGCGAGCAGACCGGAAACATAGCCTTGGTAATGTTTGAAAAAATGATGCAGTTAGTTGGTTTTGCGTGAGGATATTGAAGCTGTCTTTTAGGACAGGTTTGAGTCTTTCAATGCCTGGAAAGTATGTCACTGTGAAATTCAATGGATCAATATCTGCTGTTTTACGAGTCTTAGGAGTATGCTTCTGATGAGAGGCCTGGACTTTTGATTTTACTAGGAAAGGGGGGTAACCCCTGTTGACTAATTTGTCAGTTAATTGGGTGATGTATTTATCAAGAGCTGAGTCATTATTGCAGATTCGGTGTCCTCGTAGTGACAAAGAAAAGGGTATGGCCTTTTTTATATGTGATGGATGGCAACTTTCGAAATGTAAGTACTGCTGTAGGTTTGTAGGTTTAACATGAATTGATGTCAGAAATTGCTTATTGATTAACTGAATTTCCACATCCAGGAAGACAGCTTGAGTACGGGAAACTGTGGATGTGAACTTAACTGGATAGTTGGTGTTCAACCTATTGAAGAAACTATCAAATGCCGTAATACCATGGGTCCAAATGATGAAAATATCGTCAATAAATCTGCGCCACACCAACGGTGCTAAGGGTTCTGAATGTAGAAATTCTTCTTCAAGTTTGGCCATAAACAGGTTGGCGTACAATGGAGCCATTCTGGTCCCCATGGCTGTCCCCTTGACTTGAAGAAAATATTGACCTTCAAATACAAACACATTATGAGTGAGAACAAAAAATGCTAATTGGCAAATAAAATCATTGGAAGGAGTCTGAGCTAAGTTTGATTTATCTAAAAAGTAGGCTAAAGCTTCTAAACCCTTATTGTGGGGGATATTGGTGTAAAGCGAGGACACATCTAGAGTAACTAATAATACGTCATCATAAATATTTAAATCCACAGACTTCAGAATTTCTAGAAAATGAAAAGAGTCTTTAATATAGGAGGGTCTGGAAGAGGCTATGGGTTTGATATAACAATCAACAAGGGCTGAAATTCTTTATCATTTGGACCCATGGTATTACGGCATTTGATAGTTTCTTCAATAGGTTGAACACCAACTATCCAGTTAAGTTCACATCCACAGTTTCCCGTACTCAAGCTGTCTTCCTGGATGTGGAAATTCAGTTAATCAATAAGCAATTTCTGACATCAATTCATGATAAACCTACAAACCTACAGCAGTACTTACATTTCGAAAGTTGCCATCCATCACATATAAAAAAGGCCATACCCTTTTCTTTGTCACTACGAGGACACCGAATCTGCAATAATGACTCAGCTCTTGATAAATACATCACCCAATTAACTGACACATTAGTCAACAGGGGTTACCCCCCTTTCCTAGTAAAATCAAAAGTCCAGGCCTCTCATCAGAAGCATACTCCTAAGACTCGTAAAACAGCAGATATTGATCCATTGAATTTCACAGTGACATACTTTCCAGGCATTGAAAGACTCAAACCTGTCCTAAAAGACAGCTTCAATATCCTCACGCAAAACCAACTAACTGCATCATTTTTTCAAACATTACCAAGGCTATGTTTCCGGTCTGCTCGCAACCTCAGAAGCATTTTTCGCAAAAATATTGATTATCCTCAGCCCTCCTTCTCGACACTTGGCTCATATCCGTGCAACCGCCCTAAATGTAAAACCTGTGCCTTGATATCCCCATGCTCATCTTATGTTAGTCCAAATCTGAAATCAGAATTTAAAATTCACTCTTTTTTCAACTGTACTTCCACAAATGTTGTGTATTTACTTAAATGCCAATTTTGTCCCGCTTTTTACATTGGACTAACGTCCACTAAGGTATCTATTAGAATGAACAATCACAGGCATTCAGTTAAAACTTGTTCCCCATTACCGGTATCACAACATGCCAATTTTCACCAGGCCACGTTCGATAACTGTTTCTCCCTTATTCTCATAGATGCCGCTCCTCCATCTAAACATACCTTACTTAGAGACGTAGAGATGGCAGCAATAGTTTTACATAAAGCCCGTATTCCTCCAGGCCTAAACATCTCCCTGTAATACTGCCAGGTTTGCCAAACTACTTTGTTCAGCTAGAGTTGGCAGTTTTGCTGCCACGTCACATCTCTATGCCTCACAACGACAGACGCTGCCTGCCAGAGCTCAGTTCATTTTCATCACGTGACCAAGAGCCAAGCTCGAAATATAGTGTGATTTTAGTGTTCAATTTTACGGTTTTTAGTGTGAAATTTTATGTGAACCTTTTTATATTGCACTCTGAGTGTTTTTATGAGTTTTTATGCTTTTTAGAAGTTTTTATTACTCTATTAATAGTATATATATATATATATATATATATATATATATAATATTTATAATATTTCCTTCAGTATTTGTTCTATCTATGTGCAATATGCTGTAGACGCATATTCTGCACATGCAAGAAGACAAAAATGGCTTATGGGTACAAATTCAAGAAACTTGGGATATTGTAGCCTCTCGTCCACACTACTGTACAAATCTGATATCAGCTATGGCCCAAAGATTGAGGGCAGTTAAACATGCTAAGGGTTTATGCACCATGTCGATGTGTTTATTTCTTTGTGTTTTCACTTTAGCAGTTTCTTTTCGTATATTTAGTTATTTGTAAAAAAAATACGTTAGATTGTTTTACTTTTTTGTGTATGCATAGGTAATGTTAAAAAACTCAAATGATGCTTTAAAATATAATATGATTTGAAGGCAATGCCCTCTAAATCGCTCGGCCTCCGCTACTCTGACGTTCTCTGACCAGATGTTATGATTATGACCATTATGTTTACACGCAAAGCGCCCCTACAGTGTGCACTCGCTGCATGCGCTTGCGAATACAGCGTTTAAGAACGTCCCCGAAGTCTCCGATCTACACGTAGAATAAGGTGATGATTTTTTTTTTAATGGGGTTTGCCTCCCGAAGTACGTTGCTCAATATTTTTTTATGGATATTTATCGATCTCGGCCAGCAGCTATCACACTCTTTGCAGCCAGCTATCACACAGCACACCAGCCCCTCAACCCGGAGATGCACCCACTTTGGACCAATGTCGATGTCTAGACCGAAGTTCCTCACACCTATAATGACCATACGTATATAACAAAACCATGAAAAAAAAAAATGGACTTTCTCCCTTAATCCCCTGGGTGTCCATCGGCAAGCAGCATTCTCCATCCCATACCGAGAGTGCTTATGCTGGACCCCGCAAATTCTTGTCCACGAACTTTATCTAATCTATTTTTGCTGTTCCCCACATTCATCCTCTCCTTTCTTCAACTAACATCCCGTTCTCCCTATTTCTTAAAAAGAAAATGAACTCGGGAACCTTAGGTTTAGAAGAGAGCGTGATACTCCTAGATCACCGATTTCAATAATGCTATAAAATGCAGTTTGTTATTTGATTGCATAAAATTGTTCACTTTTCTATGAAAATATAAATTTTAGGCAATTTAATTTATTAATGATAATGCATTTGAAATATATACCTAAACTTAAAATAGTATAGTTTACCCAGGTCGTTATGTCAGCAGTTCGTTACGAGCTCGAACTGTCTTGAATATGCATGGTTTTTGTGTGTCTGTTGTTTTGTTGGTAATGCTGCTTACATTGTTATTTGTTCGTGAAGTTTACCAGTCCATACACACCATCAGCTGGTCTTATTCTTAGTCCTTGAAAGAGAGATGAATGAATGGCAAACTTAGACATACATAATGGAACTCTATACTTGTAAATGACAAGGAAATATCAAATACGTTTATAATCCACACTCCACAACACGCCAAGTACAAGTAGACTACATTCCCAAACAAAGCTCATGCCAGGGGACTTACATGCTACTACCTAACCACAACTTATTTTATCGTGTTTGCTCCGCTGGCATTATGAAGCCAAGCGTATGGATCATGCAAAAAGATTTACAGATACTTTGTTCCGCGACCGTTCGGCTCATCACCCAACTAATTCCTAGTTAAATGCAAATCGGACCACCAAAATATTTATTAAAACAAGATGAATACTTCGATTGCTATGCATTTACGAAACCCTCCGTCGAAGCTACTTTCAGCTGCTTTTAAAGCAATTCCAGTTGTCAGCAGCATTTAGGAGAGTGTCTGAAAGTGCGCTCTCTTCCTTTACAGTTATCTGCGTTTTAGTTGATATTAGAAAATTGCATATATCTTTCCTCAGTTAGGTTAAAGGTATTCTCTATGGAAATGGATTTGATCACCCAGTATAAGACATTACCAAAATAAATTAACTGATTTTGTTGTTCGAAATATTTTAATACTTGGGAATTTTTGTGCAGCATGTGGACAAAGACTATATATCCTTTTTGTGATTGAACTAGGAAGACCAACTTAAGAAAGGCAATTCTACCAAACACTTTAAAATAATCTTCACATGCTCAGAGTACTCAGGGATCGTTTCTTTTATTTTTTTTCCCTCACGGTCACAAGAGGTCAAACGTCGTAGTGACGATGACCTGAGACACCCGATTTTGCTGTTTCGCGCTCATGAAGTCGCGGGATCGGGGAGAATGACAGGAATTGTTATAATAACAACTCTTTGCTGACTGGATTGATCGTCGTGTTTATTGTCACCATGGTTATCTGGATGCCTCTTGGTGCGCTGCTCTGGCCACCGACCTTGATTATGCAAAGTATGCTGTAGTTAGTGTAAGATTCTTGAACTTCAAGATATACGCACATTACGTGGGTGTGCACCTGACATTGGAATAAATTGCTATTAGAACGGCTCCCGATATACAATTTATTATCTGCTTACAAAGACTGCGTGAACTGCATGCTACATTGCGTGATACAGCTTGTACTGCATCTGCGTGAACTACGCGACTGAAGTCTGAAACTGCGTCACTCTGCCCGAACTGAATCTAGAAAAGCGTGCAGGAAGTGTGTCCTTTTATACCAATTTCAAAAATGTTCCCACGTATTAGTCAGAGCTCACGGGGTCCACAGAAGGGAGCTCACGGCTCTCCGAGCCTTCAAAATATTCAAATGCTGTTGGTGAGTCCTCTTCCTCCCGTACGCGCTCACTTTAAACTTTTCAACCCTTTCGTTTTTTATTGGCGAGTTCGTGGTCATCCGATGTGAAAGTGAAAGGACACCATTCTCGCCACACCTGCGTTACCTCTCCTTAGGGATTTTCAACCCTCCCTGCAGAATTAGTATTTTCTATAAAATACAAAAGGGTCGTTATAGCCTGTCCTTACCAGGTGCACAACTCTACTGTTATCTCGCGCCACTCACCGGAGGCTCAATTAGCAACCGCGCCGAGCTACATGATATTCTGCACACACTTGCTCTTTACAAGGAATTTTCTTACATATTCAAGCTTTAACTTAAAGAAAGTAATTATACAATTGATATCAAACCTCTAGTCATCTACCCTCCATTCTGAATTCATATATCATGTATGCTAAATATTAATACTAGCATATGCTTTATGCTATTTACAATATACAAGACATTAAGCAATAATAATTAGTTGTAATTTATTTGAATCGCGAGTATGTTTCCTTGTGTGGCAGGGGGCGGGAGAATATTCTCAACAAATTTACGGAGATAAGTATTAGCTTGTAATTAAATGCAAAGGGTTTTACATCGTGAAACGTCATATAAGCTTTAAACGTTTCTTTCACACATTTATTCAGAGATGCTTTATCTCATTTATCTTAACTCGTTATTTTCGTCATATTTTCCGATTTTCTAAATTTAAAATCTGCAACCATTATACTACATGACTTACTGTGCTGTGTAAACTAGTAAATGCTTTAATCTAGACTGACGAGTATATTTAAGTTCTTCCATAACCAGACGACCAGAATTATTATAAAGGAACTCAGTGACACAATGGAGGCAGCCATGTTTGAATTCAATAATACAGTTACTATGAGCTGAAATTTTACCTTGTAATTAAGCCCCCAATGAAGGAAAAAAATCTCTGCACAGTCGCCGCGAGTTCTGTGCATAAGAAAAACGGTGTAAACCTTTTAACGGGAACGGTTGTGTGATAACCAGTGAAGAAACGCAAGAAAAGTTTTGGAGTTGTTTTTAAGCTGGTGTATGACTTTTATTATTTCTCGTATCAGCATATTATATTCTAAGAAACAGAGCATGTGAATGAATTGCAGAAATGAGCTGAGATTGTTTTAAATTATACATTTATCTCTAGCTAATTATTATGATATATTCTAAATTATTGAATTTATTTCGAACTTTTTCTATTGGACAGTAGGATTACGATCACAAACTTTGTTTAAACAATTTCCTAATTTTTTACACCGTTCAGTAAATTTTATAATGTTATAAAGGGATTGTTATAGAAGAAAAATAATTGGAATAGTTATAAAATGTAGAAGATATGACGGTTGTTCTGAAAGCTTACAGTTGATAGCTACTGCAGTTCAGACTGTTGTGCATGTGTGCAAAAACAGTTGGCAGTCTGTAGCGACAACATAGAGAGAGATGCTTTTGAGCGGAAACGAACAAATACAAATGCAGTCAGTCTATGCACTTTAGTTCTATTTTATAAAAAACATCTTAAAATCGCATTCATCAACCTTTTTGTTTAGGATTACGTTTCGAACCAATTTTAGTAATGCACAATCTTAAAACTTGGGTTATTATTGTTCAGAAACAGCTTTCTTCTCCCTATTAAAGTGTTTAATGTGCACCACATAAATTCAACCAGATGCTGGAACGTTCAGCTTTTAACGTGTATTCAGTATGTTTATGTAGTTTGAAAAATTGAAAGATGTAACATGCTACGTTTTCCAAATATATTCAGAGAGTTCTTTTCTGCTTCCTGAAATTAACAGAAATGTCATCTTTTTACTATAATAACTAGAACAAACACAAAGTCTACTTTAGACTGTACAAGTTATGCATTTATCTATTTGGATTGAAACAGAACTCAGAGACATAAATAAAGCTGACAATAGAACTCAATAAATGAAACAAAAATGTCTAAGTGGTGTATTCTTTTCTCTTAACAATTTTCGAGAAAATAAACATTTTATTTCAAAACACATGGCAACGCTATTTTCCGTATCCGAGTTGGATCACGGCGACAAAAGTTGGAGGATTTGGTGGCCTTCTGTAAGGAATCGCTCTGGATACAAAGGTTGTTCTTATTGAGTGTTAATTTCTTCTCCAGAAGTGAGCAATGGTTAACTTATGATTTTAGAATGCATTAAACACAGATATTCAGTGCATAAGCTTACTTCACAACTAGCATTGCTCAGTGTTTTAATCCTTGTTCACATCAACACTATGACAACAATATTGATGCCAAATCTAATTTTACAAATTGAAATGATTCATATAAATATTTTGCAATACGCTTCGAGTTATGAAAAATTGATTGGGGTTCGAGGAGGATATTGGTACTTCAGTCTTGCTCAATGACTAGACTGTTTGTGTCTACGTCCCCAGAGGGGTCACCTCCGAGAGGAAGGGATAAGTTGAGGGAGACACCATGCGGCTGGGATCCACGAGTGGATAAGATGGGATCCTTGACATTTTTTTCCATCACAGTAATGGCCTAAGCGCCCAGATCATGAATAACTTTAGCCTTTGGAAGGAAAGGAATGTAAGTGATTTGAACCCGGTATGTCCCGATTGTGAATCCAAAAAGTTACCGTTTAAGTTACCCCATTGTGTTATGCAAAATAACAAAGGACATTATTTGGTTTTTGGCTATTGCATTATAATTATATAATCGAAATGTGAAGTTACCAAGTATTGACATATTACAGTATATGAAAGATAAGGTGGAAATTATTTTTTTTTTTCATCAAAGAACACGTGAACGGCCAAAATAACATTAGAGAATATTTTTCCATTTATAGCATGGAATCAGCCCATAAAACTACGGCATCGAGTACCCTTCCTCTCCGTACACATCATTTATAGACGAGTTGTAAATTTAAATGTAAACAATCAAATACACAGATATGAAAACAAACTCACAATGTAGTTACACTGCTCTTATTTTAGTATTCATTTTTTCGGTTACTACCAGGCGGCAGGCTGCTGGGTTAAATGCCACTCCCAGGTGTATGGCAATAATGCAATAATTTTCTCCCTCACTATTGTAAAACATATGAGCCCGTAATCCTTTGGCACCGAAAGTCAGCTGCCACTCATTTTTCAGATAGAAAAGCAGAATTCAAACCTGCGCCAGCCCCCTAAGCAACTCAGACAGGTTCTGAGAGGCGGCTTAACGTTCATCTTAAGATCACCAAGCTCTTTGAAGTGGAGGCCAATGATACCAGGTATGAAGTGCCTCGGTTCGAAAATATTGCCTCTGTCTTTCCTCTCCACTACAGGATAATAAAAGAAAGAAAATAATATGTACGTATACACTCACACAAAGGAACATTCATTCCTGTAGCTGCTGTATTACCATTCTTTCTTTCATAAAGTTCACAAACGTTATGTTTTGGTTTTTTCATTACCGAGCTAAACGTTTCCCCGAATCTCAGCACCCGTTACCATAAATAGTACTGTTGTTCATCGCTTCAAACCCAAGTATTATATTAAATATCTGAAACTGTCAGTTTTTCACTGTTACTTCTCAGTTTTATGATGGCTTCTCATCTCCTTACATTTTCTTGCCAAGTATTATTACCTTTCAATGTTAATCATTAGTTTAATGAGAAGCAATAAAAGGCAAGAAGCCTAACACTGCTGCTCAGGCAGTGTTTCTTTTGCGTTTCTCCTTGAAACAAAAGACAGTTTTATTTGTAAGAGGCAGATAAACTAGAAATATTTTTTCCTATAGTTATGTGCCTCAATTTAAAATGAGTATTTCTTACGCTTGCTCTTTTGCAAAAAAAGGCTAATCATAAGACGCTGCAGCAAATTATTATGCTAATATTATTGTATAGCAGCAGGCACTATAGGAAAATTCCGCTTTCTGACTCAACTTAACTATATTAAAAAAATTAAACTTGATACCATGGATAACATCGCTTGATCGGAAGATAATGCCATACCTGCAGATGAATAAGAGTAATTTCAATAACCCTTTCTTAGAAGAGATGTAATATACATAAACAAACCTTTTATTTGAATGTCTATTACTCTGTTTGAAGTGAAAATGTAAATTTGATTGGCAATGTTCACTAGACAAAGGAGAATTAATTGGAACTTTCACTTACGTTATATTTTGGTACTGGTACGAACCACTTAAAATACGAGTAAATTTTAAAGGTAACTGAAATAAAACACTCTCCCTTTTGGCGCTATGAACCTAACCCTAAATTATTTACCCAATATTTCAAAATACACAAGATGTCATAAATTAACAATTCATTTAGAAGCGTTTCTGCAACAATCATATTAATATGTGAAAGATCAAGAGCAATCCATACATTTAAAACGCATTTTCTATATTTTAATTTTTGTACAACTCTAGGAAAGTATATACCATGTTGATTAAATTAGCTGTGACCTGGATATATCGCTAATGGTAGAGTGTTCCATGCATGATCTACGATCACAGTCCTCGCCAGTTAATGTTGCTGTTTTAGAAATATTGAACACTAAAATGGAACTGTTAACAGCATTAAGTGTATATAGCTGCATGTTATATGTTTGCATTATGCTATTTAACCACAGACTCAACACTTTCTAATGGTTTTTTTTTTTTTTTTTTTTTTTTTGGTCATTTGGAAATTCTTATGCAAATGAGTTTCGTAAATTAATTTTTATTATGCATTTATCATTTGGCTTCCTAGTTTCAAAATGTAAGATAGTTCATACAAGCTTGAACACAATATTTTTAAACTGATAATGGCATTTCTTTAACGCGCTAACTCACCCATAAAATTACTTTAATAATGAAAGAGGTTGGTAATACAGGCTATGTTTTCTTTTACGAGGTTATCGTTGCTCAAATGCTCTGTTTACAAGACGACTACGTCATGAAGAAAGCTTACTAGCACCACATCTGGTCCTCATTTACTACTATGAATTTTCACAATCATTAATTACCGAATTTCTTGTCTTGTGCTGCTAGGTAACACGACACTTTAAAGGAGAACAACATCAAAACCTGTGACAATGTTCACAAAACAATCTATCACCTGTTTGTAGGGTGTTAATTTGTAGAAGCTCTGTAAATGCACAACTTTTTGATACATTATATATTTAAACATGCTTTAATTAAATATCTTCTATAACAATATTTGAAAGGTAAATACTACAAAATCATATAGTAATACTCATTTTGTTCAACACTTTTACAGTAATTCTCAATATCAGTAATTACGAGTGTATACAATAATGTTCTTTTTAATCAGATGAAAACTGATAATATGTTGTTAGCTAAATGACAGTCCAGCCATTTAATAGCATTTGACATAATCTTTTCTCGTAATCTTTTACAGGCTCTCATCTGTTACATGAAACAGTATTGCTAAGAAAAATCTTTTAATTACAGATTAGCCCAATAAAGTAATGTTTCAAATACAAAATTACATAAACATTAATTTTATTACTACATACAATGTATTAAAATCATAACTGTTTCTTAAAATAACGCTTGTTGTAAATCTCTCTTTATTTCAGTTGTTATTTAATTTTCCTATATTTTATACTTCTATAATATAATTTCGTGTGAGGAAATAATAAATGTAAGACTAAATCTGGAAGGCTGCTTGAAATCGCAGCAACTCTTTACCAGTAGATTAGAATGTCAGGTTACGAACAAATTCACGACGACATGCTGAAGGTTAGAGAAAGCAGGTATTTAACGGTGGAATACGCGAGAGGGTGATATGATGGCAAGGAATTTCCAAATATATATAAGCATTCAGCTTTGCTGTTCTGGTTATAGACTGACCATAAACAGATATTGGTGGCATTGTCATGTCGAAAATCATTTCCTTAGGATATTAAAATTCTTATATATCTACTTTTTAATGTTATTTTTAGATATGATGTCGAATGCATGAGCACTCGTGAAAGAGGTGATGTAGGCGTACACTACTTTACTATTCATGAAACTGCAGAGCAAATAAACAAAAATAAAATAAAAGAGAGTTTAAATTAAGACACTCTAAATTGCTTTCCATAATGTTTGTATTATTATATATTAATTAGTATACCGAATTTAAAAAAAAATGTTTAGAACTTAGGAATATCACAATAGGCAGTAATATTTGATTACCCGGCAAATTGTGTAACTAAGTTTTAAACTGTCGTAGTTTATTTAAGGCCCCGAAATTTTGAAGTAATAATAATTTTTAATACTTAAAATAAAAAACTCAAACATCATGTTTACGGTGGTGTTACAAACACGATAATAGTTCCGAGTAAAGAGCCTTAGATAACATTCATATCCACTCTTGTGCTATTTCCTGTTGCATTCAACATATTATTGCTAAATGAAAATGTAGTTGCTTCAAAACAACTGATACTTGCTTGACATACATTTTCTCATAGTACAGGTATGCACTGAGATTATAGCACTTTTAACAGTAGGTAACTGTTCTTTCATCAGTATTACCGGAAACTGAATAAAAAAGAAAACAGTTTGGTGGATTTTATTAGACATTGCTATTACAAATATTTCAGGTATTTCATCAATAGTTTATTAATAGCTTAATATAATGAATTTGTACTCACAGCTTGTAAATGAAAATGTTGTGTTGCTTTTCCTCGCTATGTAATAAAATAGACCATTTTTCATACGTAATTTTAAAACAAAAAGTTTCTTTTATTTGCATAATTTTTTGTCTCCAACAGGAACATATCAGGTTAGTAAAAAGTATTGATTTACAATAAGCAAAGTAGAAATATTCTGCCAATTCTATGTACAAGGATGTCCTTGGCCCTTAATTTTAATGATAAAGACTAGTACGGGATAAGGACTAATAAAACATTTCAAGAGATAATGACAGTTAATGGTAAAATACAACATACAGGATACAAAAATGTTAGATATTAGATAAATATTGTTTGCAATAAGTGCCTCCCTGTTGAATACTTACTACCAGCAAACCAGAGAGCAATTCGTGATTTGGCCTTATTTCCTTATTTAAATATCTTATTGTAAACATTTGAGCAAAACATTATAAATTAATATTTTGCTCACAATATGTCCTGTTTTCTACCTTTTATGAGTGTTTGAGGCTATGCTATTTGGGCATTTGGGATAAAACCTATAACTTGAATGGGCATACACAAATGTATTGATTATTTATAGAATTTCGTGATAAAAACAGTTTCACTTACTTAATTATGCCAATGTGAGTAATTAGCTAAACCATTTGTTACATGATGTGTATTAATATTAAATTTTAGCCCAACTTCAAGAACAAAAACTTTCGCCCATTTATTTATTATTTGCATTAAAATTATAATGCATGTACTTGTGTTTTCTCTTGCCCTAATATACAGAATAATTCAAAAGTCCGGTTCCATAGGGCAAATTCATTATTACTGTAGGTAGGGAACAAATTTAAAAAACGTAATGTAATATAATAAAGTTCTATGCCTTATGGTGTCTGACTTTTAAATCACTCTATACAAATACATATTCAGAAAGGCATGTTTTTTTAATCAATTTATAAAATCTAAATAAATATTTATATTATCATTATTTAAAACAACACCAAGAAAAGTTCAAAATTATGGCTGGTATGGTTAATAATCATCTTTGCATTGAATTTCAGCATTCATTTTGTGAAATTTAATCTTAAAATGACAGTAAAATACATGTTATCATAGCATTCGTTATATGCTGTTTTTCGCTACAGAAATTTAACAGCCTACATTTAAGATACCATCTTCTCTGGGCTACCGTTAGGAAAACTCTCCAGATTTAATGACCGAGATTAACTATGTACTAAGCGCACAGTATACTTAAAGAGCTGAAATGACTAAAAATTAAGCAAACGAGAAATTGAAAAATTAAATTTGTGTTGGAGCAGTGCAGTTACACTGATCAAACATTTCTCTAAGTTTGAAATAGGTAGCCTCACCAGGGGACAATAGGGTTAACCTGTTGCTCTGTAGTTGCATTATTTTCTGCCGATATTATTAGACGTCTTTGGCATCGACACAGACAGTTAAAACCACTTTGGTTCGAGTATCATAAATTTTCTTCTATATTTTCAACCGCATCTCTTCTTTTTTCATTTATTCCTCTCGTTTTTTCTTTCAGTTTTAAACCTCTTGCAGGTTTTTCTATCCGTGAGAAATATTTTTTTAATTTTTATTTCAGTTACAAGTTTTAAAATTTGTTAATAAAATTACATTTATATATGAAAGCAATGCCCCTTTCATAGTACTTATCTTCTGTAAGCTAGTTAACAACCGAAATATTTGAAAAATATATTCATATAAATAAATATTTCATTCTAATAAGCACTGAATGAAGTAATGTTGGATCTATGCCTTCAATATATGGGAAAGGTGGTGGTTCTTCTTCCTTTAGTGTTCTAGAACTTTTCCATTATATTCATTCTAAACTATACTTTAGTTGACATCAACCACGTACGTAATTTTATAGTTAAATTATCAAATGACTGTGAGTTGAAGTGGGAACGTTTAAAACGGCATCCAGTTGCAGGCATGGCACATTCCGAAAGCACAGTATTAGGAATGGAAAGGAATGGAACATGAGCAACAAGACCTTATCAGGTATACTGGCACATAATGTGAGTGTAATTCGAAACTGGCGTCGCCAGGGGCGCCAGACCGGCTGAGGTGGTTAACGTAATTTGTCGCGACTGCAAGGTTCCCAAAAGAGGCCAGCGTGTCCGGCCCTCACCCGTCTCGCATCGCACCTACGGCATTTTCCTGCTCGCCGTCTCAACCGCCCATCGCCGTGGCGCACTTCGCGAGAACTCCGTTGCAAGTATCCATTGTCTCTTTCTCTGAACCGAGTGTGACTTACAGAACATATCAATACGAAATGTTCTATATATGTTCGATCAAAATAAGATATTGAAATGTTATTTAAAACGGGCTACCAGTAATCGTCCAAAGAATTGTTTATGTTGCATATTAAGCTCTCTTTATATACAAAGCGCTGTAGGTTTCCTTAATTCTTAAAGGATTCATTATTTAATATGTTAATTTACGCGGTTTCATTTCAATAACTATAGCTAATGGAATACAGTTATATATTGCAATTCATGCAAAACATTTATTACAAACGTCCTAGCTACACCGCAAATTTAGAAAATGTAAAATAATGATATTAAACCCTTAAGGACACTGGGAAATGCTTTATTCAGTTTTAAGAGGGTATACTTCTAGTGTAATTCTTAATTTTTTGTTTCTCCAAAAGTGTTTCTTGTATTAAAACCAAACTTTATATATAACTGCTCTATTTCATAAGGGGGATTAAAGAAAATTAGGTTTTCATATTTGTATGTAAAAGTGATCTAAATACTACTATAACACTGCATTATCTGATACAGGTGTGTATGTATACACTTTACAAGTTAATGATGTTTCTATCACCTATCGATAGATTATTTGACACACCGAATACTTTATTTTTAAAATTTATATTTTAACACTTAAGAAAAAATCGTTTTCATCAAATTAAGTAGGCAACAACCTTTTTACACACAATACCTTTTGAAATTAAATGTTTTAAAGATACCAAAATTATATATAGTTTAACGTATAGCACTGAAATAAAATTGTATCATTGTATATTTAACAGATTTTTAGCTATGCGCACATATTTCTTGAAAATCCAAAGTTACGGAAAATAGCATTTAAAAATTTGAGTACAACATTTCAATGGACAATACCTTTTTAAAACATTCCAGGCCATAATTTTGTTTCCCTTATTTATCTGTAGCTCTTTTCCTGTACTACAACCTTATGAAATCATTGTTTCTTTTTCACACATTTCAGCCCTTTTTTAGCATCTCAGAATCGCACTATCTATTTTCAACAATTCCTCATGCTATTTCCTATGTTAACCACATTTTTAAAACACTAATTCTACTATTACTCCATAATTGAAACAGTTAATAGTATTTAGTGTTTTTAACTCAATATAAATATTTTTGGCACTAGCTCCAATATCAAGTGACGGAAACGTCCATCAAGGTTTTGCATAGAGGTTTATTTTTAGATCATCTTTATAAATATATTAAAAATGGTGTTTATTGCAAAACGCATTGCCTCTGGAAAGGAAAGTTTGGGTGTACTTTTCCCCAGTTATTTTAAATTTTTGATAACCGCATCAAGAATTTTCACCTTTAGAGCTAAGTCCATGCTGTGCATTATTATCTGTGAACAACTTATGAAAATATATTTTCCACGTGGCTTGCCTCATGCCCCTTTCAGTATTTTCGAAACTTACGCATAACAAAGTCTTTTGTACTCCCCATACTATTAATCGCGCACAACACTGAAATCTGTGTGAACTCGAACTGAAATATCTTAACAAGTCACTGTGCTCCACACCCATTTAATTCAAAATACAAACAAAAGGCACATTTCCAGCCGTGGCAGACCTCGCTATTGAAATAGAATGACTACCAAAACAAAATTAAACTTACCACGCATTACTACATTTACTTCACTCACAAATAGTAGCAAGTGAATTTCATGATACGACCAAGTTGAATAAATGAGGAAAGAGGGCGTGTATCCATCTCGCCGCCATGTTTAAAAGGCATATTTAAAGGGCTAAACTGTAAATTATCGTCGCACATTGTATATATCATTGTGAAGAGAAAATCTGTAGTTTTTATAAGGCTTAAAAAAACAACAAACAAACAAAACAAAAAAGTAGTTTTAGGAAAAAAAATCACGTTCTAATGTCCAAAATTGAAATTCCCTATAATCGGGGTCTGAAAATGCATTTTTTATTCTTAGATCGCAAAAAAAAACAAATATTATATTGACCCGCAGTTTAATGTGTGTTATGCACTTGTTGAGTTAGCAGCTTATAGTTAGCTTGAGGCAGGCTTTCTCAGCGAGTGATTGTGCTTAGTGCGATACTCGGTGTAAAGTGTGTTAATTCTTCTTCATTAGTTGTGCCACTATTTAAATATAATCCTCATGAAGAACAAAATTTTAAGCACGATATATATGTGAAATTTGATTCTTGCAGAAAAATGGTAAGGTGATTCGCAAGAAAATATCGTGAAGAGAAACTGCTCGCCAACTCGTAAAAGTTACAAGAGACAGACAAGAAAGTTGTGTTCTTAGGGAAGAAAAGTTAGATAAAATATACAAATTTCCTACACAAATGTGGCAACATATTACCGCTGAGGGGCATCATTTTCAACAACACAGACTAATGTCTATTATTATCATCAGTTGCAAATTCAATATTAATTAATGCTTTCAGTAAAATAAAAGCAATAACTAAGCGCGGCAACTCAATCTCCCTCTTTTGCGGTTGCGAGAGCTGCACTTAACCAGTAAGGAGGTATGCATATTGATTCTAACTGTGGGATACTCTTACATCACTGGAATACTTCCCGCACACACTTCTCACACTTCTTCAGCAGTTGTCGAAGAAGTAAAATTATTTTTTATCATCCTGCTCCTAAAAGTTTACTCTTTTCTTTAGTATATAAACAAAATAACTTCGTGCTAACTGAAAGGCAGTGGATTTACCTTTCCGGTGGTTCTTGTTCGCTCGAAGTGGATGGTTCCATCTCACTGATGCACGTGGGCATATGCATAGGCATCGCTCTTGGATACCGACGATGCTTGCTTTTCTTATAAAACCTACATATTTCATACACATAAACATTAATGTAGCCGCAGTGTAACCAAATGTATAATGCAAAACAACAGTGAAGTATGGCGAAATGCGATTTTACAATTGAAATATAATGTACAAATGCCGAATTCGTAACTGATAATTCTGAAATCTTTGCACTATAAACATGTGGAATTGTACAACATCTAGATACAGAACGCGAAATTAAAAGAAAGTAGACCATAAAGGCTTTGTTTTAATTATATAAAACACATTAAAAACCATTGCAGGACTTGACATGACTTAATATAATTAATAATTTATAGTTATATAAACAGACTTGAATTGGTAACTAGTATTTTGTAATTATTTTATTAAAAGTATGCGTAAATGTATTTAACCAGCTTTTTCTCTGAATCAAGTTAACAGAAAAATATTAATTTCTATTTCAACACACACACACACACACACACACATATATATATATATATATATATATATATATATATATATATATATATTATAGAAGGCGGGTTCAAATCCGACCTAAATCGCATGAATATTTAGGATAAAAATCCTGAGTAAATTCCTTTGGAAGGAAAGAGAAGTCATTGGTCCCGTATTATAAATTTCCGGCACGTAAAAGAACCTCAAGTCTGAAAAAGAGGCCTTTGAGCAAAATTTTATCGGGCGTTTCTGTCCCTGAATTGAATTGGGCGCTAATAGTCAGAGATATTAAACAGTGTCCTTTAATAAAGCAAATAAATAATTTAACTATGTGGGCTTTATTTAATTTTGGTTTATATTTTTGTGTAAAAATCTTTATTTCTTCAAAGCCTATTGCTAAAAATCCTGGTAAGCAAATTCTTGCTTATTTATTTTATTCCGTTAGTTGTTCTAAAATACTTATCTGTAGATTTGTGCAATAATGCTTTTAAAACAGGCTTTATAATTGCTCTAATGTTTTTAGACCCTGGAAAACGGAAAATCTAACTAAAGTTCAGTAATGAGTTAAATTATTCATATTGTTAAACAATGTGTTACTTCTGCCCATCTTGTTACTGCATCCTTGGAAAACACAAATACGAAAAATATACTTAATTTATACAAGAATACATTAACCGGAAGTACGCTTAGCGCAATCTTTTCAAAGCCTTCTAAAAATGTTCTGGGCGGTCTGAGCAATTAGATGGGAAATGGACAAAATACAAATGAAATTATGAAAACTGATGTAGGCTTCTGACGGGAGTGAAACTTAACGAATATTAAACACATTTCCGGTTCTATTTCGAAAACTATCTTTTACGAAGTTCTGATATTTTAGAAGACGCAAGCATATTAGAAAATTAGCGATTTTTTCGTTCTCTTTGAAAATTTAAGCACTGCCCGCGCAGCAACATCTGATTGCAAAATACTTCCAAGATGCAGACAAAAGTAATCTTTCACATGTTTGGCATTACTCTTCCCGGATATCATAGCAGAAACTGGTTCTATGAAGCGCAGTGATATTAAGCGTCACTTTATAAAGCAGCTAATGAGTTGCAACATTCTTAGTATTGCTCAGAAACCTGCTTGAAAACCTTTACCTGGAAAGCGTAGAGACGGAACAAGCTTCGACTTGAGTAAAAATGTACAAATACAATAAAACCAACCACTGGCGCAAGAGTCCTTCATTTAAAATGTTCAACGAATTTAATTATCATATAAAATATTCAGGGAAGGAAGCGATTTGCAATTTAAAATTATATATCCATTCTTTGTTCCGTTTCATATTTGAAGTTTCAAGGTAAGGTTTTATAGCCCATTAAATTCTGCTTCATAGCCAATAACCACGTGCTTATTAAAACTGGTATATGCACCAGGCAATTCGCAAGTGTTCTGCTCTTCATACCTTAGGATCAGTTTTTCAAAGTGACGTCAATAGATTTCAACGTCAAGAAATTGCAGGAACAAGTACCTTAGGAAACAAACATTTTTAATGCAAAATATATGAAAGAGCTGAAACAAGCACTTATACTGGTTACGCTTCTTATATGAAATTTAAAGTTCACAATAAAATAGTAATAAAACATCGGGGATTTTAACGAGAGAACAGACACTACTCATTTTGCAAGCCCACTTTAAAGTTAACTAAAATATATTTATATGCACTGCGACGATGGAGGGTGTTTAAATTCAGAAGAAATACAGAGATAAGACGGCTAGGATCCAGGGGCAAAGAGCAACTGAAGTATATAGAGTACCCCAACTCCGGTGTAGGCTCCCTTCCACTTTCACACCAGACGTCTGAACAGCAACTATCGCAAGTCACCGTCACACCGAATTCAGCACCAACCCACCTAGCCTGGCACTTTGGGATTTATAACACAGTGTCCATCTACTCCCAAAAGAATGATGTAATGGTATGATTTGACTTGCAGGACAACTGCGGCAGACTGCAGTAACAAGGGTAGTGTAGTCAGTACACAGGCAGAGGGTTGAGTGTGTATATGTCAGAGGCTCGTATTTATTCACTGCAATGTAGCTCCGGTTGTTAAACAACAATAACTGAACAAGATACTCTTAGTACGAGACCGTTAATATCTGTATATTTGGAATATTTACTACTTACGGTGTAAGTTACCTATGTTCTTGTCTTTACCAACACTACACTTTTGTAATTATATTTTACTGGAACTCTCATTAATTTCGCCAAAACTTTACGGTTTACTGTTGTAACGTAACCATTCTTAATTTCCATGATACTTGATTTAAAAGATTGTACGGAGTAAGTTTGGTGTATTTATTTGTCAGATTACACTAAAAAAAAATAATCACCAGAAATCTATTTATATCTGTAAAGAAATAATGCATTTTAAAAATAATATAGTTGTATTTCTTTTAAGCATTGAAATTTGTGAATATTTTGACTAATATGCTTGATATACTTTTTATTTCTTGTAATAATGCTTATATTCAATTTATGGAACCATATTTTCTGGTGTTGTGTTCATTTGTAAAAGACAGTGGATATTTTGAGCCAATTCATAAATCAAACAGAATGGTAGAACGCAAATATATGTAGGTGACAGAAAATACTTTGTATTATGCGGTAATGAAAGTTTTGCACAAATTTAATTAATGTAATGAATTCTTCAATCATTTATCATCATAAAATAAGTATTGCAAATAAAGAGTTTTATCTGTGATGCTTTAAATGAAACGATATAGCATTAGAAAATGTTTTCTTGCAAATAAAATAAAAGCATTTCCAATTATGTCATCTGTAATATGAAATGATAACTCTCAAAATATTTACAAAGTACCCATGCTAAATAAAATAATATGCACCCGCGATAGTTCTTGATTTCTATGAATGCCACTACTTAACTGAACAGCTGTCGACGCCTGTTTTCGTAATCGCTCAGTCGGTCTTAGTGTCTAGTGGTAACCATACTTGCCTCTTAGGGGTTCAATCCCGGCCAGGGTCGATGACTTTTTTCGGGCGTGAAAATCCTAAGTATGGCTTCCTGGGAAAGGGAAGTAAAGCCGTAGGTCCCGTGTCGTAGATTAACGTCACGTAAAATAACCTCTAATATGAAAGAAGAGCCCTCTGAGCAAAATTTACCGGCCATTTGAGATCCTGAACTAAATGGGATGCTGGTGACCTGAGACGTTAAAGAGCGTCCTTAAATATAACAAATCAACAGCCTGCGCCACCTCTCTTGGTATCTACAACTTAAAACTATTTTTCAAATATCATTTAAACTCTAGAACTCCTTCAACAAAATGTTTTGCATACATCAAAAGCACAACACAGCTGCACACTAAATGACAGTTCTCGCGCTCATATTTAAGAATTTCACCTAAATACCTCTGCAATAGCTTTCTAAATCTTTTATATAATGTTTCAAAGCGATAATGTTTAGTGTTTGTGTTTACTGAACTATGGAAATTGTGTTTTCTTTAAGTTCTGGTTTACCTGGTTAGCTAAAATAATAAAACACTCATATTGTTTAATGTGAGGAACATGAGAAATATTCTCACTTTATTATCTTAAATCAATATTACACTTGCACTTATTATTATTTACTGAAATAATTAAATGTTACCCTTATTATTTATAAAATGAAATTGTAATATCTGCGAGGATTTGGAACTCCTCATAACAAAATTCTACTGGAACGGAACTCATTTTCATAAAGGTAAGAAGCATGCCTTTATAAGTTATTTTTCTTTATACTAGCAAGAGAAGAGCATTACAACGTGCACACCGGACATTTTCCAAACATTGACGAATAGGCATATGCAAAATATACGAACGGTATCATCTTTATAGTTAAGCTTGATTAAATTGACAGTTTGTGTACTTCCAGCGAGTTTCAGTTCATGATGGAATTCCAAGACGTTAGGAAGAACACAGGAAGGTAAATAGGCTGAGTTTGCACAGAAAGCCTGCACTTCAGTTCAGAGGATCCGGTTGCACTCTACAAAAGCCCGGCCCAAACAACACCAAGTGGAATTCAAGCCGAGGTGTTGAAACGAAAGCAAAGAAAAATGCAGTGTTTTGTCAATTCACGCCACGTCGTCTCGTGTGCATATTCATAGGAGGTGCATTTCAAGTGGTGTACTCTATGAGTCGTCGGCCGAGTTTAATGCAGGCCAGTGCCTTTTTCATGGCGTGGAAAAACTTCATGATAAACCGGGGCCTATTGTTTATATAATAAAGTAGTGGAAACCCAGTCGAGATACTAAATTATGCACTGCTGCAAAACGATCGAACTTTTATGGAACGTAAATGCCAGGCTGGGGTAAAACGATGACAAAGTAATGCTGTTTCCTTTCAACGCTGCCCTTTCTTTAAATGAATTTATTGCTTGCAAAACTACATTTCTTTGTTCATTTAGCGTGATCAATGGCGTCTAACAAGACTACTAAAGTCTTCTTTTCCGATTCGCTTAAGAATTAACTACATTTACATTACAAGCAGTTCTCTAAATAAGTATTGCTGTAGTATATGTTCGTTTGTAATGCCGCGAGACTGCACTTGCGTTTTATTCTTTTACTATATGACAAATGATGTTTCAAGCTGCAAGTAAATAATTCTGATAGTCAAGTATTTATATTCTCCTTTCAACTTCCTTCCTTGCAAAATGCAACTATTTGTAAAGTAGTGACGATGTAAAAATACTCCCACATTACCACTACAACGACCGTTTTTCTTTTCCCTTCTTCAGTTCATCTGACATAAATAGCAAATGTATTCATGAAAGAATGTGTTGTAAAAGCAGTAAGTTTTGAGATTCGACAATTACAAGGTTTATTCCCGTAGCTGTAGATAACTTTTGACCAACCCTTTGGTCTAGTGGTTAGCGTTGCTGATATTTGGCAGGAAGGCCCGGCTTTGATTCCCGAAACCTTCTTAGGATTCTTTTTAAGCTAGGGAGATCTGGAATGGGGTTCAACCACACTTGTGAGGATAATTGGGGAACTGCCTGAGAGAGGTCCGTCGATCTCGAAAGCAGGGTGATAGGCGAGCGGCGGGATGCTGCTCTGCAATACCCGATAGTACCCTCTATTAATGAAGGCGTAAGACGGAGGTAGAGGAAGCAGATTTCGATGCGGCAGGCCATGGCTCGATCTCGCATTGTAGGGTCATAGGGTAGGCGGAGGATGTGTAGATGACTTTTCATTATAAGGATTCTGCAGTAAATACGACACTAGATTACATTTACATTTTTTCTTTAATCCCTTTTTTTACAGGAGTCATCTCATTAATTATTTCATATAGCATCAAATGCTTTAACTTAACTCAGGGTATACAGGATATTTTATAAATATGTAGAATGACTGTAAGGGCTTGTTTGTGCAGGTTCTTAATATTCTCAGAGTATAAGCTTGATGCTTAAGGCCTCTATGGACTCTCCCAAGATTACAAGCTAGAAATATGTTTCATCCGCATAGTTTAGGAACACGCTGTATATAAAGCGCTTAAATGTTAATTTCCGAACGTTCCACAAAGAATCACTTAAGTTTGAGCGCCCGCTTGCGTGTACGTGAGAAAAACTTTTCATTATTATAAACGTTTAGAAGGCATCACAGTAGTTTGAGAGCCGTGGACGTTTAGGAGGGGAACCAGTCACAGTTAGTGTGTGTGTGTGTGCATGCGCGCGCATTAGCGTTGACAGTGCGGACTTTAATGGATTTTACAGTCTGTGTGCGTGAATTTGCATTACGTAACGAGTTCTTTGAGAATGTAATTTTGTATTTGAGAGCGAACTACTCATGGAAATCACTGAACGGATACTGGCGTAGTATATTTTATTGTAATTTCGGCATGTCAGAAGATAACAACTTATGAAGACAGCTGTAACTTAAGTACTTTATGATATAAACAACGAACTAAGATTTGGCTACAAATAGAATGCACTTAATTTAGAAGAAGATGAATGCATCAATGTATGTAGCGCCATAAATTATTTTAACGCTATAAAATAAAATAGTTGATGCCTCATTTCCATAATAATTAATTTTTGCTACTCCATTTATGACCGCTTTTTACTTTATTGATTTACCCTCATACAAGCTTACATAGTCTATAGTTATTTTGTTAGACATGAAACTAAAAGTATAAACAAACACTGATTTGTTTTCACTTCCAGGCTAGGCATGTGTAAATGCAAAGCGTACACAGAAACAAGAGCTATGGCCGGGAGTAATTAAGTTAAATGCATATCTGTTGGTAGAGTGTTTACGCATATCAGCATTGTGTTTATGAACTTCATTGCATCTTGCTAATCTACTCTCATATAGTTACAGGATTACCTACCCTTTAACTTAAACTTTCTAACTTTGAATGAAAATGTTTTTAATACGGCCTTTAGGGAATGTTGGCATTTCTTTTTAGATCAAGAAATTTTAAATGAATCCGGAAATTTATCAATTTAATTGAAATATTGTATATGTGATTTTTTTAGCTACTGCATTGAAATGAAAAAGTTAACTTTTCTGTTCCACTGTACTGTAACAATCAGAGATCTTAAGCGCAGGATCTATCACATTAATTCCTTTGAAAGTTAGGCATGTAGATTGTAGCTGAGCCATGGAGCCGGGGGGAGGTCAGTACAAGTTTAACTGTAGGAACGTACGGACGTATTCTTGTTGTGTTGTGTGGCAGTGTATTAAGTGCTCATTAGGCGGCGTAATACAATATATTAATTACTTAATATGGCTCAACTCAGGTATTCTATTCCCCAAATAGTATTTATTTAATATTCGTAAGTGCATACAGACTGTGCTAGTGATGTACAGATATTGTTTCAAAAGAGATTCTCTGATATTCAACTTTCAAGTCGCAGATTGGTGAATAAATTTCGTGAAACGGGAAGCGTACACAGATATGCAAGATCCAACTGCCCCATCAAACAACCGAACGAGAAGATAGATATTATTTCCGCAAGGCTATTATGAACTGCACAATGTGTTGCAATTTTAATGGCCAACAGAACAGTGCAGTTTCGTAGTTTCTCACACTTTTATTCAAAGGAAAGAATACTTCTGCATCTTATGGCGTCTCCTAGGAAAGGATAAAGTAAAGAAGTCACTGGCGTTCGTCTACAGTTTTAGTACGTACAGTAAAATAAAGTTCATAGCAAATCCGCGCATGTGCTTCTGGGCAGGAAACAATGCCGTTTTTTACGCCCCAGGTATTGCATTACGCAAAGGCTTCCTGTGTGTATATGACTGAATGCATCATAAACCATACCGCTTTAGAAACGGTTGACGTCTGGCGTCAGTTGTAAAACTTTTTCTGACCGCTACACGAGTGTCAGATTGTAGCCGCGCTGTGCAGGCAGGAGTGAGTTAGTTAAGAAGTCGTGGGTTTCCCGAGTCGTATCAACACTACCACTAAATTCTTGAATTTCGTATTTCTAGTGGGAGAAAAGATATAAGAAACCGAAAATGCATACAGGAAACTGTCAAAATAATGATAATGATTCTAATGAACAACCTCGCATTTTAATATTTTGAGAAGCAGATGGAAAAGGATAAAAATGCAACCCCTTCCCATTTTGTATTAAACATCTGAATTACGCTATACTTTTGTATGAGGACACGTCGTTTGCTTTCATAGCATTCATGTTGAAATTTAATTTTGAGTGCAATAAAATTAAGGGTAAAGAAAGAAATGAGGACTCTTTAAGTACGTTTGCCTATACGACCCTCGCATGTGAGGCAGCACACGGCTCAATAGATTAAGGCCAATAACCATGATAAATTAAATAACGAGTATAAAGAGCAATGTCTGTGCTATTTGTACACATATTGATAACGAGAAAATATTTTTCTTGATGATTATTTATTTTTCTTGCGTTTAGAAACAGAGTTTTGGAAAATGTTAATACTATTCAATAACAGTACCAGAATGAACGCGAGGAAAGAAAAAATCTCGGAAATTTTCATTTGTACAAAATATTTTTCATTGAAAATATTTTAATTTTTAATCCTCAGATGAGATTGTATAAGTTTAATTATTATTTAGTTTTTATATTCATACATGTTCGTATAGCTAATATTCTTAAATTATATATTATTAATTTAAGTAATATTACATCAACTTTTAAATAATAATTCACTGGAATATGACATTGTTTTAAAAATGTTTTATTCAACACTAAGATTTTCTCTACTATCTAACTAAAGTACACATTTTATTTAAAACAATTCCTTATAGCTAAAATTAAAAAATTATAAAGATACGTAAATCTTCGTGAACATTTACCTAAACTTTTATGTATATTTCTTAATAACTCTTCAGTTGCAAAACCGCTACATCTTCCATAGCAATATCTGTAGAGAAAACTAAATAATATGACTATTGCTAAAGAAGCTTTAAGGTTTATATTAGCAAAAGAAGATAAAAATATAGAACGGTAACGAACTTTAACTATAACTTGGTTATAAATTTCACAAATACTGGTACTTGGAAAAAAATACGAGATCAAGTAATAGAGTTTTTTTAAGACCAATCTTAAACACATGCCAATGAATCTAAAGCACAAACAAAAACACTCAACGACCGTACATTTTAAGAATTATTACGTATAATAAGAAAGAAGTCGAAGAGACGAGGGAAACATGAAACAGAGAATGTAATACAGTGGATAAAATCAAGATGTAGAGAATATTTACCCAGAATGCCCGATGAACGTCCATCAAAAATAACTGAAATACAAGACACATAAAGTCCCCAAAAAAGTAGAAACAAGCATCGTTCGTGAAATCCCTGGTTAGTTTAGGTTGTAGATGAGAATTGACACATGTGTTTTAAACTCTCATTTGTGATTTTTTTTAAGCGGAAAGAGCAAATGTCCCAAATCATTCTCTCATGCCATAGTCAAAGTATTTTGTTCTTTCAAACCATGGCACTCAATACCGCAGCATCTAAGCAATTAGCAAAGAACACTAGCAGGATATTGGTGAGGCGATTTTAGATAATGAGTAAGCCTTGTCAGGAAACAAAAGGTCTTTAAAAACCTACTTCTCGAAAGTCAGAGTGAACAGAAAAAAGTAAACGGAATTTTTGAGTCCACATTATGCAAGTATCGTATCTAAATTGCGTTCCATGCGTAAAAGTAATATCGTCTAAAACATGAGCTCCACCTGTTGGTATACTGAAGATAATGGAGTAAGGAGGTAGGATTGACAGAAGAGGACGAAAGAGATGGAAGCAGATATAGAAATATAATTCTAGAGTTAAAGGATTGTCATAGTGTTTCGTAGAACTTGTAATAAAATTATTATTATTATTATTATTATTATTATTATTATTATTATTAATACTATTATATATTGGATATAGAAGTGACTGAATTTGAGCAACTTCTGCATATCCTAGCGGCTATTATTTTCCCTCGTTTTAGAAGAGATGTATTTTGTCGTTATACTTCTTACCAGGGGCGACCCGTCAATTAGGGCCAGATGGTCCCGGCTTCCTCAAAGAATATGCCATAATCATTTATCATTTTGTCTTCTCCTGGTCACTGCCTGTGGTGCCTCAGTAGTAAAAATGAGCGTTAAACACTACAAACGTTCTCCTGGTCAACTTTTAAAACAAAAATTGTAAAAAAAAGCGATATATAAGCTATTAATTCTTAATTGTATCTTAAGTAATAAGCGCATTTCCTCTCTACTGAACTCCGTTAGCGAGGGGAGCTAATGGACCAGCCCGGAAAAATTTAAGCTTAAAATTTATACCTTTATGTCCAGCAAAGTTTTACAAAAATTTATATTTGTCTTCCTTCAAGATGGATTAGCTTTTATCCAGCATTTTTCTGCGTTCTGTTGGGCCAGCAGGAAGACGGTCCATGGTCAGCGCTCGGTATTCTCTCTTTTCTTAGGAATCACATGTTCAGGGGTTACTGACAACACGCATAACTGACTAGGGGTTGTTTTCGCACTTTGTTTGAAATTGGGTAGCTTTTCACTGTTTTTCAGTGCCTCAGTAGAAAGTTTACTTTCACAGTGTTAACTGTTAAGTTACAAAAAGTGTATATGTTTTATGACAATGTAGACGCTTTATCGAAGGCTCCATTTTCGTGCTTAAGTTTCACTGTTAATTTCGAAGTGAAATGATTTGGATCTTATCAACCGAAAGCTATAGGAGCTGCTCAGCAAGAGGGCACAATTATGAAGCTCTTTTATGGTTTAAAGACACATTTTGTCTGATGACGGCATATGAAATGAGATACATATTTCGTCTGTAGGAATGAGATTAGAAAAGAAATGGAAAGTGTAAATTTCGTTTATATTTACATGCATGTAACATATAAACGATGTTACATGCATGTCACAACTTGCTGTAATATTATGATATATCAGTGGGGGTAAAACAGTTAAAATTTTCATAAAATTCATTGCTGTTTCTGAATTGCCTGCCAAGCGCTTTAAAAACTGAATTAGAAGAGTTGCATATAAACCAGAAGTTCACAGAACAAACATATGATGGTAATGCAGTTATGAGGGAAAATCGGTGAGGGGTATAAGTCTTTATAAAACAGATCTTCCCCCACGCCATTTGGGTGTCATGCAGTTACGACCCTGGCCTACGTTTCTACAGGGGCCACGATCCGCCATTGCTTCTTACCAAGTTTTGTTTTCTGTTAGCGAATTGATGTTGCGCTTGTTCTCATGACTTGGTTATAAGAACATTTTGGTAAATCATTTTGCTCATACTACTTAGAATTTTGTGTACTGCGCTAATACAAGGGAAACATCCGTTTTATGGCAATAATTGTTTCTTTTCTCAGGAATTATTATGACTTTCTTTATAAAATACGAATCCAGGATCGAAGTTTATAATTGAGTCCCGACAAATTTATTTTGACACTCTTAAGGTGTCAATTTCATACGCCATCAACCAGTGAACAATTTCTGCTTTGGAGAGAGCAGCACATTCTAGATAAGAACATTAGGCACATGCTATCGACATGGTCAGAAGGGTTCTTGTTTGTTGGTTGGATGTGAACCAAACAGGAGAGTAACGAGTTAGAAACTTGCCGCTACTACCGGCCAAAAGCTGAACACGTATCAGGGAATTAATTAGTAGGGAACCGAATGGTTAGTTGGCTGGGGTAGGAAAGTGGAAGAAACTAAATCGAAGGGGCTACTTGAATCAAGAAAATTCGTGGCTGCTTTCCCTCTGTCTAACCGTACTGTGCTAAATACCGTTATAATTTATTACCGTTCCGTGAGCTGTAAATTATATCATTTTTGTCTTTCATTTGTTCCTTACCATTCTTCTCCCTTTCCTTATTGAACGGCACTTACAGGATAATTACGTGCTCTACACAATACCGACTTGATTTCCGCAACGCCCCGGGCGGGCTTTATTTAAACGGAAACTAAGCGAAGAGGCAGTCCTGTTTTTGTTTTGTTTTAATGAGTAACGAAATATTACCACACCTGATATTAGCGCGACGTACATTGGAAGAGAGACGAAATTATACATCAAACCGACCGCTTTCGTTGCAATTTCCATTATTTTATGTGCTTATTAATTTCGCAGAAATTCTATTCAACAATAGATAATCCTCTATCTGTTAGAATGCCTACATTATAACATTTGCTATTGATAACCGAAGTTGAACGGATCCACACACCTATCCGTTCGTAATCATTATGCCCATCGGCCCATCCAATCACTCTCCCACGCCCAGACAGCTGAACTCTTGCTCCATTTGGAGTCTTAGAGTGCTGCTACGAGATGTCAGGCCGTTAAGTCCGTGAATTGCCGAGGAAAAAAGGCACTTTGTGAGAGTGACCATCCAAGCACGAAATTCTATTGAGTGCAGACAGAATCAGGAAGGATGTATGAGACAGAACTTTTGCGCTGATGACATGGGCTCCAAAGGCTTTTCACACCTCGCTGGCCAAGGAACATCACAGGCAAACGGTATGCGTGTACTCTCGTAACAAGACAACGACTTCTTTCACAATCTAACATAGAAATAAAGGAACATTATCTTTGTTGAACACATGACACCCTGTTTACAGATCTGTCATTACAAAGCACATGATCGCTTAATACATTTATACTTAATTTCCATCAAAAGGATAAGCAAAAACATTACAAAACTGACGTACATTTCTTCTGTACATACTATACAGAAAGAACTGTGATAAATAAGATTATATAACAACTATTTAAGCACAGAGATATAATTTGCAAAGAGGATTTAGGCAGATGATAAACGGTAATTTTAGCATATAGTTGGATTATGCATCCGTTGACGAAAGAAAAAAAGTTGACTAAAATTTTATATGGCAATTAGACTAGAGAACGGTGTGTGAATAATTGAATAAAAAAGTGGGTTTACAGAAACAGAAATGGTTCAAAATGAATAAAGAAATGGCATATAGGAAACTTTTTGAAAATAGATCACCTTTATCTTAGGAGAATATTTATAGACAGCTCAGAAAAAAAAAATGAACTTAGCAGATTGGTAATAAATTAATTAATTTGAATTAATGAATTCAAATGGAATTAAAATTTGGTAAATATTGAAGGAACTGAAGGTGGAAATAATAAAGGGAAGGCAATAAATAGACAAATAAGGAAAGGTACCGAGGGAGAGCTGGAGAGAGAGCCCTCCGGTGTGTCCCTGCGTTTGGAAACCGAGAAGCTCCAATCAATTTGCAATAGTGTGACTGTACATGGAGTATTGCTTGGCGGCAACCCACACCGCTTACACAGCTCTCCTGTAGGTAATAGAAGTAGCGTGAACCACTTTAAACCACTCTATTCTTTGTTCAAAGCGAAGGTGCTATGACGAAGCTTAAAATATGTCCAAAGTGACCAAAAACAAGACTTTAAGTATAACAGAACAATCAGAACAACCTTTCGTCTTTTGGACATTTCAGTAGGAGACTAATGACGATTCGAAGGTAGATGTTAGCATAAAGTAGCAGATGTTAGCCAGGGGGTATTCTGTTTTGTCATTTTCATTTTGTTTTGCTTTATGAACTGAAATAACAATTCATTATGAACAATTTATAATATATAAGAGAAATAAATACAAATATATTCATTGTAATCATGTTGGGTCATGCTTAAAAATAGCCTGGGCCAGCTAGGTGGATGCAACTTTGTGTTTTTCTTAAAATATCAATGCATTCCATTCAAAGTTTCCAGATCAAGTGCATCACAAAACGCAAGTAGCTCTCTGCCTTCAGCATTTATTACTTTATCTTGACTTATTCTGCAGGCCCTTCTGTTGTCGTTAGATTCACCCCAGCCTGCCCCCTCTCTCGATGCTCTAGTGAAATATTTTCCTCCCCTATTCTTGCGTTGAAATCACCTACTATTACCACCACGGCAGTGGGATATATTTCTGACAAGTCCATTACTCTATTCAATACATAAAATATATGCTACAGTGTTCAGAAGGAATATATAATGCTATACGCAGAGTATAGGACGACACATTTAACCCAGTTCTTGAGCTTAGAGTATATACGTATAAAATACTTTAAGTTCATGAACGAGAATTAGCATTATGGTTTTAATAGCTTTGCGAATCTTAATCATTAACTGTTTTAAATTTAGTGGGTGTGGGTAGGTAAAAAATCATGTATTTTTAAGTAAACTTGCATAATATTCAGATACTACAATGAGCACAAACGTTAAATAAGTGGCTCAGGAGTAAAGAGGTGTAAATAAAAACTCATAGTTAAATGTGCTACTAAGATATAATCTTTTGTGGTAAAGCGATATAATGTACCCGCTGATTGAACCAATTTCTAATTATTCTTTTTAAGAATTATAAACCAATTTTTATGATCCTTGGAGGAAAAGGGACACTAAATATCGCACTCTCTTTGACTTCTAACTGCTTTACAAATCACATGATGAGCCGATTAGTTTCATCTGTTTGGCATTCATTATCTTCTTATATTCCGTTAACCAAGAAAGGAGAAATACAGATACTGAGATTAAAGGCACAAGATATTCGAGCATCTGCCTCTTAAGTACCAGTGCATTAAACTTGTTTATACTTGTGCAGTTCTAAACGAATTTGTTTGACATTTTTTATGAAGAATATTCTGTTTTTTATTTATGTTTCTATATTATATGGTTTGTTTCATAAAAATGATTATGTGCAAAACATGTATATTCACAATTTGTTCAAAAGAGCGGGTGTGTTAAAGTACGTTTTTCTCAGAAACCATTTCCAACACATTAACAATATTTTTTATGTTACATTTTAATGTACTTTACTATCTGTACTACCATATTTAGTTCATTGTATCAATTTGGTGAGTAGTAAACATTTTTCTACTATTGGAAAATATAAAAAAATTCATTTTGTTTTAATGTGTTACGTGCCTCGAATGTCCATAACTTCTGTAATAAAATTACAAAAGTGACAGTATATTGTATTAATACGTGATTCACATGTGCACAAAATTTGGGTTGTCTAGCCCTTTGTAGTTTATAGGAAAAATATACCCTAATGTGCAGGAAAATGAAATTTTTAGATAAATTGCTTTAAATTTTACATTAAATTTCTGAATCATATCAATGCATTCAGGGTCATAATCATTTGCATTTTAATTCCTGATTTGTTGCTCCCTTTTAGTAAACCTTCTCTTAATCCCAACTTACTTGGTTGACAACCAAGCAGCACATTGGGCATGATACATTCGATTATTGTCAATGCGATGCAAAGCTTTAAGTCCCATTTCTTGACATATGTTACTAAGTGTACAGAAATTTCAGCGCTCTAGTTCTTGTTTCTGACAAAATGAACCTGAGTATGCTGGTTTCACATGGCGTACACTTCATAATTATCTTAGAACACAGTCCTCTGCTATCATTAATGCTTTCCTCTGCATACAGCGAGTTGACGGCACACGTCCTTACTAGTAAAACCAGAAAGTAAGTGTACTCTAACAATGTTATCATTATATAAGCACTGCTAGGGGTGTTCTAAAAGTTCTCGGTCTCACTAAGAGATGTCGTGAAAATTACCAAATTACTCTGATAGTTGTTTAGTATCATCCTTTAGATGGCGCGCTGTAAAGTTTCAGACGCATAAATGTAGTCACTTGCTTGTGATGATCGTGTAAATAAACTAGTGCTAACTATTTGACCAAAATGAATAAAACTGAAATAAGAGCTGTGATAAGTACTTCGTTTTGAAGGGTTTAACCCCAACAAAAATGCAAAAAAGTAAATTTCCACATTAAAGGATTCTTCCCCTTCGTTTTCGATGGTTAAAAGGTTGGCTGCTGAATTTAAGCGTGATCGTATATCCATTCAAGATGATGAGCACTCAGGGCGTCCCAAAACTGCTACGACCAACGAGAATGTGACAAAAATTCACACTGCCGTATTCAGTGATCGTTGGCTAAAGGTATGTAAGCTGGCTGACATTGCAAAGACCTCGATAGGCCGTGTACACTACATTTTGGATATGTCAAAGCTTTCCGCTAGATGGGTGCCGAGTTTGTTAACAACGAATCAAAAACCATTTGGATGAACATTTTGTAAGAGTGTTAAACTTGTTTAAACACAATTTCAGTGAGTTTCTGCGACGTTTTATAACAATAGATGAAGCATGGGTTTTATCACTACACACCAGAGACGAAGGAACAGTCCAAATAGTGGATAGCAACAGGTAAAAGGCGCCAAAGAAAGCAAAAACAATTCCATCTGCAGGAAAGTCATGGCTACAGTTTCCTGGAATTCTCATGGTGTGGTGCACGTAGATTAACTCAGAAGGGCAGAATCATCGCTGGGGAGTATAACGCTTCACTATTGAAAGATGCTATTGAGGCTAAACGTCCACGCCTTGCGTCAAAGAAAATTCTTTTTCATCACGATAATGGGCCTTCACGCACGTCTGGGATTGTTGCTGCAAAACCTTCGCTTCCAAATTTTCCCACATCCGTCATATTCACCGGATTTGACCTTTTGTTCCCAAACCTGAAAAATTGGCTGGGTGGACGAAGATTCCAAATGACGAGGCTGATGCCGAAACAGAGGCTAATTTATCACAGTTGAACAAATCTTATTTTACTAAGACTATTAAAAAGTTAGAGAGCGGTTGGACTAAATGTATTGATTTATAAGGTGGCTATGCTGGAAAAAATCTCTTAAATGTTGTATTTTTTGGTCAGGCCGAGAAATTTTAGAACGCCCCTCGCATATGCATCGTTATCTACAGTTATATTACTTGTTTCCTTTTAAGACAGTTTTTCCTTGGTTGAACTCACAACACGGTCATTTTCAGCATAGGTTTGCCACATGGGGATGGGTAATGTCACATTTTTCTTTTAGCAGTATATTGCTTTCCTTGAATGTTGTGTTTGTTTACTCTATACATGTTAGAAATAAAAGGAAAGTTTGTCATGCTAATAAAATTCCAGAAAACACAACATACTTCTTTCGCATTTTATACCCACAAAAACAAAGCAAAAGTAGACAAGCATCATGGTGTTGCAGTGCAACCAACAGCTTTGAAAAAAAAATTAACTGAAGAGTATCTTACCAGAAAGCAAAGATACGCCGATGACATGGAAAATAGGCGGAGACCTGGAACTTCTGAATTAAATGGATGGGAACGTCTTTAAATCCTTAACAGTTGTATTATTGCTATACAAATATATATTTCCTTAAATTGGCTACTTCAGAGAATTTTAGTGCTAAAAACAAATAATGTGATTTTTCATCATCTCAGAGTATCTTGTATCCTATTTTATTGAAGTACGTGCAGCAACTTGCTACTTCTGTAAAGCTTTTGGCTATATTATTGGAAAGAGCGAAGAAAAAATGATACCATCGATGTAAGAATAACACTATTTCTTTATAGAATATAATAGATAACACTTTATTGGTAATTTATTTTTGTGTATAAAAACATTATTGGTCTGGGCTAATACCAGATGATTAGATTTATTTGCACTGCAAATTGTAAATCTTGTGTAGTATGCGTTTTAATAATATCTAGCAAAAATATTACAGGTTTTCGCAACTTTCAATGGTCTCTTTTCCCACACTCTTTTTATGAAAGCACACACTTCGATTAGAGGAACTAAAGACAGCTAAATAGTTGTTCAAGTTCAATAGCACTAGTGGGATCACTTTATGAATCCCAAATCCCATAAAAATTACCAGACATGCAAATATTCTAAAATTACTTGCATATTTCCTTCTTATCTAGCGGTGATTATTTAAGAGTTTAAAATATGGAAACACTTTGCCACAACAAACCATGATAATAAGCATGAAAAGTCAAGGAAATCTGCTGCAGTAATTTAATATCACAAAGATTTACTGGGAAGAATGACAATTTGATAAAAACTATACTTCCATTTTTTCAATACAATGAAAAATAAAGTAACTCTAAATATATATATATATATATAATAAAACAAGACACACATAGTTTTTTACACTGAAGATGATCGTAGTAACACGCTTAAAATATTTATTTGTTCAGTTTGTTTTATTTTTCTACAAGAATACCTGGTCCGCCAAGAAAGGAGTCTTTCGTTTCAAGTTTCAAGTTTACAACCAATATTTATAAAAAATGAAATATTCTCACTCAGTATAGAGAAGTCTTAGCTAAGTAATTTGAGATAGAGAACTCAGAGTTACAGGTAGAAGTAATTGTAATGTGATACTCAGAAATTAGTCGTTATGTTAGAATATTAATATTTACGTTAGAATGACCTCAAGCCTTTTTGGTGATTGAAACTTCGTGTTAAAACCCATCAACAGCATAGCATCATAATCTAGTGTAAAATTCACAACAATCACATGATTGCTTTTTACTACACTAATGCAGTAATAGGTCAACTGTTAGCAACAAAGTTACAATTCTATTTGCAAATGTAATTCTTTCAATGAAATACATACGTACATTGACGGGGTTCCAGAATAGCCGTATAATTTTCCAGAATAGGAAACCCAAAATACGCTATAAGAAGAGTTGGGTAAAAGAAGCAGCTGATTTAACCAATCGTGAACATCCGACTATTGTGAATGTGCTATAGATATATTGTATATCTTTTTTCTTTGAAAATTGTTCCCTTTGTTTGATGTTCCCAGTTGTTTCAATGGCCAGAATTAGGTAAATATTTTACTTATGGGAACTGGCACTGAATTCAGCTATTGAGAATCGCCAAAAGACGAAAGAAATTACATTAAATATAAGTAGAAAAAAAAACGAGGACTGTTTAATAAAGAAAATGCACAGTTCTCAAGCTAAACTTTAACCTTACAATAGTTTGTTACATTATAGTGCAATGTACACCTGAAATAAGATTAGTTTGTTACTTACGGTTCCCACCTGTGACAGGTGTGAAGTTGAAAGATGTTCAGTTCCGTCAACCGCAAAATGGAGATAACAAGAGGTAACAATATGCTGCTCTAAAATTCCGCTTTCGTCTCAACAAATCTTCAGCTGAAGTCTGTGCAATGTTACGGGAAGCCTATGGAGATTTTGCTATTCCCTATAGCAGCGCTTGAAGTTGGTTTAAATTGTTTAAAAAGATGAGACAATCAATTTAAAAGGAAGGTAGACCCGAGCTCCAGTTTGTGCTCTAACGAAAGAAAATATTACATCGCTGCTATCATGTGAGACAGGATAGACTGATAATGTTAAAACACTCAGAAATTCTGAAAACTTTACTGAGTGCCACCCATATGTTGGAAACTGAAAAGCTTCAACGAGACGGGGGGGGGGCGGTGTTCCCAAACAAAAGAACGTTCGCGTGCAGGTTTGCATGCCTTTGAAGATTATGCTACAGGAAAACACAGAGTGGTAATCACTGTTGGTGAAACTTGGCTGTACCATTTCTATCCTAACAGCAAACATCACAGCTCTGTGTGCAAATCTCCATCCTAAAACAAATACATAAATAAATAGTGATTGCCTCTACTATAAAAGTTATAGTTATCTCATTTTTCGATATTCCAGGGATAGTTTACCATCACACATGCACCCACCTGCACATAACTGAACAATACTACAAAGATGTCCTGAAAGCTCTGTAAGGCCATTACACACGAATTACCACATTCTCATGCAACAAGCCAAATGTTGCACCACATTTCAAAGCCGCACTTCAAAAATGTTGTGGGTGAATATCTCACAAAAAAATGTGAAGTGTATCCCTCATCCTCCCTATAGTCCAGGTTTAGTCCCGTATGACTTTTTCTTTTTCCCAAAATGGAAGAAACGCCTTCGTGGAAGGCATTTTCAAATATCAGATACAGTGATTGTTGATTTGTTTATTTACTGACGCTCTTTAACATCTCAGGTCATCAGCGTCCCATTCAATTAAGAGCGTGAAACGGCCGACAAATTTTTCTCAGAGGCCCCTTCTTTCAGCCTTGAGGTTCTTTATCGTGCCGTAAATGTACGACACGGGACCCACGGCTTTACTTCCCTTCCGAAGGAAGCCATACTTAGGATTTTTACGCCCGAAAAAATCCATCGATACTGACCGGGATTGAACCCCAGACCTTGGGTTTAGAAGGCAAGTAAGGTTACCACTACACCACCAGGACCGACTAACGCACTGGTGAAGGCTGCGGAGGAGATTCTGGAGGGCCTGTCAAGGAATGGTTTCTAGCACGTCTTTAAAGACTTGTAGAAACGGTAGGACAGGTGCATTACACCCGCCGGGGATTACTTTGAGAAACACCATAAAATTATGGGAATGAGTAGTGTGCTGTAATGAACAGCTTTCGAATAACGAATGCATTTTAGTTATGCTACATATTCAGTAATGAATATATTACAGAGAAAATTAAAGGAAAGAAAGATGCATAACGTCTAATTTTGTCTATATTAAAACCCCTCCAATAAATATGGCATGTGTACCAAGGATTACATGAGAGTATTGGTTGAAAAAGTGTACGCGATTTTGGAGAACTTCCTAGATCAGCTAAAATTACTATGGCTATATCCAAGAATCGAACCCGGGATAACAGAGGTAGTGGCCAGAAACACTGACCACTAGAACATGCGTCTGGAGCTAAAAACAATATTAGCCATTAATTACTAATTTCAAAGTCAATGGTGTGCCTATCATTTGGCGATTTTGAAGTTTAGAAACATAGTCCCTGGTACTTTTATGTAAAACTCCCTCATACAGAATAAAAATATTTTAGTGATGATCATTAACATCCTATAGCAGCCGCCTCTCCTGCCCATCTTTTAAATGAGGGTAAAATTTCCCTGCAGTACATTGATGTAAATCAACAAAATCCCACGTTCTACTTACATTCCAACTGCTCGCTTGAAACAACCTTGTATTGCAGGGAAATCTACATTCTTTTAAAAGACGGCTCAGAAGGTCCAGTTTGTGTTAAATTTACTGCTGATTTTCTCATTAGCTTAATTTAATTACTCTTCAACTCAATCTAAGCTTTAAATGATTCCAAGTCAAAAGAGAATAATGATGTATTTTGAGGCAGAGGTATTTTAGTACAAACACATTTAAAATTTTCTGATTAATTTTACTGATTAGCTGTAACTACATTATTAACTGAAAATAATAATAGTTACTGAAAAATTATTGGTGTTTTTTAGAATTTTGATTTGAGCCAAGCGTTGAGGCTGCTTACACCCCATAGGTAATTGAAAAACAGTGTTAAAATTGTAAGCTAATCCAAAATGTTAATAATAATTTATCTTTTTCTCCATTTGTACTAAGATGCTGAGTTTAAAATGATTGTAGAAGGCATTTTGCTTATTTTTTAAGAATTCGAATTGTAAATACACAATTTTTTGCCTTTCGTACTAGGACCAAGATAACAAATATTTCAACCTGGAAATAGTGAAAACACTGATGATTACATTTTCAACAACGCTGGTTAAATAGTTGCTGTAAAACAAGTATATAAAGTTGATGAACTTACATTGTTATCTCTCGTCTCGTAAACTTAAATACTCCAATTGATCATTGTCTTTGTTTCATTTTCCAAGTAACAAAAAACTTCAAAGTTTAGCGTGAGTGACTCACAGCTGTGAAATACCCGAAAAGGGAAATGGTGGAGATCTAGGATTAGGATTATAATAATTAAATGTGAAACTGAAGAGCGAAGGGGTGTCAAGATTTTAAGCACCTGGGAGAAGCAAGAAACGGGTTTTGGGTATTTGCACCAACACCATGAGGCCTAATATCCCTCCCTCAATTGCTACATTATCAAAGTGTCCTTAATGCCTCTAAAATGATCGCCATTGTTATTTGATTATATCAAGCACTGAAAAACAAGTAAAGAGGTCAAACATCATTAAACTTTCTTTGCAAGAGAACTTACGCTTCCACTTTCAACTGAACAAGCCTTACTTTCTCCTCCTTTTTTTCATTTTTGTTTGAGGTTCACATTCCTTTTACAAAGTTTTGCATGAGAGTATGTAAAAGTTAAGAATTTTCTGAAAGCATTCCATACAAAACATGAACTGTTTTATATCTAAATAATATACAGCAGTTCTAAATATAGAGGGATTAATGTTTAAAACATTAAAAACCTTTATTCTTTACATTGGAATCCATTGCTAAGGTTGGAGGAGGATATTTCAGTCAGTGGCTGCCCATTTCTACCCACAATTCAGGAGGAAGGGATGAGATCAGGGTGACATCCACGGGGTCTGAGACACGAACGTAGACAGGGTACATAACATTGTTTCTAGATACAGCACTGAAGCGACGCCGTCCCCTTTCGAAAAGTTCGAGCCCTTCAGAAAGGCCGCTTTCATACTAAACGCCGGGATAGAAAGCTTTCCAGAACGCAAGCCACCGTCACACCGCTATGTCCATCTCGCTCTAGCTCTTTCAACTGTGTAACAGATCAGCGGCATAAAATAATATGAAATTGAAGAGCGGAAAACTCGTAGAACAGAAAAATTAATGCCAGCATTCACCTAAGCGACCAGGGGAAACCATATTACTTCTGCTGGGGCATTCATATTCAATCGTTTCTTTCCAGATTAAATTTTTACTTTATGAGCATTAGTATAAAAGCATATATTGAAAATATACGAAATAAATTATAGACATGCAATTCCTTTTTAGCCTATTCTTAGCACGTAGCATTTAGGAATACGTAATAACTCGATGAGTGATTTGTTAATGACCAATAATTCTTTTTTATAAATTTAAATGTTCTTTCGGTTAATAAGCGATTGGAATACTTTTACACATATTAGTTACTTCTCTTCATGTGTTATACAGTGCGATCAGTGAAACTTTCCACTGCGGTGCGTGATTTTTCCTATGAGCGCGCCCCCCCCCCCCTCGTTTGCCGCGCCGTGGAGGGCACATCAAGCCTGCTTGCTTCCTTGTTGACCTAGCAAACTGTCGCAGTTGTAGCGCAGCTGTTCCCGGGTGTGTGTTGTGCTGTTCGTTTCGAAGACGGTATACATAAAGTGTATTACTTCTCCAGTGCTTACACGGCACAGCATATCTTTATATATGTGTTAACTTAGTGGTTAAATTTCTTTTGAGCATATAGCTGATTCTATTACTTATGTGAATACTATACTAACCCCTTTTTTCTGGGATTTTACCGACAGAGAGCGTGATCAGGTATTTTTCAACACAACTCTGCCGCTGTTCACAATGCGAATAATTCCATGAGAGTAATTCACAATGTGTTTCTACAAGACAAAGTTATTAGTAGGGATTTCTAAGCCTTGGATCCCCCGATATAACATCCTGCGATTATTATCTCTGGGGAAAATTAAAAAAATTCCGTGTACAAGACAATCCGCACACCATAGAACTCAAATACAATATTCGTCTGGAAATTGTTCGGATTTCTCAAAATAACTACAGAGAGTGATGAATAATTCCCGAAAGAGATGCCAAAATTGTGTGGTGAAAAAACGCGGGCAGTTTTAACACTTCATTTGATTATTTGGTAAGTAATGAGCATCTTAAATTGGTTGTGTATTGTTGTATGGCTGGTTTGGTTTGTTTAACCACCCAAAACCGGCTGGAGCTGTGAGCACGCCAATAAGCGAAACACTCCTGGGGAAAACAAAAGAGATCGCATATTTCAGAAGCAACGCAAAACATTTCGTTTGTCACCACTGCTAAGAATTGCTAATCTTGACGAACTATGGTTTTGCAAAAATCCGAAAAAAAAAGAACAGCGGGCCTTTAGGTTTTAACAAGTTAACACTTTTAAACTTCAATGGGGAGATATATTTTCTCTATTTTGCTAACTAAGTTTAGTGCATGTTTTGTCATTATATGTGTGTACATATTTATGCTTTTTCAGGAATTTCTATTCATTTATATTGCTGACTTATTTATTATTATTGTGACAGGAGCTTGAAATGCATGAACTATGGAAGGTAAAACGACGTACTTCAGTTAAGTACCTCTGCTTTTCATACTGTATGAGGAATTGTAATATTAAATTGAAAAGTTAAACGATTCAGCAATGAAGCGCATATGCTTTATGAATATGAAATGACTGAATCCACAGGCGAATTTAGGCCGAGAGACCATAAAATGCGGGGAGCACTTTGATATGCAAGAGATTTTCCAACTTTATATCGCTCCAGACAGTCAATTTATCTTCTCCTGCGAGGAAGAACGCATGAAAGTAAAGATTTGAACTATTCTGGTGCTACACATAACACATAACTACCACAACACACTAGATCACATGATGATAACTTTCCTATTCGAACCCCACGAAGAGTTTTTCTCTGAATAGGCCATACATTCCAAAAGAACTAAAACATTCTCGAAAGAAAAGAGACGGTGCGATTAGATACAGGGAATGCGAGACCAACTGCACGTGCGAAAGAGAGGGAGAGATAGAGATGGGGTGAATTAAAGTGAAAAGTATAAACGGGACCATTCTGAAGAAAACTTTCTTGCTCCTCAAGTTCTATTGTTCCCCAAGCAATCTTAAAAGTTGAAGCGCAAACCTTGCCCAAGGATATGTGGCTTTTAGAAATAATCCCTACGTCCTCACTTAAAATAAAGGGCGGCTCAAAGAGTCTCAACCTTTGCCCCGTGGCGGATCTCGACTTCCTTATCGTGCCAATGTCGTCTAATTAGGAACACTCAAAGACGAATGCTGCTCTTAGCAATAGCAAAACCTGTAAGTACGTAGATACTTTGGTTGTAAGCAGCATCCAGAGCATTCGACTTCTTTTTCTTCTCGCAAATGCGTTGACAGGAAGTGCAAATTCAGGACGAAGTATGAACCTAATTGTTAAAGGATGGGCACTGCAATAGTATAAGAGTGCAAAGGTTTATGCTCGCTATGATGATGTAACGTTACAGTAACAAATGTATAATTTGAAACTGTTTCAAATATCGACTACATGCGACAAATGACACAATGATCATAACAGAACGAGTGGTTACAGTGGATGTATCTCATAAATGCATCTTTGTCACATTCGTCACCATTGCAATCACCTTCAACATGTCCAGGCAGAGATGTAAAGGAGTTTAGATTGAGCCTGATTCTTTGTAAATGTAACAGGAATATTTGTACAAGCCAGAACTGAAAAGGAGCAAGCTTGAAGAAGTTGGTACAATGCCATTTCGGTAGTCAGGGATGAAGACTAATATATCCGTAATGTACTTTGTACGGTCTCAAGAAAAGCGCATCTAGAGGTTGAACCACTTCTTAAGACTTGAGCGAACCATTGTTGACAGTAGCCCAATAGCTTCAGTTTCGCTCTTACTTCAAATCCTGGCTTTAAACTTCGCATGCACTCTTTCCAACCATCCCTTTAAAACTAACACCTAAACTTAACTTTCCACTCGATGAGGTTCTCTTCTGAGTGATTTATAAGTACATGACTCACCTTAGCTTTAAGGTTCTTAATAAAATCATGCTAAATATTTTAAGTGTAAGAATGACACTTAAAAATAGGTTTTAATATTTAGCTGCATTTTTTCTCTTATTTTACAAAATAGTTTTAAAAAAATAATGTAAAAGAGTTAAATTCCTGGTTCTACTACTTAAGGAAGATGTAATTCAAATTAGAGTTTTTAGCAAATAATGAATAGAAAACAAATAGATATTTTATTTCCCTGTTAAGAATGGAAAGAGGAGATATTCAATATAAAACTATACTTACTAATTATGTTTCTAAATATGATACATATCAGCTGTATTTAGCACAATATTATCTATGAGCTTAATTCTGAACGTAATCTTCGTACGGAGAGTGGAACAAACAGAATATATATCTGTACCTTTTTAGAGTGATTCATTGATACGAACATTTTACTTTATTTTCCTATTTGTAAGGGTATTATCAAACTTACTGTTGGTCCTTTTTTCTCGTTGGTATCGAAATTTTTATGTTGTATCCCACCTGCGCGTAAGTAATTGGTATTAAATAGTATGTTAATGATAATCGGATTTCCTTACTATTCACTTTCTTAGGTTACACAGTGGCCACAATAAAAATGTGTTCAAAATCAGAGTTAAAGTTAAGTTAATTTTATTATTTACGGACGCTCTTTAACCTTTCAGGTCATCAGCGCCCCATTCAATTCAGGGCGTGAAACGGCCAATAAATTTTGCTGAGAGGCCTCTTATTTCAGGCTTGATGTTTTTTTACATGCCGTAAACTACGACACGGCACTCACGGCTTTACTTCTGTTCCAATAGGCTGCCATGCCCCATGGAGGTTACCTTAGCTTGTATTTTTATTCTACCTGAGTACAGATATTTTGTGCCAAATTCAGTGTGGAATGAGATGAACATAAACAACATGACTGCCATGCCATTACCCGCAGAACTCTCTTCTCACTATTCTCTACTGGTTCGCATTGCTTAACAAACAAGACCATTTCCGTTTCTTTGCGAGTCTTCCCGGTCTCTTCTAGGCTCCCCCTTCAGATTTCGTATTTGACAAATCCAGCCTTAGGATATGCGCAAGTTTTCATCAATATTTCTGGATCATGTGAAGAAATCAGTCGCGTCACGTGACCAACATCCTGGTGTTTTAAATGAAATGAAAAGCGAGAGAAAGAAATCAGGAGAAGATTTTTGGTAGGGAAAATAATGAACTTTCAGAAAACATCAAAACTTCGGCACCAAGGATTACACATTGCTTTCATAAACTCTTGAGAAGTACTATTCAATGTATTCATGCAAAGCTCTATAAAACACTGGAGTAAGAAATGAAAAGAAGTTTATACACAGACAGAATATTTTATTGAACACACAAGAAACCAATAAAACACCTTAAAACTAGCCGCTGCAATTGAAAGAAACATTATGAGGATTTCGGAGACGTGTTAAGATTTACTGTGCAAAGAAGCATGCATGATACTGGGCTGAAAAAGAACTAAAATATATGACGTTAACATGTCAAGATACCCATAGGTAAAATCGAGGACACAAAGATACAAATGCTTACATTAGTCTTGTTAAGAATATTCTTGTTATAAATCCTGCATTTGTGAACTCGTTCAGGGAGATGTTCAAATTCCTTAGACACGGCTGGCACATTTACATTTGTGTTACGATAGCTTCATATTTTATTTCCATTGAGCCTTTTATCAGAAAGTAAACTGTATGACAGAACAAAATATGGGCACAAACTTGCAAAAGCAATTTGTGGCTTTCTTTTCTGCTATTTATGGGTTTTATCTGATAGGATATCAGTCTGTAATTAAACATGATGCTATTTTGTTTATTTAGGTGTTGGTTCTTTTTCAGCAAAGATAGTTGTTAAGTGTTTACTTTATAGGTGTTTACCGCCTTTACAAAGAACAAAGATATTTTACGTAAACTTCTGAGCAGTTGTGCAAGCTTTTCTAAAGAAATGCTATGTGTGGATTGTCAACACTTTTTCCATGAATTCCAGTTAATGGTAAAAATATGCTCCTGATGTCAAACATGTCCACCTTATCAAAACCGGCATAAGGGGACATACAATATTTTCACTACAGTAAACATGGAACAGAAATATTTAAGTATTTTTCTTCTTAAAAGCAAAGTTACATCGTTGTAACTAATAAGTATTTAAATTACATTTTCAACCCTCTTCCCTATTGATTTTCCATCAGCGATATCATAAGGTTATATAGGAATATTAATCTAAATGCCTTTGTCTTCGTGCGAGTTAGTGATACTAATTACTGAGAATATGAAAGAACATTAAAATATGAACCCACCGTACACGTCGTAAGGCCTCGTATGCTCCATTGCTATAACATAATGTAACTATGTAAATAAGACAAAGCCTGACCCAAGGAACATAAGTATCCATAAATACTATAATAATACTGGGAATACTAATTAAATTCATTGATGGAATGTATGTATTCTAGATCAAGTATCACTACTATAAGACTAAAAATTTTAAGAATAAAACAAAACTTGTAGAATTTAAAGAAACACATACTTTAAGAGCTAAAATGACATTAATGGTGTTATATTAGAATTAAGTGTCCAGTTTCAATTACTTGGGTTGGCAAATTGCATATGATAAAACAAAATATAAATGAAATTCTCTAACTTTATGCAGCTATTAGGAACCACAAAACGAGCATTACTAAGGAAAACGAGGAAAGAAAGAGTAATTACATTTTGAATTAAACTGGCGGAATTTAGTTTAACATAACATAGAAGAAATGAAGATATACGTCTAAGATATAACAATGAAAATATACTAAATAATCTAAACGCATACAGACATTTATATTTCTGCAGGACGAAATGGTCATTTTAGCCTAATCCTAAAAATATATGACGAGAATTATACTTGCTAACTGCTTTTAAAAAAGTTCGTGTATTAAAATATTTGAGATCCCCCACTGCATATAACATGAGCGAAATAGAATAGATGAATGAAAATTATGTTCCATAAGAGGCATGGCGAAACTTTCCCCACAATGCTTCCTCGTGTTAGGTAGGGTTCCTCTTGCATTTCTTCTACCTAAAACTTACGACGTCATATATTTTTCATTCTGCCTGAGTTTAGGCTTGTATGTTGGTGTGTCTGTGTATTAGTACTCTTGTGCACATTTTCCTTTTCCACGTTCTACCAAGTTGCTTCTCTCTAAATTACTGTAGTTAGCAACATGAACAAGAAGTATGTAGAAAAGGAACGATGCGATGCTACATTCAAGTTTTCGCTTCATAATTGTAACTTACATTGAAAGCAAAACGTTTTCACCGTGTAAATTCTCTCGGTTACTTCTTCAGATCTACTTGGTGGGGCACATTCTATTAATTCTGTACTATAATATTCTTAACTGTTGATCAGCCATTATGGGCAACTGATGGTTCGCTAAAGCGAATTCATAACGGTTCATATATAGTGCATTGACACCAAAGGCAACAAGTTTTTATTCCAAATCCAGTCCCCCCTTTGTTCCTTTCTGATTCAATTTCAAAATAATATAATTTCTCCTATTGCGTCTTGCCCCAGTCGTACTGTCATTCATTCTGGTTTACCGTTGTGATTTTCTGTAACAATTTTTTCCCTTTCCTTTCTAAGTTATGAAATGCTGAAACCTATTACGCTCATCGGTTTTAGTTTAAATGCACCCATTTCCATTGAGCTTTAAAAACCTTTTCAAGAGTATTTTTTTTTTTCCTGTACTTAGTTATCAAGATCAAAGTACACAAAATGCTACTTTTTCCATGCAGTGTATGTTTAAAGGAGTTGAAAGATAGCCAGTGTTCCAAACTAGTTCAGTAAAAGCTGCTCGAAAGCCAACTCCTTAGATGGCCGTTTTTCATAGAACAGAGATCAGAGTCATCCAGCTATTTCATTATGTTATGTTGATTTGATACGCGTGAGGAATGCGGTATATCAGAGTTCGCTCAGGAAAACAACGTTGTCTCGTCTCTGCAACATACATCAGTACTATTTAGTGCCAACAGAGATTGGATGTAGGAGTTAGAGAAAATGATTTATTCATTAATTAATTTACACACAATTAATAATAAGAGATGCACGAAATGTTTTTTTTTTTTTTTTTTTTTAAGTTTCCTCTCAATTTTTTATGTATGAAAGTAATAGTGATGAAGCCGGAGGATTTTCAGGTATCACGTGGTTGTGTGTTACTGTTTAAATGAAAGCAGTAACACCAGACATTCGGAACTCGGGGGATCGGGACAGGTCATTAAGGGATGTTCCGCTCTTTATGCACATTGTCATGCTATATAGACCATCACTGACAGCACCAACGGATACTTATGTACGAAAGTAACACATATTTCAATTTCATATTAAATAATTTCAATATTGCGTAAATTATAATAATAGAGGAAAGAAAGAAAGAAATACATTGTTTTACCTTTCTTTAGTCTGACCATTAAAATTTCAAAGCACATAAATAAATATGTACTAAAATTACTTAAATTAAGTTAAAATGGAAATGGGCAACTAAACTTGTAAGTTCACCCATCTGTGACATGTTTTGGACCATTCGATTGCTTCAGTCTCTTAAATAAGGTGTTTTGATATGCCTTATGTCATTTTGCAGCAGTTGCATGCTTTCCACACGTTCCTAAGACAGCCAATGAAGAGATTGAAGTTTTTACTAGACAGCAAGTAGTATATAAGGAGTGAAAATAAGATAGAAACATAAATCTGATGGAGAAACCTTCCACTGTTTACAAAAAAAAAAAAAAAAAAAAAAAAAAGTGACCTGACATTTTAAATATAAAAAGTAGAAAATATATTTCAAAACTGAGAAAAAGAAGAAGAGAAATAAAATGCAACCTCCTTCAAAATGGAAGAAAGAACATTTACAATGAAGTACAGGGTGTCTACACCAAAATTCCGTAATTTTACGGTCATTTATTAATCATAGTAAATATATTTTTTTTCCAGGTCTGATTTGTCCATTTGGGTGCTGCAGGAGTTGAAATTGCTGTCTAATATTTCACAGAGACATGTTGTGTTATCCGTTCGCACGAAAATGGCGTTGTTTGGCAGTCACTATTCCAGAGGAAAAGTAAGAAGCACAAGAAACATCCGTGATTTCATGCATTTGATTATTCACTAAATACATACTGTTAGGGAATCAACTGACTAGAAATGTTTTCCACGCAGCAAGGTCATATCTCAAACGTAAATAAGACAATTCTCAGGCTGAATCCAATTGAGAAACTGTGACATCATTTTACACAAAAAATAGGAAATTGTGTATTCTATGGAAATATATTATCCTTCATCTTATGGAAATATACGTAGTAATCAAAAAATAAATAAATAAATAAATAAATAAATAAATAAAACTGTAAACACCCTGGCACATAAATACGATTTTGCTTAATTTATTCAAAATAATTATTGTATAAAGAATGTGTAGTGCTCTGCAAATGTTGACTGGTACAGCTAAAACTGAAGTATTTTAATTCATATATTTTATAGATTGTTAGGGTGGGATGAGGATATTTCCGGTACTTCAGCTTTGCTCAAGAGCTAACCGTTTGTGTCTATGGCCCCGGTGGGAGTACCTCCCGGAGGAAGGAAAGAGCTTAGGGAGGAGCACGGACATAGATGGAATCTCTAAACATTGTTCCCACATAGATCACCTCGATGTCGGCGGAGTACCCTCCAAGGAGCTTGAACTTCTTAAAAGAACCTGTTCAAAGAGGAAAAATTTCAAAGCGCAAGCCACCGTCACACTGCACAATCCACCTCGCCGTGGCACTTTCGACTTTGCAATAGAATTATCGGAGCAAAATAATGTGAAATGGGAGAGCAGAAATTCATGGAAATGAAAGACGCAATATCCAAGCTATGAGGAAACCATGAAAAACCAAGGTCAAAAAGGCTGAACCCAATGCATTTGAACTCGGGACCTTCTGAATGTGAGTTTTAAGCGTTACAGCCTGAACCAGTCCGTTCGGTTCTTACTCACGGATGGATTTAACACTGAAAATTATTTTATTACTTCTCCTTATGTTAAGCCCAAACATGAAAAAATGTAAGTATATTTGATACCTCAGAGAAAAAGGACGGAATCTGGAAAGCTAATATCACAAGGGAACCAAGCAGACCTTCTTCCTTCTGAAAGCATAGTGAAAAGCAGTTTAATTTTTGCAAGGTATAAATACACGAATGTGCTAGTAAATATCAGTTATCTATGAGGTAAGTAAAGGGAAATATTACAAGCACTTAGATGTGAAAATTTATTTGATATGTAGATCGCATTTCATTTTAACACAGGGTTGCAACACAATTCTTCTTTTCACCTTGGCCACCGCTGCACATCAATGAAGATAATTTCGAAGAGCAGACTTTTTAGTCGGCCTTTACCTCGAAGCTGTCAAGTTCAGAATTAAGTAGGATGATATATTGTAATAAATTACTGGTAAATATGCACGTTTCCTTCGATGGCATCACAATATTTCATTTACAAAACTTAGCCCACGTCATCGAATACATTCATTTGCAAGATAGTAGGCTGATTTACTTCACCAGGTAACTTTCCATACCACGTTGCAAATTTTGACATTTTACCCTTACAGAAGTACTTTCACTTTCGCTTTGAGAAAAATATATATTATGAAAACATCTATGATATAAATAATTGCCCACTTGATGACCATGGAAAAAATATTAAGCTCAGTTCTCAGCAAGGTATACCATTATTTTTTTAACCTACAAATTTTTATTGGGTGGAAAACTCTCTACTTATTTTTCTTTCTTTAAGAGTTTGTTTAACTTGCCTATTAATTACGTATTCGATTTCCTTATTGCACATTGTTGAATTTATTTTTTCTTTCACCCGTTTATCAAACAAAACGTTTACTTCATACTTCATAAGAAGTTCTGAAGGTTTGTTGTGGTATAATCATTGACTGTACTGAAACATGTATATTACAAAGAAGTTAAAAAATGGAGGTGTGTTTGAAATGGTGGTTATAACAAAAGCATACCATAGCCGCCAGACTCCATTTGTTTTACTTTGTTATTCATTAATGCACACCATTTCAATTCTGTCTGCTTCAACGCTCTGTACTTTTTGGGAGGTCGTGCATATTTTGGAAGCACTTTTGAAATTAATTTCGCTAACCTTGTAGAGATTAAATTAAATATTGATGAACAATAAATAAGCTTTGTCTGACAGCAGGGGGCATAATTCAGCAAATGAACAAGAAAATTACAACATATAAATCAAGTCTCTCTCGGGATGTCATATACACCAGATAAGTTGAGGCACATTATTGAGTATGCAGACTTAGTGTGAAAAATGCTGTAATTCACTAGTATAATTGTTTCATAGTAATGCAATTTGCGTAATTAAAAGAAATTAAAAAACGAAGCTTGCAAACTACTCAAAATCTCGAAAGTTGCGGCTATTATGCTGCTTAAATTGGCTAATCTTATAAGTTATGTGCCAAAATAATTTTTAAGCCGTTCTTATTGAAACGTAATTTAGTTCCCTCACTCTGAATACAAGTAACATGTTATTTTTTCAATACGCTAATAAAGTGCTATATTTTTATAATGATATAAATGTTAATAGGATAATAAAAGTGACACTCAGTGCCTGATTAAAGTATGTGCTAAGACTTCGCATTCTTTAAGACGCAGTTATGAAGTTGAGGGTAACAATAACATTAAAAACTAAATAACCATAACTGAATTTAAAGCCCCAAACGAAGATTCGCCAGAGCAATTACAAAATCTTATTTCGTATAAAATGACATATTTTCAATAAAAACATATGTAAGTATACACTGAATAAATATACACATTTGAGTTTTATTTATTTTGTACTGTGATTTATTCTATTGCCATCCAATTTTTTCCCTTTTTTTTAAAGAATAAACCAAATTGCCATTGCAGAAGTATTTTACGGATGAAGGAACGTGAATGATTGAGTTGTTTGTAGTCACACACTGGAGCATATGGTCAAATGCATTCTGTACTAGGAGAAGACTTTTGAAAGTTTTGCATTCGTTTTACTAGTCAAAAACGATGAACAAAAACGATGCGTTGTCTATACAAATTTATTAAGGGATGATTATTTAATTATGAGTTATATCTGCTTTTTGTGTGATACCATAAACAAATTCGAAACATCTACGTAACTCTTGATTGAAAAGCCGTTAAAATGAAATAAAATTGTTACCAGGATCACAAGTTTTCAAAGGTAATTGGGGAATTTATTTAGGAAAAACGAAAGCTATAAAAATGTGTAAAATTACTAAAGTCTTTAACAGTATACAATTTTATTTTTATTTTATTTAAGAAAGCCGTTTAATGTTTTTGGTCCGATCTGGTTGAATTCAGGGCTAAAAACAATCGGTAAATGTTGCTCAGAAGCTTCTCAGGCTTGAGGATCTTTTATCTGTCGTAAATCTACGGGGCCAATGATTAATTTCCCTTTCGAAGGAAACCATACTTAGAATCTCTTCTTCCCTCGAAATCTATTAACCTAGGTCGGGCGACTTTGGGTCTATGAGGCGTAGGGTACACACATAGGTGAAATTGAGTGTGATAGTGTCAGTAACATTAAATATCGAACAATGACATTCTGTGTTGATTAAATATCATTTTCGCATTACAAGGTATTGTTAGCATGTATTCTTAATGCTTAATTAGGGGATGACTTTTATTGTCGCTTCTATTCAGAGGTAGCAACGAGCAGCTAATATTCTGCGCATTTTTATGTAAGTAAATATTTCTTCCTTCATGATAGCACGTTAAGTTAAAAGAGGCGCATATAAGGAAATGTTTGCAACCTTCTTCTCCGTTATAGTGTACAAATTATGTATATTTTCAACATTTTAAACATTTTCGTGTTTTGTCATATAAAAATAAAATTTAAAACTTTACCATATAAACTACGATGCTTAGTAACAATACGCTCTACAAATATTATATTCCTGCTACCACAATCAGTTAAGCGATGAAGATAATCGATTCCAGTATTTCCTCGAGTTACATGGACGTGTACATAACATTTTAAGTGCATTAGAATATATTAGACTGTTACTTAATGTTGCTATCACCGAGTTTTGTGTAGCCCCGACCGCTGCCAGTCAGCCCTGCTTGCTATAAATGAGACGTTGTAGATTGATGCATTTTCCGCCGCCTCTTCAGTCATTAGATATTTGGATATACTTACAGACACAACATTTAACGTAAAATACTAAATCGTACTGTGTTTGGTTCATCAACGCTTTAGAAGGGAACTTAGGATCTTAATGCAAACCAACATTTAATTTGAATTAGCCAAATATGACAATAACCGTGTAATGAAAACCCAATGTAGTCCGCCAGAATTACAATCCACTTCTTTGCATTGTAAATGTGAGCTACGTGTGAGTTTACGCAAGACAACTGTTTCAAACTAAAAATGTAGTTTGGCACAAGTGTTTGTTACCGACAGGCATTTGTTGTTTTAATGAAAATTATTGAACTTACTCTTTTTGACTTATCACACTAAAGGCAATATTTTGGTCATAATGGGGGAGGGGGTTTATGAACACCAACACCGACAAATTTGTGTGTTCACACACCCATTTAGATGAAATCACGATTCGTCTGCGAAGAGTAGGAACTGCAGGTCAATTTCACCAGTCAACTGCATTCAGACACCAATTGTAATAATTCACTCTTAGAACAGCATCTCGTTCTCGCAAAGTATGAACACTAATACTCTATATCAAGTGAAGTGCAGAAGAACGCGTATCGGCCAATGAAATGGGTCTCCTTCAAGACGCATACGCCGTATATGGCGGCAGCCATATAATTTAATCACTAGTATATATATATATATAAAGCCCAAATAATCCCTAAATGGCAATGACCTCCTATTAGTGCAAGGGTAGGTATCGGTGTCTCTTATAGTGAGCCAGACAATCCGAGATTATTTAATCTAATTCTACATACTCTTTAAGCTATCCTAAGCGTCCTTCTATTTATATTTCTTTCTTTTCCACTAAAACACTTACTATGAACCCTATACATAACCTTACAATTGGTTGGTTATTCCGCACTATCTAAAACTAGTATCCTATATATTTATAATTGTTTCAGTTGACCGTTTTGGTCCCTTGCACTATCTTAAAGTAAATTCTGCATATAACGCATGAAACGCCTTAACCCATCGTAGAACTGTCTGATACGATAGGCATCGCTGTCACACGCTTCCTGTAACAAATCACGGCACTAGCATGCAATTTTTCCACAGGTTACATGGATTTTTATCCAAGAAAGTTGTTCCAGCTTTGTAAATATGCTTTAAAACACCATTCATAAGACTGGGCAATTAAGCCAGGTGCAGCAGCACAATCACTCGATTTACCGACTGTTTTCGTCACTGAAAATTCGACACTGGTTCGAACAACAAATGTCCAGACCCTTCTAGCGCACGAACACACGCATGCTAGCCCCCCAAAAGTGTTCCCTTTACTTCATTTATAGTCCACTGAACATTATTTTTACCTTAGTTGCGGTAGTAATATCCCTTAATATTTATAAAATGTAAGTTATATTAGTTTTACATGTTAACGTTCGTAGCCGACAACAAAATCGCTGCAGTTTACAAGATTTTGAAAAATATTCAAGTTAGCACAACATTATTATACTTAATACAAATCGCAAGGTTCGTGGAACAATTAGGACTCACATGACTATTTAAATTCCAAATGGCATATCTATAATGAATATCGGATTTGTGTGCCACAGCAAATAAACAAAATGGAAGGCAATTGTCACGAATGGAAAGTACCTCACGGTTTGGTAAAATTCGAGAGAGGTTCATCAACAGCTTGTACGAGGCAAAACTCTTGTACTCATCTGAGTTAAGTTTCGAGAGTTAGCAAATAGAAAATGCTGCGACTGTCTAGTAATTTAGCGGAAAGGAATGCCAATGTCAATAATACCTGAAATGAATGTCACAAAGATAATTTACTTCCATATCGAGACCTTCATCCATGGAAGTTGAAGCTTCTATAAGACAAATATGGGATAGTGGCAAGCTGCAAATTCGAACCGAACAGACGAAACATCTGATGTGTGAACTAGCACTTTATAAGCATTCCTTTCGTAAGAAAGCAAGTAATAAACTGAACAAACTAATGAATTCACGCAGTAAAACTGATGGAGAACTATTACCAATAATTGGATGAGAAACCCATTACGTGCAAAGGAAATTGTTCACGCGAGCTCCTCTTGCGGAATTTAATACACGCCCGCATACTAATCAGCAAAGCAATGTAATATTCAGATCCTCTAGGTTCATTCCAACATCGTGTGATTTCGCTCGGACAGACGTTGCATAGCCTACCGGTTGGAGCTTTCAAATTCCACGGATGCATATATTGTGGCACAAAATTAAAGCGCATTTCATACATACTAGGCTACTTCTTTGTGAATTTGCCAACTAACGCTCACTTCGCACATGGGGGGGGGGATTAAACTGTGCATCTAGTCGAATAGAATAGACGCTTTCACATTTCAGACCGGTGTGTGACCTCTTTTTAGACGAGAAATACTGGAACATTTAACAGAGCAACTACCAAACAAGCCCAAAAAGTAATTAACATTATTCGCTGGTTTATGGGATTGAATTTCACTCTTGTTTTTTCTTTAAACCAGCTGAGAAGTAAGCTTCTTCAGGCGCAAGTAGATGGCACATTAAAACGTCTTCTAAGTGGAAAAGTGCAGACGCGCCGAGTTTCATCACTCCATTTGAATTTACATATAAATGATCAAGTTTTCCTCGCTACATTCAATTTGAACGAGGGAGAGAAGGCACCTCCTTCCACACTTGCAAACAATCCTTCCTTCTCCGTCTGCTTCATCCCTACCCTGAAGCAAGAGAATGAAACTATAAGGAACGCTAAGAGCCGGCAATAGAATGTTGCCCGGATCATGGAGCGGTTTTACGTAAAAATGGCTTCATAACATTGTCTAATTTCCACTAACGGCTAAGATGATGTTGAACACAGCTTTTTATTACGTGTTAGGTCTCCTAATCGTATTCAAATCTGGTAAAAGTCACCTAACATGCAATCGCTTTATATAACAAAGGTTTTGGTTATGCATTCAGAGTTCAGTGCCTTGTTGGTACATGCCTATTAACTTCGACCCTTGGGAAAGTGCGGTGCATTACCTTAGAAAGAAAAACACAACGCCTTGCGGTTTTGCTGTGATCATAAAAATGAATCATTACTGTTCGAAAAAAAAATTTAATTCATCTCATTTCTGCATTCGCAACTGAAATGAGATGCCAACAATGATACATGCCAAAAGACTTCAATGAAAACTCCCTTGTGGTGCTTGTCAGGTCATTGTTATATGATAATGATGCTAAAATTTAGATTACCGTATGATAATATTTTGGAATCTTCCTTCGGTTGACTGATTGACGTTGACGTGTCTAATAAAGCACCTTGGCATTTACGCTACAAGGGCCTTATATACACTCCATTAATCCAGAGCTCCTAGAATCTTTCCTAAAGGATTGTAGAGATGTTATCCGTCGTTCCAGATATTCACACTTCACTAAAATGGCGTATGTGTTTTGGGAATGGGCCCATGTCCAGTAATCATTGCAATAGCTTTCCTGGTTATCAGCAGGTCCTAAGCCAGGCACTGTTGAATTTTACAGATTTCTTTACAGGGAAAGCTCTTCGGTTTTTTTTTTTTTTTTTTTTTTTTTTTCCCCATTGTGATTCTAGCACTTACTCGTATCTCGCTAATGCCGTAGAAAGCTTCCCTGTATATGTAAGGGAGAAAGGCTATGTTTCTTTGCATTTGCGGCACACACAGAGCTGCACTGGAAATTTTTCTTGGAATTCTGCCCATAGACTATATATTAACCGCGGAGTCGTAGTGACAGCTCACAGAATTAATTCTGTGGGTAATAACGAAGATAGTAATCACAATGCTGCAAACTGTTCAATAAGAAGTACATATTGTAGTGCTTGACATGCCATCTAACTACATATCTACAAAGCACAATATTACGCAATCATTCAGGACCAGAATTGGAGAAAATTCGTGTACTCTACTTCTTATATACAAGGTGCTATCCAATATGTACTGGACTGGTTCTCTTATAAAGAAATACTTAATTTACCTAATTTTGAACACTATCTCTTTCGAAACAGTCTCGTTGGGCATCTCCAATGTGTCTGCCACTTTTGGATGCGGCCTCAAAGTTTATGTTTGAAAGTGAGTGTAGAGCCTTCTTAAATTCACGTCAACGCTGTTGAAACGGCGAAACGAAAAGAAAAAATTCCGCAGGTGTTAATTGTTAGCCTACGATCCTCATGAAACATTTTCCGAACTTTTTAAACGTCCAGGGACGTTCTTCCAATTTTGAAGCGTCCATACCGTTCATAACATGGCAGTAAGCTTGCCGAAGCATGTATAGGGGTCACTGAGACCGATTTCCCAAATTTAACTCAAATTTCACACTAGCTCTTTGTTCCAACTTGCTGCCCATGACGAAATCGCAGGCTAGTACATGCACTTGATGAATGACAGAAATATCGATTGCACTGTTCCAATTGAAAATAAAGTGATGTCGCTTGGCACACTGACGGTGCAAGTTTACAGATCCCTTGTGCTGCGCGCAAGGCTGTTATCTATTGGGACGGTATAGAACCAGTACGGGAACCTTTTGATACTACCTTGTACTTACATATTAACACATTTCTTTTAGTGCTATTTAATGCCCATTTTACTGCAGAAGCAACTAAGGCGGTATACACTGATTATACGTGAGATTTGATGAGAAATCCAGGTCTAAGTTTAGGCGTTTCCTCTCTGACATTTGCCATTTATGAGAATCAAGGAAAGTCTTCAAAAAAAAAAAAAAAAAAAACTTAGTCAGAAAGGACACACCTAGCAGGAATCAAACCCTAGGCATCGCACCCACGGGTTCGCGCATTAACGACCTCAGTCACTCATGATGGTAAACATGGACACATGATGCACTTTTTTCTTGCTGGGGAAGTTATGTGCAAAGCATACCGCACAGATCAGATAACAATGTATGTGGTTTATGCATGATGATGATGCAACTGTTTTTTTTTTTTTTTTTTTTGAATAGTGTTTAACGCCCGTTTTTACTACTGAGGCACCACAGGCGGTGGACTTTGATGATATATGAAATGAAATGATATATTGGGAAAGGATATTTATTAAGGAAGGAAACGTTCCAGGTCTAAGTTTAGGGTACCTCCCGGCATTTGCCAGTTATGAAGACTAAGGAGAACCTGGAAAAGAACCTCAGTCAGGGAGGATGGTCCTGGCGGGATTGGAACCCCAGACCTCCCGCTCACGTGTCCGCCCCTTAACGACCTCGGCCACCTGCTGCTGTAACTGCAACTGTGACTCAACATCTAACTCGAAAGCATGATCAACGATGGAGGTGCAGGCTGGCGCCGTACCTTGACCTTCAAACTGCTTGTATTTTGCCGTATGTGGACCTTATTTTTACATCTCGCGGGGTGTAATACTTGAACTCAGTCAAACTTCTTCTGCGAACTGAATGCTCAAGAAGAGCGATCCCTTATATATTATATTGAAATAAAAATTCGTTGGCCAGGAGACGCCAAAAGGCACACTCAAGCCTCGCACCTATCTTTAAAAATTTGAAACATACATCTATCATTGGCTGGCTAAATTTCGCCTGCCATGCCTGCCATTCGTTGTTATTTGAATCTAATTTAGTCTTTTGTCAACATGGGCCAGTTTAAAAGACTAACTGTGCAATCATATGAAGGTCAAAGCCCTTTAACGAATTTAAAGTACTTCCTTTTATTAACCTTGCAGTAGCTGCCCTTTTAAAAAAAGAAGAAAAAAAGGGGGGAGCTTCACATGCGACCCTTTTCCATTGTATAGTTTTGTGATCCTGTTGACTTTCCAAGCTTACGTAACAAAACACCAAGGAGCTTTCTCTTTTGTTGACATTCAATTTAAGGGTTACAGTTATGCTGTATTATAAACGAATATATACAAGGTATCTGCATCACTAACTACAATACATAAACTATTATGATTATGTTTGTAAGAGAAATATTATATTTATATTTCAGTGGGGATGGGCCGTAAGTACAGTTTCAGTTGCTGACACTTTTTGCTTCCACTATCCTGCACCTTTCACTTTAAATTAAAAAAAAAAAACACTCTGAATAAAGTGATGTTTACAATTAAAATAATGCGTCTAATTGTAATTATTTTCATCTCTTGTACAAGAACAGGGCGTACAAGGTAATAGTGTCACAGCATATGCAAATGCTGGAGTTTTTTTGCACTGAAGGAAATATTGAAAGGTAGCAGACTTAACTCCCGATATCACTTTGATTTGAAACCTCCTCACTTTGTAAGGGTACGCAGTTTCACTATTTTGCTAAATAATGATAGTAATAAAGTGGGACAACAGGGTGACTGCGCTAACAGACTGGAAGCTACCCTACAAGTCAAACGTTCAACATGCATCTTCCCAGTTCCCGCTAAGTGGCACAATGTATCTCCAGCTATAAAAGCACGCTGGCTCCTCTTTTATTGAAAATAACGTCGAATAACAGCACACATGCTTATGAGCATTTAATGGATTTAGTAAAATGAGTAGCATGTACTTCTGACCACTTTCTGCGTAAGTTACTTGAAAAATGTTTAAGATTAAGAGAAAATTCACAAAGCACAACATGAACAAATTGGATCTAGGTGTCATTTTAAGCCTACCAGACTAAGGGATAGGCAATACAATGTGGCGCTATATTATTCTTTTTACAGATTACCTGGGTAACATATAATAAAATATATTCATTTGGTAGCAATGTTTTTAAAAATATATTCTCTTTCAGAAACGCCTGCGCTAATGAAGTCTTTTATACCAGTCTCTTCCTCCAGTCCATTAGCCGCAAGAGGCAAGTGCAACTGACAGAAAGAGCCCTTGTCTCGGCCTTTTCGTTACCAAAACGAAAGGGAGCAAATTAGACTTCACAATGGCTTTTAGAACTTCCCTAGTCCTGAACAAAAGCGTAATTTAAATTATATAATATATAGCAAGCTTCACATATCTCCAAACGTAGCATAACATTGAAAATATTTATGTTTACATAAATACAATGTTGATTATATTTATTAATCATTTTATGGAAATCTTTTAGTAAATATAAAGAAAATGATTGCTCAGAATGAACACTTTAATTATCTGTACTTTGTGGATAACATTGTGCTAGGGGATGAAGCCTCAGTATATCACACAAAAGCTCACCATACATATAAGTGCCAAACTTTAAATATAGTTATACAGAGGGTTATAAGATTTTCGCAGGTTCAATCCCAGTCAAGGTGGAGGATTTTTTTTCTAAGTATGACTTCCTTCGGAAGGGAAGTAAAGTTGTGGGTCCCATGTAGTAGATTTACGGCACGTAAATAACCTCAAGCCTGAAAGAAGAGGCCTGTGAATAAAATTTACTGGTCGTTTCACTCTCTGAAATGAACGAAACGCTGATGACCTGAGATGTTAAAGAGCGTCCGTAAATAGAACAAAACAACGATTTTTTTTTCTTCATTACGACAATGTCAATACCTCAATGAGGCACTGAAGCTCATTGCTACTTTCATTAATGTAATAAATACATACAAGTAGTGAAAGTATCATTCTCCCAGTATTTCATTTATTTAAATATATCCATCGAGCAATGATCATGTTGGTGTTAGTTTCCATTCAGACCTCAAGCATTTAATCTTGAGCGGCTTTTTCTGCACTCAGCAGTATTTTTCTGCCTAATAAGGTATTAATGCGAAAATCAGATTTTGGGTATCAATCCCAGGACAGATAGCGGATTTCTGTTATTTTTTAAACATCAATCTTCTTTATCCTGTCTTTATTAAAACATGTGTTGTATCACACTTGAGTCCGCCACTGAACTCTAGATATACGTTATTCCAGAGATGTTAACTTTACAGCTATAAAATTACCAGACTATCCCTTTTGTGCGAAAAATTATAATGCTATTTGAACGAAAAACCAATATGCCCAAAAAGCTGATAATTATAGAATATTACATTAGAGCGGTTTCAAATTGCAATAATTTGGCATTATCAGCGCGATTTAGATTCCTAATTTTCAGATTCTTTTGGCTGGAATGTTTATTTTTTATTTCCTTAACCAAAATATGAATGGAAGGATATTTAGGAATCGCATAGTAGTAAAACGTTTCATTCTTCGTAATCTCCATTGCAACTTATTGCTACGTAGTAGGGAAATTAAGGGAAGGTGTTAGGTTCTAGCAATTAAAAGTTAAATATGTACGTAGGTAATATTATGTTACATCTTATGTTCCTACTTGAATTAATGACAGATTCACATTCTGCTTTTGACTACAAGAATCGAATTAACACAACTGTAAATGTATCAAAATATACTAAACTCAAATGAAGTAACCATGAGAAATTCCACTGTGAATTGCACATATAAAATTAGAAATATGCAAACAAATAAAATAAATAAACCATTAACCAGAATAAGCAAGGAAGCTGTGTCTTCTAAAGTGAAAACCAATTAAAATAGCAAGCAAATACAATTTTGTCCTCTTCAGTGTTTCTCAGGTTCCGAAATTCGGTCAAGTCTGTTTTCCCAAGATATTTAATGCAAAACAAAGGCATGAAGCTTGCTGTTACTTGCATATCTTGGCCTGAGCAACAGAATATAAACACAAAAACAGGGTATTGAATGACCCATCAAGGGAAGAGATGTTTTGTGGGCAGAAAATACAGAACTTATAAGCATCCAGCAATAGATTGTGTTCCTGCATAGAGCGGCTGTGATATTTACCCAGTAAGTATGAAAATGGCACCGTTAGTTAATTTATAGAGGGACAAACGATTACAAATGACATGCTGGTGTTAGCGACATATTTTCCCTACACCGTTGACTTTGATGTGTTTGGGAAACTGGGGGGAAAATCTGCGGGTTAGACGATTTTGACTAACAAGGATGAAGCGCTGAATCGCTCAACGAACAAAACGCCAGTTCTATTGTATGGATATAGAAAATATTAGTTAGATATGACAAATGTTTAAGAGCTTTGGCGATTTTTAAAATTAAAGTAATAGCATTGAAATAACAATTAGAGAAGCTTAATTTCTAACCTTTACATATATTACTTATCTCAAATTCAGTATATAGCTCCTTCACCATCGGTAAATGAAGTTTGACATACTGGGAATGTTAAATTCGTGGATATGTCTTGAATGCTTTTGTGATCTTGTGATTTCTGTGGCCCTTTTTGAGAACTTGTGAGAGCTATCTGTAACTTCAGTGATAGCCACGATAGCTTGCAAGAAGTCCCTAAGTTGAAGCGCCAAGCTAATGGAAATCATGGTGTTTAATGGTAAAAACATGTGTAGCGCTCAATTCCAGTGTAGCGTTTAAACAATAGAAACATGGAGGTGAGAGTTTTTTTTTTTTTGCGTTACATTGTAATTTATCCATTTTTTGTTTCGTTTCCTTCACCTTAGGATCAAACTTTAGGATCAAAAGCCACAATAGCCGTAACACCTAACGCAATACCCTTCAGTATATATTATAATGACAATGCTCAGAAAGAACACAGTGACTGCCACTGGAAAATTATTGCGTTACTGTTCTACTGGATTAAATTATTCACTCTGCGGCTTGAACTTTCCAGACATCTAAAACTCTAAATAGAACGGTGCCTATTTTTTCTTTGAAATTCCAATCTGATAGCGCAGAGGTATGACCGATGAAACAATAAAAGGTCACTCTCGGCTCCCGGTTAGGAGAAATAAAGAGTGGTGTAAATGCACATAAATAGAAACGAAGCTATGCCTCAGTATGGGCAACAAGTGGTTCAAGATGAAAAGATTTATAATATTTCTCTTCCAAGTTGCCTTACACGAGAAAGGAGGCGCAGAACTGATTCAAGTGATATCATTATTTGTTTCTCAGCACTGTCAGGTTGACACGCATAGGAAAATGCAAAGTGTAGGAATCCGGATTTATGTCCTTTGTACAATCACGTGCATCTCAAGCTAAACGCAATAGTCATAAATATAGTTTCATCCTAGAGTGTACACAAATATTTCAGAGCAATTTTCTTTAGTTTTTCGCCTTCTAACATTGGTCTGTAGAAAGAGTGGTTACGAAAAACGCATTCTCTACACCTATTTTACTGAAAAATGTATGTAAATATTTCCGTGCCGTATTTTTATTTCACATATCAGATATAAAACTGTGTAAGAATTGTGAACAAGTATTTTCAGAAAATAATGGCCGTAAACATTCTTGGTGGAAAATCTTTCCTGATGGATCTGTTACTTCTGATTTCATCTTTGTCTTTCCCAAGAAATTTAAAGTACATTAAAGGCAGTTTAAATCACAAATCGTAACAACCTTACAAAAATAATATAAATTAACTGCAAAAATATTTTAAAATGCAGTTCTCTGTATGGAATTTCCCCAGTTTTTAGCACTTTTATTTTATTTGTTATTTTTTGGTATATTTACGGACGCTCTGTAACATCCCAGGTCATCAATGATCCATTCAATTCAGGGAGTGAAACGGCCGATCAACTTTACTCAGAGCCTTCTTTCAAGCTTGAGATTCTTTTACTTGCCGTAAATTTACTTTCCTTTCGAAGGTATTCATATTTAGGATTTTTTGGTCTTGGGTCTACGAGGCAAGTATGGTTACCACTAGACTCCTAGTACCACCTTTTTTAGGGTTGAAGTAAGCAATTGTCTTTTTACATAATTATGGTCCTACAGGAAGAATCAATTGCGTTTGGATAGTAACCGGGCATCTATCAGCTTTTACCCTGTCATACGTTATTTACAGCAGTGGAGTTGCTGGTGCATAGCCCGAGCTATTGTCGATCTCTTTATATCAGTCCACCATTTAATGAGTTAAAAACAACACCTTTAGAAGACATATGTAAAAAAAATTCTCAACTAATAGGAACTAAATATATGATAACTTCTTCAGAAGTAAAAATTCAGAGACAAAAATCAGATTAGCTCTTTGATTTATATTGTGGTGATTGTAATAATGAGATATGGGTTCCAAAAATAAAATAAACCAAAAGGCAATAAAGAAAGGTAACATAATTTTAACTACATACTCTTTCCAAAATTTTTTACTCGTAAAATATAAACATATTTTAGTTATATTACCTCAATTGTTGTATAAGGAAAAATATTTTGCCTAATAGTTGCCCTGTTTTCACTCGTTCTCCACATGGATATGACGGGTGGAAATTAACAACAGTGGTTTATTAACTTTATCTGTGTAGAAAAAAATCACATTTAACACCAATAGCGTGGTTAACTATGAGGAAGAAGATTTCGAGTCTCCCATTAGATATATCATCTCTGCAGCGAGGTATGTTACACCCAGAAAGAGGAGATTCCTAGTTTGCTCGAACACAGCGCAGTAGCTCAGATGGTAACAACATATGAAGATCCGTGATTCCATTTTTCTTAACTTTGATTTCAAACCTTATAGCATTTATATAATTTATTTAATAATAAAATTGTTAACGGTGCCCTAAAAACACTATCCTTCCAACAATTATTATTTAAGGGTTGTATAAAAAGCACAAGCCTGTACAATTTATATCAAATCAGTCTAATATTCACGCAAGAATATTAAATAATTACAATTTCAAAAATTAATAACTAGGAACTTTGGACAGATAAGGGTATAGCTTTACACCAGATGCTTGAAAGAGTTTAACAAGTTTCATATGCATTTGTAACGCAATTAAACAAAGCGGAGCACCACAAGAGAGAGAAAGCATTTTGTATTGTATTTTGCCGAATACATGACGGTATGTCATTAGCAAAGTCCGGGTATTGCCTTAAATACCAATTTTATTCCTGTATTCAGAAACGAAGCAAATATAACCAAAATCCGTTTCCAAGTCTTCAGAATAGCATAATGCAAGTTTTATAGTACCTATAAAGATCTATTTTGGAGTTTAGAACCTATACTTAAAACAAGGCCTTTTTTGCTCTTTCATGTTTTCAGCGACCCATCATTTATTTAGTTATCTGTAAAACAAAATCGCTATAGCTGCATACTGGTCTAAGTGCTACTGGTTTTCTGCCTATAGCTTTCTTCATTGGCAAAAATGAAAGTGATACTCTTTGTAGACTATGTTAATTGCCAAGACAAAACAAGCAGGAAAGAACAGAAAGTTGATGTTTATATTTCGCTGTGTAATTGAAAGAACTGCAGTAATCCACGTATTAGGAAAACGCAGGTGATTCGTCTCGCGACTCAATGAATACACATTTCCTGGAGCTGTTACAAGAGTTGTAGTTGATGTGAGAATAAAATTTGCTTCCCTTCTCCATTTTGTAGTTATGTAGAACAAAGGTTTGCATCACTTCACTAGGCTACTTGAATACCATTCATTGCCTCCATTTGTGAAAGAGAATTGCCGAAAGAAAAGTCTTCAAGGTATATTTTACTTAAGCTTCTGTGATTTGTTTATTACGGACGCTCCTTAACATCTCAGGTCATCAGTGTCCCATTCTATTCAGGGCGTGAAACGACCGGTTGATAAATTTTGCTCGGAGGCCTTTTCGTTCAGGCTTGAGGTTATTTTACGTGCCGTAAATGTACGACATGGGACCCACGGTGTTACTTCTCTTCCGAAAGAAGAAGCTTCTGTGATGATCCACATTTGAAATAGATGGCAACGTTGTGTCTTGCCAGTTTTTTTTGCCAGGAAAAGTTGTACAAATATTCAGTTATGCGTTCAGTGCCTTTAAGGAAGCAAGAACATATCACATACGTGCATGAATAAAATTGTTACATTATTAATTAAGGTACTTCGCTACTGACCCGAGAACATTTCACTTTCATTATTTATACATTACATTTCTGTATTTTTAAAGAATATAATTCAGTGTAACTTTAATGAACCCATTTTACTTATCCTTGCAAGATAAATACCAGTATATAGTTTTAATTGAAGACCCACAATATTAATCCCTTACTGTTTTCTATAAAAATATGTGCTTTTTTAAATGTCTGATTTCTATTTTAGTGTATATATTTTGTCGTTTCAATGAATATTTAAGTTAAGTATATTTCATCTTTCAATGCCATTTTTGCCTGCCTATTTTCAAATATTTAGTGTCTATATGTCCGATTAGACTAGGAATGTAAGATAAACTTTCGAAGTTTCTGTATCATCTGATATAAACCACATAATCCTCTGTGTGACAATTCTATTCTTATTAACCTTTTAAGGCTATACAGACTTTTTGAGTATACATGTATGTTTTTTACACTAAATTAACTGTTATAAGTTTAAACCACTAATTTTGTGCATTCAAGGATGTAACAATAATAAATTTAAATAAAAGTTAAATTTTTCCAAACAAAAATTTGAACTGTGGAATATTTTAATGAATTAATAATTAATTTAAAACAAATACTACGCACGGGTTTCATTTAGTATCCATAAACATCATCATAAGTTATGCAAATTACTATAGTAGTAGCGAAATAAAAATATATAAAAAAAGATAGGAAGCAATAGATTTGTAAAGGTTTGTAAAGGTTTTGCCATTATAGTCAAGTATTTTCAAGTAAATTTTATTTTAATGTACCCTGATCACATTCGTCTTTTATTTTAATAGTTCTTTTCACTTTTATCATATATCTGGAATTAGGAGTATGCATTCTTCTTTATTGAAAACGGGCGTTGGGTGTTAGTAAGTAAAAAAAAAAAAGAAAAAAAGAAAGAAAAAAGAAAAAGAAAAAAGAAAAGAAAAGAAAAAAAACTCTAGGTTTTCTGCTTATTGTAGTAAAAATCGGCGTAGTTAAGTGAAGAGTCTAGATAACAAACTCATGTCTTTTTATGATTTTCCTTTATGTCTAAACCTGAGCTCTTACTATGTTCAATCACCAGTCTTTTAATTTCATTATTTGATGACATGTTAAATAATTTTGAAAACAAATTATTTTAAACATTTTTTTTAACTGAAGCTTTTGAGCCTCTTATGTACAGTTCCCTTATGGCCAATAGGTATTCAAGGTTGTGCTTAAAGTGCACCACTCTGTAAAATAATACATTTTATTAAAACTATAAGCTCAAATACAGAGGTGGCATATATATAATTCATAACTTTTATATACAAATATGGATTAAAATGTAAAATATCACACAAATATAAACATTGTTTAACATAGTAAAAAGAGAAACAAAAATAACGCATTAATTAAGAAAAGGAGCAGCGATTAAGAGAATAACTGTAAATAAAGAACAATATTGCAGGTGCTAATAAATAATCAGTTCAACACACTTATACAGCCAGGCATTGACTCTGTACAAGAGAAAATGTATTATTTAGAACATAAGAATATCACAGAAACAGTAGCTATGGCAGAGTTCATCACCTAATTCAGGCACAAAACTAGGTGGTATAGTATTCATCAGCTACGTTTATTAATAAATTGAATGGATTCGAAAATATTAAGCGGTATATTAAACAACCGCAGAAATCCTACACCCAGAATGTTGGTCCTGAAGGTCTAGTGGTGACCTCGTACACCCAAAAACGCTGGTTCCTTCCGGCCAGGTTTGATGCATTTTTTCGGACGTAAAAATCCTAATTATGGTTCCTTCGGAAGGGAGGTGCAGCCGTCGGTACCGTGTCGTACATTTACGCCACGATAAAGAACCTCAAGTCTGAAAGAAGAGGTCTCTGAGCAAAATTTATCGAGCGGTCGTTTTACGGCCCGAATTGAATGGAACATTGATGACATTGAGATATTAAAGAGCTTCTTTAAATTAACTAATTCGCCCAGGATTCTAGAATCATAAACTTTCTGGTGCACATCAGGCTTCAGGTATATCTCCCAGAAGGAAGGAAAGTTTAGACAGATTCTCCATGAAATCATTTAAATTATTAACAATATACTGATACTAACATAACTATTGTACAGCTTATACTGACATACCATCACTTGTTCTTTCTTTTCCTTTTCTGGCTTTGGTAAAGATAAAGATATGATTAATAGGAAAGCAACAAAGAGGACAAAATTATAAGTTCAAATTTAATGCTCATTAAGTCTTCCGGAATATTAGATGTGCTACAAAAAAGACAAAGAATGCGTATCACCCTTAGACTATGACCTAAAACTAAAACATCAGCAGCAAACTTAATAAGAAGAGAGCTCATTAAATCAAGGTGCAAATAAGAAAATATGACTGTTGTCACCTGCAGCTAAACTGTTTGTAATTAACTTAAATAGACAATCCGGTAGTAGAATTTTAATTAAAATGGTTTTGGTGACACCTGAGTGCAGGTTGACTTATGATCCTGTAGAGAATGGGTGGGGCCATGTCAACAGGAGTAAGATGGCAGTTTGTTTACGGTGGGTAAGGAGCAAGCAAAGGAAATATAGCCTGAAATGTTAAAATAGTTGTTAGAGTCTAAGATGCAAAGTAGAATAGTAAAAAGAGAAAAAGCTTGAAAAGGTTTTGAACGCGTATACTGATCTTTTACTATCTGTGTGCACTGAAATATGGGGCATGGAATGATGTTGGAAAACTCGAAAACATTGAAATGAAGTAAAAAACTTCCAACTCGATGAGAAATAAATTATATCTGTATTGTCATGTTTGGATCCAGATATTTTCCACACGAGGAGGCTGAAATTCGTGTAGTTAATTTAAGACATCTTTTCAATGTATATTAGTCGTTTGCTGTAGGTATGATACTGAACCCATTTCGTGACACATAACAGAAATTTTACAGTATTATCTACACAATTGCTATTTGTTTGGTTTAGTTGTACAGCATGCATGTCATTTATGTAGACAAAATATTGTGCCGTTATTGCGCGCATTCCATTGTGCACTAGCCTCTCTCTTTCCCGTCTCACTTGACTACGTCAGCATGGTAAACCTAGTAGGCCTTATTTGCCATTGGTTCAAGCCCATGGAATGTGGACGAAACTGGCATTGTAACCATGCTAGGTGGCCTGTTCACTGCTCTTCCTCGACACACAGAAGAAGAGACCTCGGCGTGGGGGAGGGGGGAAGCTGCACACATGTTTCGGTTGTTCATTCTAAATTTCTGGGCCTGGGGCGTTCTGCACCACGTACACCAGAACCCAGATAGAATGTAGATTTGAAATATTTCACTGACTAAATTTTCCCTTTGTTATACTTTTTGGTCAATAAGAAACCTCCATTTGTAAGTCAAGATATCGAAGTTACTGTAATGAAGGGGCAGAACTTACTAGTTATTTATTAATTGTTAAAACAAACTACTTTAGAATATTCTTGTTCCTTAGCAATTATTTGCCATTAATTACATTGATTATTGTATGGTAAATGTGGTAAAGATTTAAAGTTTAAAAATATGAAGATTCAAATCTTTCAAGTTTTATGGCTTTAAAGCTTCAAGTGTATTATTTCACGTGTTTAATAATTATTAGACCATGTATCGACACTGTTTCAATGTTCAAAGTTTTTTTTTTGATTAAACATTTTTTATTCTTAATTGAAATCGATTTTACACGTGTTTTATATATTTTTGTTCAATAAAGTACACTGGTTTTCCCAATGTTAGAAACTGTAAATCACTCTTCTCTCATTTTGGGAAAGTTACCTTTTTATGGCCTTATCCTACAGTTTTTCCTTCCGGTATACTCCCATGTAAAATTTGTCTTGGCATCAAAGGGTAGGGTGTGGAATTTAGGATGTTAATTAATATAACTGGGACAGGTGCAATATTAAGTAGAAAAATTGCAGCACATTTACTAACCTCATTGTTTGTTATATATCATTATTTTTTTTTAAATTCTATTGTTTTAACAAATAAATAAACCTATTTCGAATTCTTGTTCTAAAATATCTCGTCTCATGATCGTCATCATTTCAGTTCATTAACATTAGTTTGTATGAGAATGTGACCTTGCCGAGCTAATATTTTACATTTAATAATTAATTTCTCATCTATTAGGTTCATTTCTTTGCATGGGCATGTTGGTTAAACAGTAAATAAAAATTTATAATCATAATGTTCAATGTGCTTATTTTTATGGATGTATCTTGTGGATAACCCAAATTAGACTGCTCAAGATAACCTTAGATATTTTATGTTTATAGCGAGATTTTGTTTTATTTTGATATCACTGTCTCTCTTTTGGTTTGATATGAAACAAAAGCATAGGTGACATTGTGAGCGCTGATATGACTATCCTTTGCTGCCCCATATTGCCCAAGCCGCATATCATGACTCCGCAGCCTGAATGAGTTTTGCCAGTGGGTCCTATCACGTCCGAAATGCCAAATCGGGCAAATTCTGTTCAATAGCTCAAGACTAAGGTGTAGAATGTTGATGGAATAAAACCGAAAAATGGAAGAGTTACAACAGAATCCCAAACATTACAACTTCCCGCATCACAACTGCCCCACAGTGCTTTAGATCGGTTTTCAGTTGTGACAGTCAGTGCTGTAGATAGTTGTAATATGGGAAAGGCAAATGAATATGTTAAGGGAAGTTAAAAAATAACCATAACAAAACAGAACACGTTTTGGGCTTTTAAGAATTAAATTAATCAAATGCATTTGGTTAAAAGGTTCAAAAATCTCAAACTAAAAATTTATATCTCTATTGTAGTCAACCATGAGGCACAATGGCCCGAAAAAAGTGGAGAAGTGGTACCATGCTGCACAATTCTTGAAACTTTATCTGTTATGTTACCTCATATTTCTACATTGTCTCTGGCCTGCTGCAATTATAAAATAGCTTCGAATTTTGTTTTTCACATTTTGTAACAAATGCCTTGCTTCCACCTACTTCAAGGTAGCGCAGTCACGCATCAGCGACTTTCGCTTTTGCTTTGTATGAAAAGCCAGTCAAAGATATAGAAATCCACTTGGAACAAAAGATTTGTATTCCGTTGCGTTACTTTAATAGCACGTGATGCCGTTGTGAGCTTTCATCTGTTGAAGTGAGTGTTATTGATGATTCGAGGCACAGGTACTTTTATCTCACTGCTACATACTCATGTCCGAAAGTCGAAAAAGCAACGAAGCGTGGAATACACAAGGAGCCGCCTGGGTTTCTGCGATCCAGCCACCATATTTTTCTCGCGGTGACATTCCAGCTCGAGATTTGCTTAACTTTCGCCAAGGTAAAAATAATGGCCTCACTTTACCTGAGCAAAACAAATCGTCTTAAAATGCTCAGATTAAATAAGCTTGCCAGGAAAGGCATCTCGAAAACCGGAGCAGATGGAACTGCATTACCAAAGTCATAACAGAGCTAAAATTATTTTTTTCTTCAAGAATTGTAGCTTTCTAGCAAGAAAGCTTTTCACATGTAAATTTTAATGGGCGACTTTTATGTAAGCAATATATCGCTTTTTATTACTGATTACTAGACAAATTCTATATTTTTCCAATACTCTTTCCACTTTCTATGGGCTCTACATGACCCTTTACTTCTTTTCCCATTAGCAAATACATTCTTTTTTGCTGCTCTCATTTTCTCTTCTATTTTTCCCCCATTCCTGTTCACACCATTTAGTCCTTTGAAAGGTTAGTTTCTCATTTGCTCATCATTAAATATGTTCCCATTATTAGTAAGTAAAGTGCTCTTTATTTCGCTAAGCAGCAATTCAGAAAGTGGTTAAATATGTAGTAATGAATTAAAAATAGTTTTTATTTTGAGATAAATGTTTTATGTATATTTCAATTAATGAAAATAAAAAAAAAAAGACTTTTAATGTACTTTGAGTGTATATTAATGCAAAGCTGAAATGGCAGCATAAATAAAAGTTACTCATGAATAAATATATCAATTTCTTTGGATATATCATTTCACAACGCTTACACATTCATTAAAACTAATAGTTTAGCTTTATCTCCTTAACAAACCACGTTATTTTATTCTATAACATTGGGCCTCCCCTTTAAACAATGACAAATATGCATATCTAAATGTTAACACTATTCTGTTTTAGATACTATATTGTATGCAACACGAGAGTCGACAGCTTTTATGAACTTGTGTAAATTGGGTGCTAAACTTTCAATTCCGGATACAATCTTGTTCCATGAATAGCATAATTTAATATTTAATGAAGTAGGCACAAAGTAAATTTTGCTTTGGATACTTTGATGAGTGAGAAGGCATTGTTTCTGCATTTCGTTATTTTATATGCACATCCTTTTTGTACAACACAACAAATATATTATTTAACACTTCTTTCTAATCCACACATGTTATGGAAATTGATAAAACTGAGTATCGTGCAGCGATGAAGTTATTTGTACATGATTTAACGTCAAAGAAATTTTATACCACACTTATAAAAGTTTGTGAGACTCTTCTCCTTCCTTAATTTTCAACGATTAAAAATGAACTTCTGACTTAAACATTACCATACAAGCCTTAAAAATGACCCACGTGAAGAACATTTAAAAAGTGGAATAACAACAGAATTCATTGAACAAATACAGAGCCCTCGTTTGGACGCCAGGCCAGTTTAACGGGGATATGCTTGGCACCGGTAAGCACGCTGTTTGCCGGCGGAGTCGGATATTCATAGTCCCTTAAATTCAAGCGCATATATTTCTGCAGCACACCAAAAATAAAATAAAGCCATGCGTCGTCCTTAAAAACGTTAAATGCAGGTCAACAGAAGAACACTAACACTATCCAACATCCAATTGCAGAAATTAACTCTATTGATATTATCGCGTGGTTGCAATCCCTGAACTACAGTTAGCTTATAGGAATTTAATTATAAACTTTAGTGGCATTCCAAGCCGAGGTTTGCTAAATTCCTTATTCCTATGCAAGCTTTCTCAGAGACTTCTTTGGCTTTCGTTCTAAGTTTTCCCCGTGTTTCTTCTGTAAGAACACGGAGTTTTACTTTTGGTTTCTCAACTAGAACAGATCCCGTTTCCCTAAATCTATTCACAGGGTTAAGAACAGTTTCTCTGTGAGGTGCACAAATAGCAAGGTGTTTGCCACTAAATCGCTGTCTCACTTCTCTATAAGAATATGTTGTCACATAGGAATCAAACATGAAGATTTTGTGTGCTAAAATAAACGGACTTTTGGCATTATAACAGCACTATTACACTGTAACATATGGTCTCATAATGTTCAACACCTGTACAGAACAAAGAGTTCATCACATAATGAGGCGGGAAAGTGGAGGGGGACGGTATGAAACAGTGCAGACAAATCCCCGTTAAGTCGGCCATGCGTCCAAAAGAAGGCTTTATACATGGTATGGTATTAGATGACTGGCAAGTTAAGATGCGTGCAATTTCTGAGGCTATACACAGTTCAAGAAAATGTAGGCTATATTTACATGATGAATTGTACATGAAAATTCTTTGCGTAAAGTGTGTGCAGCTTTTGATAACAGCAGCTCATTAAAGAAATTCATATAAAAATAGAGCAGGATTATTATTCAGCAGCAAAGTAAACAACTCCACTTGCAGCAAATGTTTAGTATTAGTTTTTTTTGGGGGGGGCGCTAAAGAAATGCTACTAATTGATTATCTATAGAAGTACAGAAAGTAGCATTCCAACTGTTTAAACCAACTAGATGAAAAAAAAAACTCGTGAGAAAATACAGGACATATAAGAAAAATTTGTTTCATCAAAACAAAGCACATATCACAAAAGTGTTTAGCAATGGGAAAGTTGAGACCTTTGAAGTAAGGATTGTCGCGGTATCCAGGTAACTGCTCAGATTTTGCTTCTTCTGATTTCCATTAGCTCCAAAATCTCAAAATCTTTCTCTTTGGTTGGCGTTTTTCATCCAAACAAAAGGCGATTGCAGTTGTAGAGAGGCATGTTGCAGATCTTCCGGAAAACGACTTCAGAGACGGGATAATGACCGTGGATCATCACTAGAATAAATACATGAATCTTAAGGAAGGTTGTGTTTAAAAGTAAAAATAAGTTTAAGTTAAAAACTGTTTCTTGAATGTTAGGCCGAGAATTTTTCACACCGCCCTTCTATTTATTTTCCGTTTTTTTTTTCAACGATTGGGGGTAAGTTTTTCAGGCAGATTTTATTTGTAAACTGATTGTGAATGCATTGTTTTGAAAAGCTCAAGACCCTTTCTTAAACTATAATTAATATAACGCTTCTCAAAGAAATTTCTTTTGCAACAATATTTCATTGTTCTTCACACACAAATATGGCACAAGATACTACAAGTTTCTTTATAGGAATAGGTAAAGACTCTATTTACTGCTAACGTCGGCTGTGAAATATGGACCAGGATGTTGCAGCAACAAACACGGCTTTATATTTGTTTTGTCGCCCATTTCACGGCCAAGTGGCAGTTCGGCGTTAGAACTGCGACTCCCGGCGAAGCGAATGTAATATGCGAGCAATTGATTCATATTCTCTCAATTACAATTACAATGCTAATAAGCCGGTACTTTATGACAGGAAATTTTGGAACTATTGTTCTACTATATCTGCAAATTGTTGGCATCTTTTTAGAAAATTGTCTTTCTCATGCAACAGTTCTTGCTAGAAATACCCAAATCGACTTTCAACATAAGTAATATGCCAGTTTGTCATTTTGAATTTATGTAATATAAAAAAGATGAGTTCTAACACTTCGTATGCATTTACAGCGCACCATACACATTTTTTTGAAGGGGAGGACGCAAATGAGTTTCGTGTATATAATGGAGGTTTTATGCCCCAATATCTGTTATTTTTTTTTTCGAAAATGACCACGTAAATGGAACCATGCTTATTCAGTAAAGAATTTTAAGCGTGGATAAATTATTGTATTATTAACATTTCGTGACATTCAATTAAAAACATTTATGCCAATATTACGGTTCACGTGCCTGCAATTCGTGGAACAGCGACTTCATATACCTTCAAGTTTAAATTGATTTACTTTCGGAAGACAACTGCTGCATATGAATAGTTACCAGTAATGTGTGGATGTAGTAGGAGACATTGTAATGGCGAGAACAGATGCGCAGATATTACATCCTCTTTGCCAGGAGTTTGCCTCTTTGACTTCCGACCCACCAGCTACCGTGAAACGTGAGACAAAACCATGAAAGGCCCTACACATATTAATAATGTTCTTATTTTTTATTTTATTCATTATTTGAGTTATATCATGATCAAAGTCACATAATATAAATACTTTCAAAAGTTGAGATATTATTTATGTTTTATATTTCTTTCAATTTGCAATATAATGCGAAATAAAGGTTTTTTATTTTATAACACTTCCATAACTAAACACAAAAGAACAGTCGACGATAAAGGTGATAATGACACTTGATAAGGAATAAGCTTAAAGGAAAATAAAAGGTTAGTATATGTTGTACATATTTACAAGCTTTTTTTTATTTATTTCCTTTATACTGTGCACAATATTATGGTCCAAGTCAAATTCGATGCATAATGTAAGAATCTGTGACATACTTTCATTAGTTCTCAATCAAATAGCAATATAGATTATATTCATAAACATTAATTTCTGTTAATATTAGATTCAAATAATAAATAACGTTTGTGTCGGAAGAAGGATATATAAACAATATGATAATGTAGTTTATTATTAAGCATTCATAATACTCGATAGAATTTTCTTTGTGAATTTCGCTGTGAATTAATTTTAAAACAACTATGTCCGCCTGGAGTTTTCTATATGTAAATACTGCAGGCTTGAAGGATTCTTAATATTTAAATTACTGGCAGCTTGGTATATTATTTGTTTAGCACCTTTATTCCGACTACCTCCTAAATTGCGATCTACTTGTTTACTTAAATCTTACACTAATTAGTACAACTCAAGACAATTAAATGTATTATAATTTATTTACTCATAATTTTGTTTCTATTCCTGTAAAATTACATTTAAATTTCTGTCTTCCTATTAGTATTCACACACTCAACACATGCTTTTCTACAGCATTCATAACAATGAAATGTTGTTTTATAGACATACAATGAAGAGGTAGGAAGTAAGTGTGGTACCTTAGAGGGGTAATGTTACAGAATTCTCGTTCTGGAGAGAGAATTAGCGTTCCTGAACCGGAAGTTTCGGCTTTAATTAAGAAGTGCCCAATCGTAGCCCCAGGAGAACTCGGCTGAAGGTGCTCAACCGCCCTCACCAACTAATCTGCATATAAACCTATGCTACGTAAATTCCAAGTCACGTCTGGTTGATTAGTCTTTGTAAGCCGTGAAGCGCAGGCAAGTCTTAAACCACAAAATTATTCACACATGTCAATTGACTTTTTGAAAAAGCAATGAAGACCTGGGTGCTAAGGCGTTCCTACTCGCGATGATTAATTAGTCGCGGTGAAGGTAAAACTTCGGGAAATTGATCCGTGTGATGATATTCGACCTTGTACATTGAGAAAGATACAAACTTATCATAAACTAATATCTTATATCTGGTTACAGTGCTTATGTTTTATCACATTAAGTTAATAGTGTTGAAATTTTAATTATTGTAGAATAAATTATGTCAAAATTTCTTCTTCTTCCATAAGGTATAGGCCTGTCGGCCTTTTCCGACCTCAATTAAACATATCACTCCATCTTGTTCTGGTCTTCCTACCCAGCGATATCGTTTAGGTTTATAATTTAGTAAGTTTTGGTATCCGTTCCTCTTTCATCCTTAATACACGCTGGTACTAATTATTTTCATCTTCAACCATTGGTTGATGTATATTTCATTGCTTTCCGATATAATCATTTCTTTGTTTACCTGGAAGAGTAAATATAGTCACTGCTCTTAAAAATCTGCCTCTCCGGTTTCTATTATTTCCCTACCTGTCCTATTCATGGTCCAGATTTCACTTCCATATGTTGCCATTGGCACTGTCATTACTTTGTGGAATTTAATTTGTGTTGCTTTTGATGTATTGTTCTTTAATGTTCTCCTTACTTTTCCGTTCATTTGTTTTCATTTATTTAGTTTATATTCAAATCTTAATTTTTACTGTAATACATTAAAACTAGAGACTAGTTCTATTATTTCTTCATTAATTCACTATCTTACATCTAAATCGATTATTCCCTTTAAAAGTAATTGATTTTGTCTTCGTAGTTGAAATGCTGAAATTATATGTCTGCATAATATCTTTTAAGTGTACTTTCAATAAATATCGCAAGAAATATTTTCCGGAAAACCAAAATTAAAGTGACTGCAGGTTCACGAAGGCATTTGGCATAATACTGTGATAGTTGTAGTAACTCTAAGAGCACTGTTCGATAAATCCGTGAGAAAACAAAGAACTTGTGTAAAAATAATACTTTTATTTCTTAACATAATATCCTTTTAAATACATACACTCTTTCAGGTATTTTATCCAATTCATAAAATACGGTTTCTTCAACTCTGCGATATACGCATTTGTTTCGGCGATAAACTTTTCGTTTGACGTGACTTTATTTCTTGCTAGTCATTTCTTCATGCTGGGGAAAAGAGATCAGTCCGAGAAGCCTAATCCGGCGAGTACGGGAATGAGAAAAGAATTATTTCTTTAAGTTCAATAATTTTGCAATCACAGATTTGTGCGTTTGCGCATTACCGTGACTGAACAAGACCTTTTCTTCGCCAAACGAGGACGATTCTTCTTGATCACGTTGTTCAATTGTTCAAGTAGCATAGCGTAATATTTACCGGTCATAGTTTCGTCCTCTTACAAAAAGGCAATTAAAATTATGCAGTGAAAATCGCAAAGCACAATCATCAACATTTTCCTTTGAGGGGATTGCTTTTGCCTACTCGGGAGCACTTTCTCCGGTTGTAACTCACTGTTTCGACTATTTCTTGTTTCCGTCCTATAATGTCGACTCCAAAATTAACTTTTATTCCTTTTAAACAGCTGCAAATTCTGCGCAGAGCTGACAACTCTATTTACGAGTGATCGTGCACCTGATCTTCAGAAATGCGCACAGCTTCAGTCCCCAATCGCTCTGCATCTTGTCATGTACTTTTTTTTAACATTTTGGGAGTGGCTATGTTCATAGGACATCTTGAACGGTCCGCATCGCTTTTGCTCGTCCGGCCTCAGGTAAACTCGCCAAATCATTTATACACTATTCTAAGCGACTGTGCAGACTCGTCATAGTATTTGTTCAGCTTCGCCTTAGTTTCTGCGAGCACTTTCCGTTGCAAAATATATTTTTTATTAATATTAATTCGTGTTTCTCCTTATTGAACGCTTGTTTAGATATTTAAGCAAGCAAATGACTTTCAAACACAGACTAAGCTATGTAACTGTTAATAACCATGTACATTATCCCTCAGCAATCACCAGTTGCCAAGGTAACGCTGAAAACTCTCTAGTGCTACCACATTTTGACTCGTATTACATTAGTTAGAATACATACAGCTTTCAGGTGTGCTGAAGTTTAATAGAAATAAACTGCTGATGTGTTTGAAGGGAGCTTACTTCAATTTTGGACTTCTTTGTAAATTAATGAAGAAGAACACCTGGTTATTTACCTTACTATATGCAGCAATTCAGAGTTTTTCGTAATAAAAGCACAACAACTGTGGAAAACATTGTGTTTTTCTGCAGCAGGTAATCCAAGCTCGAAAGTTGGATTGAGAGAAACGGAGGAGCATTTCAGACATGGAAAAACAACGTCAGTTTTTTGTTTCGTAACGAATCTCCGAGAGTGAAGTGAGGAATACGAAGGGTGGCAGGTACGGATGCAGGGGGAGTGACTAACGTTTCCAGATCTGTATTTTTGATGTGTTAAGAAGGAGGTGAAGCTTCCATCCTTCAAGGAATCAGAGTCTCTTAAAGGGCTTCTGTCACACAGACAGTATTCTAGTGAACAATTTCCACCACTTCACGCCGCACAGCGCCAACCGGCGTTGCCTGAAACGATGAACAAGGAAATGAAAACAGGGGGAATGAGGGACCTGGAAATTTATCTCCTTCAAAGTTTAAACCTTTCACTCCTTTCATCTTCAACAAAACTGATCTCACTATCTTCCCTTTATGATTATAATCCATGGCTTCTGTAGCAATGCGTGTAGCTGGCATTCTATTTACAGTATCTTTACAATTATTTTAATATTCTTTATTATAATTTGTACTTTTAATTCGTTGCTAATGTCTTAATTTCTCGTTTTATCTCATTAGACAAATTCTACAAACCTGAGGAACTTAATTCCTCCTACTTCAATTCTCCTTTCTTGGATTTTTGTTTATACTAATAAAAGCAGAGTGCCACAATTTTATCATACCGGTGAACTTTTCTTTGGAGAGTTTGAGTAGTTAAAAGTCTCCTAAACAATTTACCAAAATTCCGCTGGATGAGATCAGTGATGAGGTAGATGATCCGGCTCCTTTATGTAATAGCCCTATTAGCCTCTTGTGCCGCATTTAATTGCACTGTTGAGGGTTAAATTACTCTGGGCAAGAGCTCTCATATACTTAACCCCTGAAATGACGGTGCATTTTCTGTTTAACCAAAAAGAGATTATTAACTTTGAGGACTTTGCATGTATCCCTGTGCATAGGACCTTTCGCCAATAAAAGAGAAATTTGTGAATTTGTCTTTGTCATCAGGGAAAACCACGAAAAATCCCAAGATCATCGCGAAATCCTCCGGAACGAGAATCCCAAATTAAGTAAACTGAAATATTACGTTTCTGTCCATCTTGAAAAGGCAAAGATGTTTCAAGGCCTAACTACACATTCTTTATTACCATGGAATGAACTTAATAGTAACAAAATTAAAATAAGAATGGTCTGCGAAATCGGATAGCAATTTAGATAAATAGTGATGTATTGTAGAAGAAGAATAAAGAAAAGAAATACCAAATTAATTGTTTTTGATCTCTGGTTATCATGTTAAACTACTTTAAGCTATATTAACTAGAAGAATAAATAAAACAAGACGAAGGAATTTTTATTTTATTTTTGTGGACGGTGAAATTAACCTTTAATTACGATGACAAAAACTTAATCTATATTTTTTAACTAAGTTTGCCCTGCAATTCTTGAGGAGTTTCTCCCTATTTTATTTTCTCAATTATTAAAGGAGAATATCTCATTTTCACCATGCCTGTTACCTTTAAATCTTGTTGAGCACGAGGTATATTGGTCGTGATACCTCACCGAAATCTGCCCACGCACATTCTGTTGAGTCTTTATTGCAGAAACTTCAGGCTCGATATTTTTCGTTAGACGAAGATTAATGACATGAATGCCATGTTCGAGCATCCTTTCTGTCAGATTACACGTAACCCGAGTGTCGCTTACAAGCAAACAACATACACCAGGCAGTCTCTTTGAGCTAATGTGGCATGTATAGAACCCTGAGCCTTATATGCGCTTGGATGTTTCTTGTGAAGTTTCCAAACATTACAAATAAATGCCACCAGTGGTTTTGATTAAATAAGTGGTAATATCTACTGCTGCTTCAAAGAAGTTTAGATAACCCTCCAATGGCAAATTACTGTTTTGTTACACAGAATAGCCACAGAGTTAACAATGCTTGTCCCGAAAGGAGCAAAAGATAAAGTAATTACCTAAGAATTACTTTACCATATAAACATTTTGTAAGATAAAGTGGCACACACATCTTAACGAATAGAACTAAAGGCATAAGATAAGGAATAATGCAAAAATATGTAAATAATTTCAGTTTATAGAAGGAAAATTAATAAATTATAAAACAAAGAATGGGGTGGCTGGGAAGATAACGTTTGGTAGCCTCGAGTTCAAATTCCTTGGGACCTGCCGTCCTGACCTTGGGTATTTTCGTGGTTTTCCCTGGTTGCTAAAGTGAATCCTGGGGTATATCTTTCCTTCCCGCGAATTTTCCGTTCTTCCATTTCACATAATTTCCGTTGGTTGTGTTAAGGGTCAAAAGCGTAGGCGAGATGGGCTGCTGAGGTGTGAAGAAGACTTGCGCTAACTGTCCCGGCGTCTGATATGCAAGACACCTTTCCAGCGAGCTCCAACTCCGCCGGCGTCTGAGTGTTCAATTTCGCAACAATGTTAAGAGCTTCCGTGTAAGTCCGTACCTCAGTGCCCGGTGTTTCTCCTGCAGGCGTACGCACAAACGGCTAGTTCTTGAGCAAGTTTGTAGTACCGAAATATCCTATCCAGTCTCTTAATAATCCAATCCATTAAAGCAAATATTGAGTTATTGGTGTATAAATGCATACCCTTGCAATCTAAAGTATTTCATTGCTAAAATTGTACTATAGTTTATAGAGGTGCTGGGAAAAAAATAAATGGCAACAGAAATAAGTGAAATAAAATGGTAAAATTAAATAAACGTTATTTAATATTCCGCACTTTTTTTGTTCTGATAATGTGATACGAAATAATGTACTAAGTAATGCGTCTAAATTTTAAGTTAAAGTGCCTTGGATTCGAAATATAATATTATTTAGGTTCAGTGACTAATGGAGTTCCGCGTTCGGGCGACAAAGAACAATAGCATAACCTGCAACGAGCGCACCGAAAATCGGCGTATTATATTACGATGAATGATGAAGTTGAAGATAGGGACGAGATGATGATGGAGCACTGGTTGAATGAGTGGTAGCGGAAAACGGAGTATTCTGAGAACACCTGCCTAGACGTCGCTTTGTTTGCCATTAATCCCTTATCGAACCCAGGCCGCTTAGGTGGGGGACGAGCTCTATCATGGCGCTGCAGCCATCAACCAAGTCTTATATTTGTGAGAAATAAACCAAGGACCAATAAGTTTAGAGGAAACCGGGCATGGTGGTTCAGGCAGTAACGCTTGCAACTCGCATTAGAGATCCCGGTTTGAACAACTCCTCGAGTTTTTCGTGGTTATTGGTCGCTTAGAGCATGGGTTTCTCTTTTCTACGAACTTTAGTTGGCTCTTTTGCAGGATCGAAAGCACCAGTCAACGTAAGATGATGTCGTGTAAGATATGGCGGGGGACTTGCTCCATTTCCTTGGAGAGGAGGCTCTACTTTTAAGATTCCATCTATGTCCGTGTCCCACCGTTCTTGAATCTTGAACTTCCGGTGTTTTCCCTCACCCTTCTTCCAGGGACATTGCGCCCTCTCTGTCCCTACAAGTTCAATCCAATTAAATGCAATACTGTAAAAGAAAGTCAACATTTATCACACAAAAAAGGGAAAATCTAGTTTTGCTGCCTCATCCAAGTTCTAATCAAATGTAGCAAACACAAATATATTGTCTAAATACCAAAAATAAAGAGAGTATTGATACAGTGTTAATTTTGTTAACTAAAACAAATTTTGCAACACTTTTTCATTTCCAAATAATTGTGAATCAATATGAAACAAACATGATGACTGCGTGTACAAACAAAAATAACTTTTCGATTTACTCAAACTCGCAATAAATATCGCCGTTTTCCCAGGATTTTATTATGTATCTGAATTAGCATAGTTGAATGATATTCGGCATTATCATCCATCAAGTCATGCTCATTAAACTCATTAAACCAGTATCCCGGACAATGAGGGTAATCTTCTATCTTGAACACCCTCAGCCATTCAAATAATGCAGTTCATGACAAGCAACTCCGTGCGATACCTTGCGATCGAGGGATATCAGTGTAAGTATGGTCTATTGTTTAGCAGAGTCCGTTGCGTCCTCTGCCGATAGCCAAATATGTATACCCAGTTCAGACGTTCTCAGCTTCAATTAGTACGTCACGACAGCACAGCGATCTCCTGCTTCAAGATTTCGCAGAAAATTTTTACCTGCTGCCATTTCCGACATCATAAGGCAAGCTTAAGAGTTGCAAGATTCCCTTGGCCGATACAGCTTGATCCCTCAGCCTCTGTGGATTCAATGTCTGCTTAACCGTAACGGATGCTAGTTATGGGTAACCATTAAAAACATTAATTATAAATAGAGTCCGGAAGTATAGACATTTTCTTCAGCTAAAATAGAAAAGAAAGCATTCTTAAATATATGACAATTATGCAATAAATACGAAAATATAGTATGTCACATATTTACGGTTTAACATTTCGTTTTAACTATACCAATGCTATAGCCTGTCTGTCTGCCTGTCTGCCTGTCTGAGAAAATGTACACTCTTATTTGTAACAAGAAATGTAGGTACATCACCGATCACTAAGAACCACTGGCTAATGAAAATGCAAAATGGAATTATATTCTCAAACCATAAATTCTTTCGCATGAAATAAATTTAGGCCCAAATATAAATCCAACATTGATATATTTTTTGAGTAACTAACATTTTTATTTTAAGACCTGTGAAAATAAAAAAGTAGTTATGTCAGGTTTCTCTTCCATACATTACCGCCAAGGGTGGCCGAGGTCGTTAAGGCACAGACTTATGAGCGGGAGGTTTTGGGGTTCGAATTCCGCCAGGACCGTCCTCCTTGGCTGAAGTTTGTTCCAGGTTTTCCTCAATCCTTATAAATGGCAAATGTCGGGGAGGTACTCTAAACTTAGGCCTGGAACGCTTCCTTCCTTAAAAAAATATCCTTTCCCAATATATCATTTCATCTCATGTGTCCACCGCCTGTGGGGCGTTAAACACTAATCAAAAAAATATCTTACATACTTTGAAACAGGGTGAACCATAATGATCGAAGTTAGGAAAATGTCTCTACTTATTATATATAAATGTTATAATTCATAAACTTGTAGGCATGAATTTTATTATACGATGGCATTACAATAATTATAACAGATGTTGCAGTAGAGGGTATGATCAGATATCAAATCCGCTAACGAACGATGTACAAATTCATCTAAAAATCCCTAATATGACATTAAACGTTGCAAAAACTGTATGGATATAGATTAATATGAGAAACATAGGTAGAAACAATAAATATTTAAATTAAATACTAAATGAATAAATACCAGAAGTTGAACTTATAAAATTTCTAGGGGTTACCATTGACAAAAAAATTAATTACATACACATAAATGAAATTAGTGGGAAATTAAACAGGAGTTTTATGAGTAGATGAGTGCAAGAGATTATGGAGTGTCGGCTGTTAAAAAGTATTGTGCACTCTTCAGCTTCCTTGTAAATTATGGATGGTGTCATTTTTTGGGATAAACCCCGTAATAGATAAATGAAACATACTTAAGAATGGAATAAGAATAATTGCTAAATTAAAAATGTCCATTCCAAGCAGAAATATCTTTAGAGAACTAAAATCCTAACATTTCTATCAACAAATATATGAATGTATCAAATTCTTATTGGCTAATAACAAAGTAAAGGTAAATGCAAACACACACACCAATGACACTAGAAAAAATACAGCTATTTCCAAACCACTCCAAGTGGGTTGTAGCACAACAAAAATGAAAAATAATACACAATCATTTACAGTCTACTGCCAAATTATATAAAATGACACAATCGATGACTTAAAACTAAATAAATGAAAAATGACTTACTAAAGAAACCCCTTTATTCGAAAACACAAGACAGCAGAGATGAGTATTTTCAAAATGTGAAATCATTAATGTATTTTATGTGAGTAAAATCAGTAGTTTAATGTTTGTTCAGAATGTAATTAACATATCAATTTCTATATATTTTGATTTGAAATTTGCTTAACTTATTTTTAATTTTATTGATGATGCCAGTATATATATACTTAACAGTAATAATAAAAGCTTGAAGAACTCAACGAGTTCGAAATACAGCAATTTCAAGTGTGACTTTATCTGGGTGTTTTATCCTTTTCTACTTTTATTGTTATTGTTAATTTGTTACATTGTTAATAGTGTTACTTTATTTTGATTTTTTATATTATATACATGACATCATCAATAAAAAAGGGCAAATTAAGAAACGAAATGGCATTCTCTTTCAATTTCAAAACACACTCGGATACGGAATTCCTGCACAAGTGAAGAGAAAACTGAAATTGCTTCCTGAGTGTAAAATTAAAAATATATCTTTTGTTCCAGAATTTTAGCACACATATACACACAAAATACTCGTGATTCATGAATTTTTTTCACATAAGGAGAACTGCATAAAATTCACACACATAAATATAAATTCACATCTTAATGCACAATTCTCAAAGTTATTTCAGAGTACAGAGAAAGACCAAATTAAATCGCCTTTTATTTTAAACTAGCTGTCTCAACAATATACTTTCGTTAGCTTTATATGTTAATAGTAGACGATGAAATATTATGAACTGTCTAATAATGATAAGTGATAAGTCTTTATTGATATTGTCATATATATACACGAAATATAGTTTTATTATACATTTAAATGTGAGTGAGTGATTTCGAAGGTGAACTCGCTTGCCGGCCAGGCATTGGAGTTGCGCACACGGGTGGTAGAGGGCAGTGGTATAGTCTATTTGTTACGCCTGGACCGAGAATCGACGGAAAACATTACGCTGAATGATGAAGGTGAAGATGGGAATGAAATTGTGCAGCAACTGTGGAAACAGTGGTGGGAAAATCAAAGTACCGGGAGAACATCTGTCCAGGCACCCGCCGATTTCATCGCCAGAAATACCACTTATGATTCTGGGATTGAACCCGGGATTTAACGGAGGGACGTGAGTACTCTAAACATTTGACCACGGCGCAGACATTTAAATGATTTACACACACACACGCGCGGGCTTTTAGACCGCCTGCTTGATCTAGCGGTTAAGGTTGTTGACTGCAGTCCGAGGGGTCCCGGGTTCAACTACCGGTACCTTCTTAGACATTTTCTAAGTTAGGAAGGGCAATTGGGAAGCTACCTGATAGAGAGGTAAGTGAACTCTGACAAATTGTCCGCGTAATGACGACCGGTGAAATGCAGTGTGCTGATACCGTGCTCTTCTGCAATATTGCAATTTACCAGTGATGCTACAAGACGGAGGTAGGGGACGCAGCGGTCCCTGTAGTAGGCCAAAAACCAGTAGGGTCTAAAAAGGCTTTAAGGAAAACATAATTTTAAAATTAGCACATTTTGAAAGATAACTGCACAGAAGCAAAAATGAACAAAAAATAATCAACATGAAGAAATCTTTGCATAACAACATAGACCATTTTGGGGTGAAGAAGTCATTAATGTAGTCTTTAAAAACAGCATGATGGTAAACTTCCAGACTCCTTGAATTATTGTTATTTAAATTATAACTTAACTTTCGTTATGCTTACATAACTAAATAAAATAATTAAGAATAATTTGAACGAATTTACCATTTTAGCATTCAAAACTTTTGTGGTATTCACAGGACCTGGTATTTGATTTTTGTGGTTTAACATGGTTGACATAGTCCTCAGTGAAATGCGCGCACGTTGGAAATTCTAAAAAATAATTGCAGTTTTACAAAACAGTAGTGGTTTCACTTTCAGCCTTCTTTCGCACTCTTGGCAATCTTGAGTGATCTTATTCTACCAAGTTTCCAAACAAGTTTCAATTGTTATTTATTGTAAGCAACGAGGTTAATTGTAAACCTTGTCACTTTAGCTGCAAGAATTGATTATTGATTGTTTCAGCAAATCTCTGCAAATAAGATTGTGCTGGTGTAAGTGAGGTTAGATCTTGTCCCGGAGTGATCATAAAGAAATGTAAATGACAAAAACAACTCACGATTCTCACCCAGAACTCGCAAGGCATCGTGACTGACTGGACTCGCCCTATCTAACGGTAATATACGCCACTTCCCAAACTTCAATCCCGTATACATTAAGAGCGATGGAACAGATATGTCAACGTCACACACACACACACGCTTTATTACTTATTGTCATGTATATGAAGCGACAGTGATATTGACGTTTACTGGAGACTAATCGTTCGAAGATGAATACAAATAATCATGAGCAAATTTGGGAATTTTCTGTATAAGGTGCAACTTATCATCTCTTACAATGACTAGGAGAAAATATTAAACCTGAGTCCTTGCACCATTCCCTTGAGATCGCAGAGGCCACCTACTGAAGTGTGGATTGCTTCCAGAAAGCCTCTAGCGAGCTCTTTTCTCCCGACTGACAAATTTTCCCATTTTACAATATGAACTTTTCACTTTTATTTTAAACGCGGAGCACTAATTTCCGGCTTTGAGACAATAATAATAAAACGTTACACCAAAATGTCGTTTATTTCTATGGAAATTGCGTAGAAACTTGACTTTTGAGTAATACCAAATCGAAACTATAAATGACTTAAGACAAAATAATTGTAATGTTGCAAGCTACGTTTCTATATTTGACCTATTCTTAAAGCAGAAATGGGTGCAATGTAATGAAGGCAGACGATATTCAACTTGCTTAGTGAATTTAATGCTGCAAAGCAAGTGTTTAACACACAATAGCTGATCTATTTAGCGCTTCAGATGTCCTTATGAGCTACTAAGCAAATGAGTATCGCTGCCTTCCCAATCATTTTCTTGCTACATTCTGTTTCATTATCATTTGCTTCACTTTGGTTAAATGACAGGGCTCCGAAAAGACACGAAAATGATTCACTCTCACCAAGAACGTGGTAAAAATTTTAAATTATAACTTAATAATTTTAACAATTGAATAAAACAACATTAAGTACGGCAGGCTTTCGCGAGTTGTATGAAACGGCTATAACAGAAAACGGTTAGTTCTGGATTTGATGTTATTTCTAATCTCAATTTCTCTAATTTCAATACATATAAAATCGGCAATCAAACCAATGGAGATCCATTACTTTGCAGATGATTGTTTTTAAAAACTAAATAAATTTTACGTTATTTTAAAATGACACTATACACTGGAATTTTTAAAAGAGTGGTGCATTTGCGTTAGAGAACCAAACTACAGTAATCTGGAAAATATATGTTTCGTTAGTTGGGTCAAATGTGCATATCAGCCTATGTAACTTAAGCACTGGTGCTGTTTCCTGTATTACATCCAACCACACAGTCTGTATCAAGGTCCTGTTTCTAGATAAACCTACTGTAAGCAGTTCAGTTTGTTTCTGATAGTAAAAATGATAGTAGTAATGTGTATTTCTACAGCATCCCTCATATGGGCCATTCGACTGCACATGCTATTCACCACACAGACACTTGTAGAAAGAGCATTTGCACTTCAAATAAAATAAATTTACAGTTATTATCAACTTAGCACAAACACGCGCGCGCACACACACACATTTATAAAGTACATAAACGCACACATTTAGATTCAAAGTCCTTCTACTCCAACAAAAGGCCTTCTATTTCACACATTTTGTATAGAAAAGGACCAAACTTTGTCCAGTTGTCTTCCTGTGCAAACTGATCACAATATGCTAACCTATCTTCATTAGATTTAGCAAATTTAGTTCCAATCTCAATCTCCGCTGTAGTGTACTTGGGCAGTTTATTAGAATGTACTGCCAGTTTTCTTGTCTCCGCAAAAATCACGTTTACCACCCAACCTCAATTGTTATTTTAGTGGTCTTCCATATCCGAATCTATTTTTTTTATTGATTTATTTATTTATGAATGCTCTTTAACATCTCAGGTCATCAGTGTCCCATTCAACTCAGGGCGTGAAACGGCCGACAAATTTTGCTCAGAGGGCTCTCTTTCAGGCTTGAGGTTCTTTTTCGTGCCGTAAATGTACGACACGGGACCCACGGCTTTACTTCCCTTCCGAAGGAAGTCATACTTAGGATTTTTACGCCCGAAAAAATCCATCGGTCCTGGCCGGGGTCGAACCCGCGTTCTTGGGTGTAGGAGGCAAGTATGGTAACCACTACACCACCAGGACCGACCCGATCTATTTTGAGAACTAATAGAATATTATATATACAGCTATCTGTCTCATCTACTTTTGAGTTCATTGCCTAAATTAAACGATATTTTCTCTCTGCATTCTGTCTCTATATCCTGTTTCAAAAACATTACCATGAGACGTCTATTTAAGGTGATAACATTGGGTCCAAGGGTGAAATGTTACTTAAAACGAGCTAAAAATAGAAAGTTAGATTTTTCCATTAGTCATATTACTAAAGAATATGAATATTTATTAGGGGAGTACAATACACCCTTGCCCACCACACAAATGCTGGTATCAATCAAATTTTACCACGCTCTGGATAAACTCGAAAAACTGAAAAAGTGATGAAACATTCATTAGACTTAATAATAATAATAATAATAATAATAATAATAATAATAATAATAATAATAATAATAATAATAATAATAATAATAGAAATATAATTTAGAGGGCACCGAAACTATGTGTAGCAGTTGTAGAAACGAACAAGAATATTGTGTCTGTGGCGAGCGATTTGGAAAGGGTTCGGGAGGGGGCTCCACCGGCGTAGGGGTGCTCCATCTGGAGACGTTTTAAGGATCCTATCTGCATTAGCGCGTAAGTCCTGGCCGTCCGGTGTTTTCCCTACCTCATCCCTTCCTCTCGGAGGTGTCTCATTGGGGGGTGTCGGCACGAAGGTCAACCGTGACTCAAGTACTAAAAGTTTCCTCTCGCCCCCACCATCCATCTATGCATGAAATGTTGAAATTAAGGAGCCAAAATGTATATTGGAAAGAAAGTATTCGGAGAGCTTCCAAATTAACAATTTTAAAATTTACAATTCTTTGATTATCCGGGATTTTGGCACACGAAAATATAAATACCTAAGGCAACGTTCTCGAATGCAGTTAGGAATAACACTCTGCATGTTTAGCGGTATTATTATTTTCAAATTTACTGTTGAAATTCCCTTAATTCTGCATTCATTGAAAATGTTAAACTATAGAAATTAATTCTAACATTTAGACATTTATACATGTTGAAACAACAGAATCTTTTCTTAACCCATAAAGCTCCTTAATATTTTAGTTAAGGGGCGCATTAATATGAAAGTTTTAAGCCTGGCTTCTGATATTTTCATCATAATTATCTTTACATTTATGCATATATAACAGAATTGCATGCAACATTATAACAATTAATTGCAAATGTATGCTGAGTTTACCAGTCATGCAAAGTTGTGTAAAATTATTTCCGTTAAAGTGTACGCACGGAATTGTTTCGATTGAAAATATTCAGAGCTTTCTACATCACGTGGTGGAACATAGATATTGCTTTGCATATGACAGATTTTCATTTAGCGTTCACTAAAGGTAATCTCTTTTTAGAAACTTAACCCTTCAGTTAAAAATGTGCAATTTTCACAGTAGAGGATCTTTCCGTGCCGCCGGATATCTGAGCATAACAATGCAGAAGATTTACAATATATTAAACATTCCATAGCATTTAATTTTATATAATTAAACAAGGTATACCTGTAGTTTGAACACAGATCAGAGTTATTTATAAATTTATTTATTTATTTCTCAAATGACAAGTACATTTTTTAAAGAACCATTAACACATTGATCCTGTTGTTTTCCAACACAGCACGGTTTCATTGATGTGCTGGAGGCAGGATTTAAGATGGGCTCGATCCATTTTCTATTCGATGCTGCACATTTTGTAGTTTGAAGACAGCAGGGTGTCAAGGCGTTTGGCAAGAATGTAACAATATAGCCGTTTACATTCTTGGCCCTGCAGGGATGCTTGTTATACTGTTCATCTAATCTTTTATAGCTATTCTGCATCGCACTTCCTGGATATGAAATTCTTTTACGGCCTTCTTCTCATATAACTTAAGGGACTGGGTGATCTAGAAATTTGACTAAGCAAAAAAATTCAGATAATACTGAACAGGCGAGACAAGCGTTAATTCCCCAGAAACCGTGGATGAGAAAGAGCATGATGATGGCGTGGGAGACGGGGTTGGAAGCGAGTACGTCTGACTGGAAGTAGGCTGCGGGGCCGTTGCTCTATGATCCACGTGAATTCGGCTAAAAACCGTAACGAGCAAGAGTGCAGTCCTGATTACCATGCGGGGCACAGTCTCGACCGACCTTCACACGTTCCCCGCCAGTAATTACGGCATACTCTGCGTTGCCACATCTCACGTGTGCATGAAACAAAGAAATCGAGAAAGGAAGGGACGGAACAAAAGAGCAAGAAATAATGGGGTGGGAGTCAGGAAATTAAATAGGAAAGTAAAGGAGAGGAAATGCGAACAACGATAAATGAAAAAGTAAATAAAGTCGTGAATATGAAGAAACACACTGACAACATGGTACATGCTTTTGTTTTGATCATAATCCCTTTAATACCAATCAGCATTGTCCATCAGGCCAGTAAAACATACTCTTAAATCCTTTTAGTAACTTTCTTATCAAGGGACCCGGGATGTATATAAAGCTAGAAAAAACATATATATCCAATATTCTTAAAATATTTCCATTGTATTTTATTCACATTCACATTTTTATCTGTTACTTGTCAAACTTAACTGTTCATTGCTACTGGAACTAAATCAATTTTATAAAAAAATGGATATTACACTAATTAATGAAACGAATTTCATTATACATTTAGCAACATTTTTTTTCATAGACATTTAGAAATAATAAGGTAAAATTTAGTCCACATAGTGAGAACTGAAAGAAAATTCACACACCTATGTTTTTAACTAATGCAATATATTTTATTTTTTGAAAAATTGAATTTTTATCACATAGGCAGAAATATTTAAATTATGTTATACTAATATGTTCTACAGTTATATGTCACTTTTTATTTCAAAGCTTATTTAAACACGATAAAAACATTTCTAAAATTTTTATTTATTTATGCACCTTTCCAGTAAAATATTTCTGTAATTTCAGCAATTATGTAGATTTATTAGATAATTTTTAAAATAAAAACTACCTTGTGTTACTTTAATTAAACTTTTCAGAAACGAACTAGATTTGTCAAAATGTTGAATAAAATCCATTAGAACTTCTTCAGAGTTGTGCAATGTCTAACTGGATGCGTACTCCAAGATTAAATGCCTCCTAATATGTCTCTGTGACATATTCTGGTTGTTTGACGTTGCACTTAACTTTATATTATGTTAACATTCATTCTAACTTAAGAGTAGCGTTTTAAGATGCATTTGTGCATCAGAGAATAAAAAATTCTCATTTTGATTTCCGATTTTTAACGAGACTGAACTGTGAACTTTTTTAAAAATGACCAAAAATAATCCATTTTTGGCAGATTAATTACGTTAATTTCTTATAAAGTCATACAGGAAAGCTATTTTGTTCTACTTTCACTTTAATTGCCTGTCATGCTACTTATATGACTCTATGCAAGGGCAAAGCTTATCTCTTAAATATTAAAGACCTTTTTTCTCAAAACTAGTTTTTCTTGCACACAAGGAAATTCAAACTGTTCCTTGCAGTGGTAAATTTCACCATGAACCTAAAATTTTCAACAGAGGCTCTAGAAACATGAAGGAATATAGTTGTTTACTATAAAATTTAAATAAATAAGGAAAAATGAAATATTCCCTTATATTTAACATTACAACAAAATGTCGCAAAGTAAGAGTGACAAATTTTGTTCTAAATAATGTTATTTTCAAATAAAAATTATGCAGACAAATTGTCTCTATTATGTGATTGAAACATAAATTTTATTTTTTCCCCCAAAACTTTTAAAACTGCACAGCAAGGAGATTTTATTGGATGCTGCATGAAAATTTCAAAATAACTTTTTCTCATATATTTGATGGATTTGTCTGAAATTGCATGATTTAATTTATTACATGCCATTAAGTTATCGTAAAAATGAAACGAGGAGGTAAAAAATGCAGAATTTTTGTTTTCTCAGGTCATCCTCCTTAATACCTAGTTTCAAAACAATGCGCTAACTTTTCGGGGTTAACTCTTGAAAGTTTTATTTCGTGTACTTTAACATTGTCAGTGTAACTGTCAAATGGCTTCTACAGCTCAAGTAGCTGATATATTACACTTGTTTCTTTCACATCCATAATTATTGAAAGGATCTGTTAATTGTCGGTTGGTCTATTTAGGCATAGCAAAGGACAAACATCGAATTCTGCTTGGGGCCTGATAATTGACAAGCATGTATAGTTTTAGTACTTCGGGTAGCGAGGGGTATATAGAGCTGACATTGTGCATAATTTTTAGTCATTTAAATTACAATTCTGAAAATGCATGACAGTAGTCTGTAATATTGACATTTTTAAAATTTAAATTAGTTAGGTTATATCGTCCATTCTTACTATAAATAAATAGAGAAACAAATGTATCATGATAGTCTAATGGTATATAAGAACCACATTTGTATAGATTTAGGATACCAAAAAGCAAATTTGATTAAGAATACGTAATAGCTAATGCTATATTTTCCGATTTTTTCCATTAGCTTCTGCTTCACTAAAGTCAGTATTTCGTTTGCGAATATAATCCGAGTAATAGGTTCCACTTAAAAGCTCTTGTTTCCTCCCTGAAAATTGTTAACAATAAACAAATATTGAAATACGATTACTTTATGTAGTAACAAATTGTACTGTTTTTCAGATAAGTTTAATTTAGCTTTGATAAATTTAGCTTTAATACCATACAATTTTCACACATCGTCCTTTAGCAACATATTTATTGCACGCAAAAGCTAAACTACAATCTCTGCATTACAACACAACACAACTGGATATTTTAAGACTTGCTACAGGCTGTATGATCTCAAGAACACTTGGCGGTTGATGGAAATTTTTAGCTAAATGCTCAACCCCAGTTTGTTACAGGTTTACGACACCCGTACACGAAATGCAGATATATTAGAAACTCCCATGCCCTTGAGGGACTCGAACCCGGCGACCTCCTAAATTGTAGTCGCGTGCAATGCACGGAAGTTCCCAAGGTCAAATTTACACCCTCTAGTCAACTACAAGTTTATATTCCAGCACGTCAACATCAAAGAATATAAAGCGAAGACTATCAGCTGTTGAAAAACTAGTAATACTGCCATACGGCTAAGAAGTTCTGCACAGATATGGTAGTCCATAATGTACTACAGTTATATTTTTATACGAAATCATCAACGTCTAAATGGAGATGGTAAAATTAGTCTGAAGCAACTGTCTACTATTTCACAATAGAGCTCGGTGTATCTCACGAATGCTGCGCATGGTAAAGCAATACTACGATTCTTCAGTTACAAGCCGGACACTTCAAGAAAATGGAGATTTGACAGTGCAACTTAGTTGGTTTAAGTCATTTTGTAATTGTGAGTAGCAGAGCTCAAACACTCGTGCAGCACTAAGAAATTTGATTTTACTTTATACTTGCCAAAAGACTGGGAATTCAAAAATATTATAAGGCGCTTCTGTAAGGGAGAAATCCTTCGTGTTGAAATAATCTCATTTCTGGGACCGTAAATTTGTGGTTCAGGTTCTCTGTGTAAAGTGCTAGTATATTACATTATTTTTTCTGGATGTTAAAAAGTAATAAACTTTCATTTATTTCTTTTGGGGGGGGGGTACAAAAATAAGATTTCACTGACTAATACTTAAAGTTAAGGAACGAACTATGCTGTTAGTTTTAAACCAGCAGTAGCATGTTGTAATGTGGCAGCACAGCCTATTTCGAGCCATGGCCCCGTTTCTAAAACAAGGGAAGTGCAAGGGGTGTCAAACCAATTTCAACTAAACGCAGAAGTATAAAGCGCATAGTCGGATAGATATGCACAACAAATGTTAGCGCCAGAAAGAACCGAGTTCTGTCGATATAATCAATGCAAATTATATGCAAATTATATGCAACTTATATTGGGGTGAAGACATTTTTTCGGCCAGCTATTCGAAATCCGTAGGTTTATTGCTCCATCCCCGCGTCTTAGCCCTGGCCAATACATTGTGTAAATTGTGTTTTATTAAATGTATTTCTATTTATCTTGGGGGGGGGCTGTTTACTGTTTTATATAAAGGTTTTTAACTTTTAATATGTGTAAATCCAAGGCAAGCACAAGTGACATTAATGTTTTATATTACTTTCTTCGTTGAACTTGTCCATTAGATTTGTTTAATTTGTAAATTGAAGGAAAATACGTGTAGGAGTAAAACATTAATATACACTATATTAACGCTTTATGTTACTTTCCTTATTGCACGTTGCCATTATACTTCTTTAATGTATAAATTGAAGGCAAGTACATGCTGATATTAATATTTACTGCACTTGGTTTATTGTTCTTTGCCATTACATTTGTTCATTGTAAAGAAATATTGAATGTACTTTTGGTGAGCACATTGTACCCCAGTTTGTCTCTTTGGTTACAAAAATGCATTGCAATTCTTCTCCCGTAAATGAAACTAACTTACTCGGCCATATTAAGGGTGTTTTCTTCAGTTCGTTTCCTAACTCAAATGGATGCACAGGCATTAACGGAAGGATGCCACATAAGATTATATAAATACTTATGTTAAGGAATAAGATATCTATAGCGCACTGCAATATGTCAATTTGCACTTAAATCGGAAGATTAAGGGGATGGGCCAATGAATACAATAAAATATGTATGTATCAAGGAGGTTTGAGGGAAGGGTTTTCTACAGTGAATAATATATTCATTTAAAAATGCTAATATACACAAATTTAAGAAGAAAGCGGGGTGTTACACAGCTTATTTGTTGATTTTAAAATAGTTTTCGACAGTATTCAGAGAGATGCCCTGTGGGTAAAACTGTGTCAGGAAGGTGTCCCCAGCAAAATGATAAAAACTCTGATGCAGATATACAGCAATGTGAAATACATATTGAAATAGACCAAAGCACTAAACAGCCAGTAGAGGAGTTCATCAGGGATGTATTCTATCTCCGTTATTGTTTAATCCGTTTATAGATGATATCTCGGATGCCCTGTTAGCGGAGGAAATGAATGCCCTGAAGTGGACAGTACATGCATTCCTGTACTTTTGTTGTATGCTGACGATCTAATTATTTTATCTGTAACAAGAAATGGTTTGCAGAAAGACATGCACATCCTAGAAGAGTATTGCCTGAAATAGGGTATGGTAGTAAATGTTAATAAAACCAAAACAATGACTACGTGTATGACAGAGATGTAAAATGGTACTATGGTGCACAAGAAATACAAAATGTTAAACCTTTTTGTTATTTGGGAGTAACCTTTAATATGAATGGGAAATTGAATTAGAACTTTCTGTTATTACTTATAAAGCACAAGGTCAAATAAATGATTGCTACGTGTTCTGACTCGCGTTCCAGATATAGCAGTAGATACACTAGAGAGGATGCACAATGTTAAGATTACATCTATTCTGTTATATGGAGGTGAAATACGGAGACGGGAGAGCTGAACATGTAAGTAATATTCAAGTCAAAATTTGGAAAAGGGTTCTCGGGGTCCCCAAAGGAATGTCAAACAGTGGGGTCACGAGGGAGGATGATTGTTATAGTTAATAGTAAAACAAGGACGGTGAAATAATGACTTAGACTAATGCACGGATACCAGTCCACACTTCGTGCTAAATGCTATACACACCAGATGCAAAATATAACGCCAACGTTTAGGGCTGCAGAGGTGGAAAAAGAATTCAGAATCAGAGTTTTATAACAGTAAAGATAAAACTACATTGGAAGCACCATTTGCTTTATGTTGCTAATATTTGTCCTGCATGCTACCCGATCATGGGCTTATGTGTTAGGTCTAAAATGGACTGTGGGGATCTCTTTGACTTCCCTCCTAATTGAAAGGTACTATATGAATGAAAATGAGAATTTACTTACTACAAAGGGCTAGATGGTCAGCCCATTGTTATTTAGTAGAGAAATGAGATTTCTTGGACATGAAACGGCGGTAATTTTGTCCAAGACCCTTTTCCCAAATATGGAGTTGTTTATTATTCTTTAAATCTACGTCACGGGACCCAAGACTTAGTGTCTTCCGGAGGACTTGAGTTCAGGATTTTTACGTACTGAAAAGTCCATAGACCTCAGCGGAAATCGAAAGTTGAGTATCGAGATGGGACAGTAATTTTTAATATCAAATAAATAGTTAACACATGGATGTCTATTTTTTCAACTATGAAGCTTTCTTAAAAAAACAGAAATGTGTTTTCCCTGGATATGAGAGTCTATAGTCTGCATTCAGTAAGGATTTTAATCTGGTAATAGAGATGCCCATATGTTAGAACGTACTACTTGCGCATTGTTAGTCCACATATGTAGCGTCACATCCGTTGGAGGATGGCGCAAGGGAAAAGGAGTCCTTCCGGAGCCGCCCCTCTCCACGCACCATGACCTTGGGGAATAAGGACTGCTTAAAGAATTGCTGGTTGCGTGCATCAAGTTAATGACATGGAGCCAGAGTCGCCACTCAGAGTAATCGATTACGAGCCAAGAATCTCAACTTAGTGCAGTACGCTTGAATATTCGAGAACCGAGTCATAAAGTTTTGAAGAGCAGCAAAAATGAGAGAGACGTAATACAAGCATATCACATTATATTTAATAGCTTTTCTTTTATTTGGCAATGTTTAGATGCACTAAGAAATGTTAGGATGTATTGTTACTTGCTAGCCTAAATTTTTTAAGTACCATTCTGAAGGAGCAATGGTTAACACTGGCATTTGACATTGCTCTTCATGTACTCTGTACTCTCCTTCAGCTTCTGAGTACATCCCACATTTACTGTTGGCAGTAAAATTTGGCATTAATATTTAGTTCAGTTATAACATTATACACTCTTAGATATGTTATATGCATTTTTAACAGCGTATAATACAATTGCCACTTTCCTTATATTTTCAATAAATTATACGTTATATCCAAATCCTTTTTTTTTTAAAGTAGGAATAAAAATATAAATTTATTGCTTTATTTCAGTAAGAATAACTCCTGAAAGAAAGAACTTTTTCCATATCTACGTGACAAAGAAAGCTAATTCTTAGATATGGCAATATGCCCATTCCGAAAATCACAGTGGATTTTTTATGGTCTCACTTTCAAAAGAGATAAAAAATAAAAATTATATACTTGCCATATTTATTATATTTAGTTTATTTGACAGCGCTCTTTTAACATCTTTGATCATTAACATCCCATTCAATTCAGGGCGTGAAACGGTCGACAACTTTTGCCCAGAGGCCTCTTCTTTCACGCTTTAGGTTTTTTTATGTGCCGTATATGTACGACAGCTTTTGATTCCTTTTGAAGGAAACTGTACATATATTTGCCGTAAGAATTAAAAATAACTTAATGGATTTATTGATTTACAAGATATTTAATATTGGTAGTAATCACAGGATTACTATAAGCAAACAACACAATAAAATTTACTTACAAATAAGCAATGAAGTACAATGCATAAAGGGATAGCCGAGGTCGTTAAGAAGCGGATTCGCGAGCGGGAGGTCTGGGGTTCGATTTCCACCAGGACCATCCTCCCTGAATGAGGTTTTTCCAGGCTTTTTTCAGTCAAATGCCGGGGAGGCACCTAAATGAGACCTGGAATGCTTCCTTACTTAAAAAAATCCTTTCCCAACTTATCATTTCATGTATCTTCAGTGTTCACAGCCTGTGGTGCCTCAGCAGTAAAAACGGACGTTAAACACTGTTAAAATAAAAAATTCATAAGTCCTACCAAAATAAGAAACCAGAACTTCCATTAGGACTTATAATGAATGTTATTATTTTAAACGTATTTAATTATGTTTGTACTTATAAAGAAACTATTTACTTTAAAAAAACGCACGAGATATCATTAGATAGGAAAACTCTCCCACCTCTGCCTCAAAATTTGCCGAGTTGCAACTGCCCCAGTTGTCACTTTAAACATTTAGAAATACTTGTAATGTAAGTAAATTTGGAAACACTTCTCATACATTGATATCTCATGCGTTTTCCTATAGTAAATACAATGAGAACATTTGAGTTACGGCCCACTTGAGGCGCAACCTAAAAAAGGGAGACGGTCGTCGCGTGTTAAATTAAATTTTCATTTTAATATTTATATTTTTAATGAAAGCTGAAAATGATGCCCCTCAGCGACAATACATTGGCGGCATCTGCGTAAGAAAGCCCTATATTTCATCTACTCTCTTTGGTAAGAACACAGTGGTACGGAACACATTTCCTGTTTATCATAACTTTTTAATAGTTTAGCGAACAGTTTCTCTTCACGAAAACAATTGTCCAAATACTTTCTTACGAATCGTCTTATATGTATCATACATAAAAAGTTCTTCAAGACTATGTAGTGGCACCGAGTAACATACGAACGCATAACCACTTGCTGACAAAGCCTACCTGAAACTAACTAGAAGGTGATGCCTGCACATGATTTATACAGCCTTGACGACTGGTTTTTCCCAGTACGCAACCGTTCTGCTGGCTCGTAGATCAAATAACCTAATTGTAATTCCTTTATAATAAGTAATCAAAGTTGTTTTATTCAGTTAGAACGTTTATATAGTAAGTTTGGAGGTTTTTCTGTCTATAATTTATAACAAGCCTATAGCATATAAAAATACAATACATATTTAAATCTATTTCAATCTATAAAATACATTTAATTTTTTTTATGAATTTATGACCAAAATAATTTCTTTGCTATCCTTTGTACCAGTGTGAGACATTCTTTGGTTATTTTAGAAAGAAAAAGTTTAATTTATTTTAATTTAATAACATTAAAAGTCAAATTAATATTTAAGCGCCCAATTTCAATATAAAATTAAAGATCATGTAACACATTTTAATACAGTTAAAGTTAAAGTTTAAAGGTTAAAGTTAGTCTATATACAAGAGTACCATGTTGATCATTTCTATATGAATAAATTTATAACTCAATAAACATTTACGTTAATGTAAATAAGAAATTCATGTTGACTACAAATTAATTTTTATTTCATCAATAGCAAATAAAAAGCACCACTAGCACTGATGAACCGTACAGTTAGACTTCAATATCGAACCATATTAATTTTCTACGGATAAAAAAAAAAAAGAGAGAGAGAGAGAGAATTATATATTGATACGGCTTTGAGTGTGTGCACTGTTGCGATGCTTGAAAAGAAGTGAACTTAATGGTTTCTTTTGCAGTCTTAAATTTAGAGGCACTACCCGACTATCCTATGAGACTATGACTTCGGTTCATTTCGGAAAATATTAATAAAATATTAAAAGTCAGTTAATGAACTACGATAACATAATTACAGCCTCATGTTCCATTGTTTCTGTAGCTTATATATTAAAAAAAAAACTTTATTTTAGTCTTGAAAACTAAATAATTGCCTCTTGAATATCTATATCTTGGTCCTTAGATGTATATTTCACTTTATCGATGCTTAACTGACATTTATTGCAGTGGACCACCTCTTAAGGCCGCATCCAAAGTTTGGTGTAAGAAAGCAAGTATTAAACTGTGTATAATGATCTTGACGCCAAGGATAACATCCTCATTTGAGGAACATGTTTTACCACCGAGCCAAAATGTTGGAGAATAGAAGAAGTTACTAGGGAGTAAGTTGGGGGATTAGGGTGGAAGAGAAATCAATTCGAGGCACAGTTCCTGCATACGCAACTCCTTCTTGTGCTGGCAGAGCTCTTTATTGTGTGTCAAACTTAAATGACTCCTTTTTCTACAGTTCATCTTTCTAACGTTTCAAAATTCTGTATAACAGTTGCCTGTTATTATTTTAACGTTTTTCTAACTGTCTACCATAAATACTGTATCAGTAACTTCCCAAAATGACTTTAGCGGTTTCGTCACTGTTCACTGCTTTGATCGTCGTTTCAGATCAGCGGAGCCAAGTTAAGTTCAATGTCACGAATTGTTGCATTAAAGTCCAGTAGATTTCTATTAAATATTCCGAAACAATGCACTGAAATGAGCGATTTAGATCCATAGTTGACAATCGTACAGAATATTGCCTACTCGCTCAGATGAGATATTTGTTGTGAAACTATCTTGCGCACTTTCACTTTATCGTAGAGAGTTACAAGATATTTCTTTCCAACATCGATGCCACTTCACAAATTCACCCACAATTTCGTGGATACTGTTCTTACTAAGCGAACCCCGTATGTGTACTATTAATGAATCTGCAACAGTACTGCTGCCTGCATGAACAGAAAGAAATCTGCGCCCAAAGACGACTTAAAGGAGTCCACAATTAAGGCACCGTAGGTAAATAAAGAGCAAAGGCGCGCGGACAATATAACGCACTACTGTGGTAGTTTATTGTTTATAAAAGAATCAAACAAGTTGCAACTCCACCCTCCTTACGCGGGCGGGATTCCATTGTAGAACTAACTTAAAAAGTTGTGATTGCCCTACCTGCTTTTCGTTTAAATATTTCGATATTTTGGTGGACTTTGGTAAAAGTTTTAAAGTCAGCAATACATTGTTTACAGATAGAGGTGTAGGATAAGCCTTGTGTGACTAAGAAGTAAAGTTCATATAGAAGTTAACGCAGCATAAGAGATAAAGATTAGTTCCTTTCCCTTTAGAATGCCGAAGAAATCTAGTAAGGCTGATACATTACGAAAGTATGTTTGTCAGTATGGAACAATTGCATTTTATGTATATTTTATGTTTTTTGTCCATGGTGAATATTATATGTAATATTAGAAAACACATATGCAGCTATAAACAAGCTCGCTTGTTAATAGAAAATAGTTAGACGGTGAAACACGAGTCCCCCATATAGTTTTTTGGTCAATATAAATAATTTGAATACATATGAGAATTAATTGCAACTGAAACGAGGGAATTCACTAAATGAATACAGTGAGAATAAAATAAATAAACAAATAACACCTAATTATGTCCGAAAATAATGCGCGTTTAAACCCCCTATTTTATATAGGATGTTAATGAAAAACACAAAAATATTTTCACTGTGTGTAGAAGGGTCTTTAGAGAAATGATTTGAGATGGGAAAACTAGGGTCACAGATGTAAAAATGGTGAAGTAATGTGCTGATGAATAAATAGTAATTTGATACTCAGAAAGTCATACTAAAGCTAAAGAGGATTAAACATTGAATAAAATGACTTCACGGCTCCTTAGCAATCGAAATAAACCTGATTGATAAGAGCCTGTGTGCAGCGTTTTCAAAATTAGCATTAAAATAAACTGCGAAATTTTAGGCTAAGCACACGATTGCACGCCACTGCGTTGATGTGCTAATTAATAGGATTTAAGTTGTTGAAAACAAAGTGGTTTACGTTTTCCTGTTGTTGAGAGATATCTGTCAATTGTTTCATGCAACAGTTGTTTGTTTGTTACCAAAGATATAAGATAAAATAACTCATCAAATAAATTACAAATTGAACGGTTACAGGTTTTCTGGACTTCCCGACATGCACCTGGTTAATGAGGAAACAAGAATATGTGATGCAAGAGCATGGGATCCACAGAGAAAGATTCCCTAATAGAAGTCATTTCATTTCAAGCGTCAACTGGAGTGCTTTAAGGTAAACATTTAGCAAATTATAGCATGACTTTTTAGAAGAATAAACGACTAATCTGAGATTGTTCAACAATGCGGAAGATATTCGTACTACGTATTTATGACAAACACAGAATTAACTGAGCAACGAGTTTGAAAATGAGAACGTTTGCATTTCAATCAATTAAGCACAGATTTCATGGACTGTCGCTGTCAATGTGAATGCAGAAGTTGCTGGTAAACCCCAACTTATAATATAAAAGTCATTAGATCCTGCTAATTACTCTTCATTATGTGAGTTTTTTAACAGAAATTTAATCATCTTTTGCGAAGTATACAAATGAAATGCTATTTGTTACGGATGCTGCAACTTATATGGTGAACTCAGCATATCATGAGTGTTTTAAAGAGTAGATGATCATTATTATTTAACGGGCGCACAACTGCTCAGGTCATTAGCGCCCATTTAAAGAGTAGTAACCCAATATGATACACAAGCTATTGAAGTGAAGAACAATTTCCTGATGTCGACAGGCTTACACCATGCGATCAGTTTTGTTTTGCCTATGGGAGAGCGTGCCGCTCGTTAGCAGTCTGGGTGATTAGCGGGAGGGTAAAACAATAAAGTAAACCAACCATACAACAATACACAAGCTACTTTAAGAGCCTCATTACTCAAATTATCAAATGAGGTGTTGACACTGCCCGCATTCATTCTTTACATCTTTTTGGCGTCGCTTTAGCAAATTGTTCATCAATAGCTGTAGTTCATTTTGAGAAATCCGGACAATTTCATGACGAACATTATCTTTTAATTTTAATTTTTGTGCGGATTTGTCTTTTACACGGCATTTTTAAATTTATTCCGGAGATAATTGCACACTGTAAAATCGGGGGTCCGAGGAAGTCACAAATCGCTACTAATAGCTCTGTCTTGTAGAAGCACATTATGAATTGATCTCAAGAAATTATTCGCAGTGTAGCATTGACAGAGTTGTGCTGAAAAAATGCAAGATCACGCTCACTATCGGTTAATTCCTTGAAGAAAAAAAAAAAAAGAAAAGGATTAATATGATATTCACATAAGAATCAACTGTATGCTCAAAAAATAATGTATAATTCTTTCACCACTGAGTTAACACACAAGAATCATACATAAAGACAATCTATCTGTTGTAAACACACGAGGCATAATACGCTTTATATATACTATCGAATTAAAAAACGAACAACACACAGCCAGGAACAGCTGCGCTACGACTGCGACAGTCACGAAGGTCAACAAGTAAGCAAGAAGGCTTGCTACCCACTCTACGGCGCGGCAAACGTGTGGGATTTGTCCATAGGAAACAACCCGCACCGCGGGGAAAGCATAATTGATCGCACGGTAATAATGATAGAAAGTATTTTTAAGGCACCACATCGAATTTCCGAATCCTAGAGTACCTCTTCCTCATCTCCAGTTGTTTACATAAAACATAAAGTAGCAGAAGTAATACAATTTTCCTTTTGCGAGTAATTTCTTATTCATCAACTGTAAACAGACTCGATCCTGTCACTGTGTGCTGTGTGATAGGCGTACTCTACAGCTCTGCTTTGTAAACATATACATATTATTTCGCATTGCTGACTTTTTCCTAAGGATGCTTATTAGATTGCTCCTAATGCATCATGGGAAATAACTAAAAGTAAGCAGTTGCGTCACGCTAACCGGCGGTCACAAGATGACTTAAGAGGCACTTTACGGTGTGAAATTTCATTGATACCTGTTAATGTATATGACAGGCAAGGCGTAACTGAACCCTGCATTCGAAAAAGCGACGATGCTTAGATGGAGCCTGAAATAAAAGAATGACTTTTAAGGGGAGGGTTCCAACATGGCACTGGTACAAGAAAAGAACAATAATTAAATGTTCAAAGTACATCTAAACAAAGAAGCAAAAGAAGTGCCGAGAGAGAGAGAGAAAAAAGAAGAAATAGTGTTCCACAGAAGATAGATTAAAAAAGCAATTGTAGCACAAGCGAATAGAAGGAAGGAAGATAATGAGGAGCGAATGAAAAATATTCTGGTTGTTTAGACTTTCTTTCAGATGCAGAGAGAAAAAATATAAGATGTTCCCTCTTTCCGTGAAACAAAGTAGAGGAGTAGCTCAATGGAAAAACAGAACGTAAATATCATCTTCCGGCTTTAAATCATAACCGGTCATAAGAGCCTAAGATATGCAATTAAAGAATATAACACATGACTAGGGAAACGGGATCTTTAACCCTCTAGCAGTAATTGCAATGCGATTTAAATAATGCACATCAGTTATTGCCAAACTTTTCCCACTCCGTTCATAAACAGATCGCAAAGACAATTAACAATAAGGCAAATACCTTAAAAATTACCCCGCAAAATGGACGCAACAACGTTTAAAATATTCAAACTATATAAGTTCAAATAATAATTATTCCTTTTTTTACATTTAAAATTAAGCCCGAAATTAAATGGGTTAAATGTTTTTGGATATCTCTCCTCCTCATGGGGTTCGTGAAGGTAGTTCTCCAGGGTAGTGTTCTGGGTCCCTTTCTGTTTTTATATACATCAATGACATATTTCATAGTAAACACCATCTCTACACCGACGACTTACACCTTTACTTACACACTCGAACTAACGACATTAGTGACGCAATCACGGACATCAACCAGCATCTTCACTTCGCTCATTCATGGACGCATAATCTGCGCCTTGGTCTTAAACCCTTAAAATTGCAGACAATGGTAGTGGGATACCAGCGATTCTGGTATCATAAACATAGGTAATATTCCTCCCATTAATATCAGCCAAACTGTATTTTCCTTCACTGGTGCTGCGAAAAAACTTTGGAATTATTATACAGTGTAGTCTTTGTTGGGAAAGCCATGTTACTGAAACCTGCAGAAAGGTAAGTTTTCTAATTCACACCTTTGAAAGATGAAATGTGCTCCCTACCCAGAATCTTAAAAACATTCTTGGTGGAATCGCTAATGATGCCTCATTTCGACTACTGCGATTTCCTGTCAACATACCTCTAACCTAACGTAAACACTACAGCGTATTCATCATACAACATCCTCCCTCGATATGCCGTCTCGGTTCCGCTTGAAAGACGGAAGAAATATTCATGATCTCACGCTACTTTTCAAAATTATTCACATTCTCCTTCTTATATCTTCTAGTTTTCAAAATTTATCTTCCTTTCACAACCATTGTACCGAACATCACTCATCATTCACTGTAACCATTACCCGTCTCTGGAGTACATTGCCACAGATTGTCAGAAACTGCCAAACTTTAGAAACATAATATTATTATAAATAATAGATTACCTTAACTTTAGATTCCTTATGTTGCTATACAGATATTTAGTTGTCCTATTCTGCTGTAGAATTTTTCATTCTATTATTGTTATTATTATCACGAATCTTCCTATCTAATTTATAGTTTTGTAAGTGTTTTAAATTTTTTATGTTCACTAGTATTTATTTCAACTCTCATGATTTACATAGGTTTCTATGATCACGAACTGCCTTAATTACTACTTGTTCTATTATTTATTGATGCTATTTTCATTTGTCTTCCCCTTACGTTAATATTTTTCCATTATCCATTTTCATTTCCCAAGTTTATGTATTACCATACATTTATTTATCTGTTTCATGTCGTACATATGTGTACGAATATTTTCTGTTACTGTTTTTGTTATAGTTGTGAACTATCACTGAAAGTTGGCAATTATTATTAGATTGGTAGAGCGGAAGAGAAATTGTCGGAAATACGCAGGATGTTCGCAAACTACAGTTTGGGAAACAGTGATATACATTGTGGATTTAAAATAGTGTTTCTCTTAAATATTATTTTTGCCTTTATTTCCATCTTGACGTAGTTGCAAATGTTACAAGAAAGGTAAAATAGTAAATACTACTGTTAATTTTTTTTAACTATTTTCAGATACTTGAAGAGCGGCGGCGAATTTTACAATATGTTCCATTAATACATTGCAGGCTATAAGATTTTAGTAAGTTTATTACGACATGATTAAGGGGCGAATTATTTAAATGTTTGGTTTAGAAGGTGGATTTATTCGTAATTTAAAGCAGATAATTTAAATAAAAGTTGCATTTGAATAACGAAGGAAAATATTTTATTAAACTGTGCAAGACCTACATATTTTTTGTATGCTGCACAGAATAAGAAACTGATGAAAAGCGAACTTTTTTAACATTACATTAGCAAGAAATAAAAAGGAATATGTCAATGTATTTATCGTCCTTTTCCATTTTCCGAATACACAATAGAGTAATTATATTTTGTAGACACAGTTGAATGTTCTAATTAAATAATTATTTTGTGCATAACAGTATTTGCAAAAATACTCTATTGTTTACAAATGTGTAAAATATGAGTGTTATATTTTTCAATGCATCAATGCATTAATCAGCAAAGCTTAAAATAGAACCAGCCTTATAGGGAACTAAAGCACTTGCCCGCCCTCCTACGTCATTACTATATGTTCGCTTGCTTAACTAAATGAGGACTAATGAATAAGAACAAAAACAAAATGCTCAGAAATAAAAAGGTGAAAATGCATTAAAACATAAGGTATTTTGGGTAATTGGTTATCCTAGGAAAGTAATGGTTATATTGGTTCACGCTAAGGCCCGATAGGCGGTGTATTACTTAATATACGAGGACGTTCAATAAGGAATGATCATCAAATTTGTACAGACATAATTTCTTGCGCTAAAATTAACATTGCAATATTTTGTCAGCTTAATGCGTAATGTACATAAAGTACTCGTTTCATTGTTGTGAGATGTGTGAAAGTTGAGACATGTTCAGTTCCACCTACAGCAAAATGGAAGTGACACGTGGCGAACAGTATGATGCTCTGAAATGTTGCCTTTTTCTCAACAAATCTTCAGCTGAGGCCTATGCAATGCTATAGGAGGATAATTGAAAGTTTGTTTTTCACTGTAGAGCAGTTCGAAGGTGGTTAAAATGTTTAAAGAGCGGAGAAATAAATTTCAAAGAAGGCGTACTCAGTGCTCCAGTTGTTTGTGTTCTAACATCGCTGCTCTAGTGAAAGATGATATTCGAAAAACAATAAGAACACATTCAGAGACCCTGAAAAATTTCACTGGGTTCCACTCACACGTTGTAACCAAATTGTTGCACATAAGACGTGTTTGTGTATGTGGGTTCAAAGACTGCTGATTCCCGAACAAGCGGATATTTGTATAAGTTTTGCATGATGTTGAAGATGATGTTACAAGAAGATGCGGAGTTACACTCAAAGGAAATCACTCTTGATTAAATTTTGGTATCATTTAGAACCTGAGAGCTAACAGAAAAGCTCTGTGTTGCATCATCATCATCATCATCATCATCATAATCATCATCATCAATACTTTAAAAAACCATGCACCAAGCTGGATGATGCAGCACGATAATGTACAGCCACATATTGCAAATGTTTTTGCTGAATAACTCACAATGATTGTAAAGTCTGTCACTCACCCTCCATGCGGTCCAAATTTAGCCCCATGTGACTTTTTCCTTTTTCCCAAGTTGAGAAACGCCTTCATGGGAGACATATTCCATCATCAGAAGTAATGGTGAAGGCTGTGGAGACGATTCTGAAGGACCTGTCTAAAATGGTTTCCAGCATGTCTTTGAAGACTGGCAGAAACGAAAAACGCTGGGACAGCTGCATTGTGTCCAAAGGGAACTACTTTAAGAAAGATCATCAAAATTGTGTTAATGAGTGAAGATATGTTGTCAAAAAAATTATGAGCATTTTTTATTGAAGGTCCTTGTACATGTTACATTAGCATTAACATGTCTGTATCAAACCGGAAGGAATATGTGCTTTATTTATTTAAAATTTGTAACCATACGCTGCTTTTTAATGCGTAGGCAAGGCAAAGAGAGCACCTTAGCTACCGGCAAGTTAGACTTGGCTTTTAATTGCTCGTTTGGAATGTCGCTGCCTGATGCATGAATCCAATTTTCTTCCATTTTATCTTTTTACACGATTCACACGACTTTCTTAAACATTAATATTTGGTGTAAATAAATAATATAAACAAATAAATAGAATTAATTTGAATTAAACGAGTTAGAGAATTTATATTTCAGTTTTACTAATTTCAGGAACCTGATTGCTATGCTCCTAAAATAAACAAATACCTACACATGTCTTTCATTCAGGTTAGGAGTTGGCATTAATTGAATATAAAGTATAAATCGTATTCAGCACAACAGAACAAAACGATGCATTAACTACACTTGCTATTTATTGGTTTGTGAACATTAAACGTTTTATATTGTATCACAACGACGGCATGCTGTAAAAATAATAATCGCTTTACGTTCGGAGGTAGTTATTACAACATTGAACATTTCTTAACGATCAATGTTGCATTACTACCGCATTTGTGAAGCAACGGTTCCATTATGCCATCATTGTACTTTCAATATTCCACTAGTTGCTTTTACACACAAGAGATGGGGTTTCTTGTTGTCATGACGCATAGGATTTGTTTTGACTTATGATTAGGTATGCAGTATTTCAATCCCAAACAGATTTTCCAGTATATTAGTTTTACAATTATTGTTAAAAGTAGAGAAATTATCCCACGTAATAACTTTTTATTAATATGTATATATTTTATTGTTGCTCAAATTTGAAGAGAGATAGACACTCATTTATACACTCCGTTTTGGTTAGTAAATAACACATTTATCTACATTATTTGCGCCAATGCACAAATAATTATCCTAAAATATATTTATTTTGCTTTTATTAAATAAAAACATCCAAGAATAGAAATTGTACAGTAACACTTTAAGAGTTTATTATATAATGAATTTTATTTAACATGCTATTTTAAAAATTGCACGAAGCAATGTAACAGTCATACTTTTATGTGTCATTTTGTCAGAAAGTGCATTTTTATTACGTTAAAAATTACATTAAAATTAACTCAAGAATACACATTTCAACAATCTAAATATTTTAAAATATAAAAATTAGTATTATTTAGTTGTTGTTTGGGAATATTAACATAACATATAACACGTTTTTAGTATCACAGTTAATTGTAATGCATTTTATATGACTTATTAGAAGTTGCACCTTAACAAAAGCCTCTTGGTTTAATTCACAGGGCTTCCTTACACTTAACTCAAGCACTAATATTCTGACTGAAAACGCTCTATAATAGAACGTACGGTTCCAGATAGTTTCCTGCCTAGCTACTTTACTTTACTTTACTTTGTTTTACTTTACTTTATATTTTGTTTTGTTTATATATCATTTTCTTTACATTAATGTTTTATTCTCAGTTTAATCAGCTATCCATATGAAATGTTGCAGTTTACTTCTGTAGTTCGTATCTGTAAAACAATGCAGAAACTGTAATTATTAAGAAAACTAGTATATTTGTATATTATTTTTAAACGTCTGATGTATAAAATGAATTAGAATAAGCGATAAAATAATATAATGAACATGTCATATATTTAATGTTCCTCTTAGAGGTATTAAAAATGCTCACCGTTAAAAATAGAAGAAAATAGGTTATGATTTGCATCTTACAAGATACAGAAACCCTTCAGCTTTACACAACAATGCAATGATGTGCAGAACATGTGTCTACGTGATCAAGCATATATGTACTAAAGTTTAATATGAGAGCAAACCTGGCGCTACCTATTAAGTAGAGCAACAGGCCGCCACAGAAAACACTTTCATTGCGTGCTGCGGTTAGCAGTACAGAAATCTGTTATGCGCGTAAAAGGTCATTTTTGCTGTGATTGGATCGAGTGTCTGCTGGGCACCTGGAGGCGCACACATCGAGTTGCATTGACGATTCTCTTAAGCTTGGAGAGTTTATACATCAAGCTATATACAAAAAATATGTTAATGGACCATTGCTTACATTTCAAATGCAAATTATTTCTCGATAGCTCTAAGTGGAACATTCTGTATTTTTTAAAATAGATCTATACTAATTTTATAATTTCGTTTGCATATTTTGTGTAACGAGTTAATGCTCTTTAAATTATTAGTCTGTTATATTTATTTACCAGTGCTAAAACAAAAGACAGTAATGCAAGTCACGGAAATGCTGCCCTTGTTCACCAAGAGAAAACACACACACAAATATATATATATATGAGAGAGAGAGCTCAGGTTAAGCCTTCTGAGATTCTACGGAATATTCAAGCCATCTGTTTTGAACAACCACGGCATAGAGAATGATAAGAAAAACTAGCATTTATTGCTGAAGCCTTCTAGTAAATCCTGAATTGAGTTAATAAATGTTTGAGCATTGAAAATTTGCTGTGCTAGAGTATAAAACAGGGTATTAAAGGGAAGTTTCCTCTTTTTTCCTTTTTCAGTTAAAATCTATACTTATGGATCTTGAGTGCAGGTGAAGTACCAAAGGACTGAATGTTGTGGTTTAAGATCCATCCGTACGTTATTTACTGCCTGATGTAGTACCTGCGACCTTTATTTCCTTTCTGCTCCTCCGTTTTTAATTTGAGCGAAACTTATGTTTTTCCAGCCGCATCGAGGAAGTGGAGTGCATATCGAAAGAAAGAGTACAGGTAAAAGAGGTGGCAAGAAATAAAATGAACAAATAGAAACGAGCAATTGAAGTTAAAAGTATATATAACGAAGGAACAGAATAAATAAAAATGAAGCAGAAAACGCTTCTATTTATCTCATAAGTGTTTAACTGAACTTTTTCATTCCTAATATTAAATTAGGTTTATGTACTCCTGCTTATTTTTCTTTTACATTTTACACATAACTTGGTGTTGTGAACGTTGCCAACCTCTCCAATTATATGATAAGCAAACTTAGGTAGGTAAATTAAGGCTTTAATGTTGTCATTTTTATTTCAGTGATTCAATACTATGGCATTTGGCTATGCTTTAACGTTTAGATGGATGTGCAAAAATAAGTGATGGAACATTTTATGCCATGGACTCGACGTTGTCTTAGCATCAACCATACAGTATAGCTGAACCTGAAATCTGTTTAACGATCCAATGTAAACAACAGAGATTTCTAGCATACAGCCACAAACACTAGCTCTGTCCTCTGAAGTCATGTACATTAGCTCGATTTATTCATATGATGATATCTTGTTTCCAATGGAATTATTCTATGACCCTTTCCCAATATGGAAGCTAAGTTGCCCTAGCATCAACCATAGAATATAACTGACTCTGAACTCAGCCAAGCGTTTGGATGTAAACAACAGCTGATTTCTGGCATGCAATCACATACTTTAACTCCTTCCCTCTGGCATGACGTACACTAACTAGCGTCAGGCTTATGGCGATATCTAATTTCCGAAGGAATTGTTACATGTCTAGTCATTAAATATTTTGTTAGTTAAAAGTATCACCCTCAAGTTTTCTGAAACGCTGTATATGTTTTCCCCAAAATTTAGTTAGATTTCCGGAATATAAAATTGTTTCTGAGAAGTCAATTAATACCTATATATTTTATACGAGGCCAATAAGACAGCCTATTTTATTTATTGTATAAATATGTACGTTTTATATTTAATAGATGAAATGAAAAGGAAAAGGCGAGTGTCTTTATAAAGAAAATATATTGGACACATGTGCTACTTAAAAGGGCATATTGAAATGCAGAATATGCCGTTTTTCTGTGCTATTTTCGTCGTTTTTGCATTTGAAAATGTATTATTACCAAATGATTGACATAAGGCAGGTTAAGCAAAGCAAAATTATGCCAATTCATGATAAAAATAGACATAGAAAATTTATTAACATCACTTATCATTTATTCGTATAACCAGGTTACTTAGCGAGTCCACAAGGAAGTGTATGTACACAATGGAAATGCTCATGTTTGTTACATTTAAACATTTCAATTTTTACCAACAACTCATAAGAGTACTGTATTATTTTCAAGTTAATAAATTATAATACACTTCTATATAATTACTAAAGCTCAAAGCATTAAAATATTACTAAGATAATTTAATACAATTTTCTTTACCCACTGCTCCGTCCTGAGTGAAAACTTCAGTCTAGTGACTTAGCCCTAAGGAATTAGAGTCCGTATCTACTTCCGTAGCTGCGGCTAAAGGTACCCAACACATACATGCAGTAGTTTAAAAAGCACAAAAAATACTTAATTTGATTGTTAGCGTAGAACAGAACCAGGTGCCTAGAAAAAACACCCCTCATGCTTAAAAAAAAAAACATCTTTGTCCCATTCTTTCACTTTTGTCTTCAGAAAAATTGGCTAAACCTCTGAAGTGGGCAATTCATTTTAGGACAACGCACGGCCGCCCCATATAATGAACGGCTTCAACTCTATTATTTGCGGTGGTTACCCAGAGACCTAACTCCATCCCTTCATCGACTCTCGCTCAACAGGTTGGTCGCATCTCAGGCTCTGGAAAGTGGCGCCATTGCCTTGGGAAAAATTAAAATCACCAGACTTATTGCACAGATACACTGGCAAACCGGTATTCCATCGTCTGCCATTATTATGTTATTAATGGTTGTTGAAGAAATGTACAAACAATACTAATAAAGGAAAGACATTACCAACAGAAAATACCTGACACTTGTGGACCTCTCCAAGAAGAAGCAGAAGGTTTACACATGACCCCCAGTGACCCATGCGGAAGTGGATTCTTCAAGACAAAATGCCATTCTTTACACTTTACTTCAGTTCTATCCTCTCCAGCGCTTCTTCTTAACTCTTGCATTTTTACAGCTCAGTTTATTTCATATTTCCCGATAGTATTTATTTTTCCTCTTATTTTTCTACCGATTTTATATCTGAAATCTTGTTATAAACTTGCTTTTCATCTCATTATGAGTAAAAAGCAAACAAAAAAAACAAACAAATAAAAATAACAATAAAATATATTCTGATTCCTTTAGATTCTAATGCTTATATTAATATATTTTTTTCGTGTTTGTACCGATGAAATCCAAAGGTATTCTGAACTACAGGCTTAAAAGAAATTCCTTTTTCCTTTTTTTCTTTCCTCACAGTCCTGATACACGTCCATGCGGTGTTGTTGAGGAGAGTATTCTACAAAATGTTTTAATTTTTGTTTTCGTTGATTTTCCTAAATGTCTTGTTTTATCATATTCATGGTTACGTTTCCTAAAGAAACTCCCCTTTTTAAATTCAGTTTTTCTTTTGATATGTTTATTATAATTATCTACTGCCATTTTATCATTAGTCCTTTTTCAGTTCAGCATTCGCCATATTTTTGTATTTAGTCATATTGTTAGTTTTTTCTAATCTCATTTTTTCCACTAATAGAGACGTGCCGCTTGAATATTTTAAATTATTCACGTTCCTTAAGCTGATTTAATTTCCTCTCTCTGATTTTAGAATGTAATGTACTTTGGAAATATATAAACAAATGTATGCTATTTTGCAATTACGATGCATCGGTTTCTAATCTGAACGATTGTGGTGTTAATTTTATGATTGGACTTAAACGGCCCTAATCCCATATTTTCTAAAAATGTCCATTATTTATTATGAGTTAGGGAATCAAATCTGCTTTTATAATCTATAACATACGCCTTCCTTGTATTTCTTTTATTCTTCCAATTTATATTAGCATTATATGAGTTTGGCTGAATTATTTTTAACGCGTGCTCGGCATTCAATGTGTCTAGTAGCCGCCATCATTCCAAATCCAAGAAACGTTTTCCTTTAACCTTTTTGTAAGCTAAGTATAATACAAAAGATAGCAAAACTTCTCAAACAGAAATTTGCAGCATCTAGAGCTACGGATGTGAGCAAAATATAATTTGTTTAATTGATGAAAACCTGGAAGTACTTTACTAAATTTTGAATGTATTTTTAATATGAAATGAAGACTTTAGTCCCGAATTTAATAAGTAAATTAATATTTCTATCACACTCGAACTCTAAAACCACTTACAGTGAAATTAACAAACGATGGTACTGACATTTCTGCCTTCTTATAATTTCATATGCACCTCATTTGCACAGTCTGAAATAGAACTTACAAGGTTATGCTCTATGGTAATTTCTGACATATATGATCCCGCAATCACTTCATTTTCAGGATATTGCGGAGTGTTGCACCTGCCCACTTTTCTCTGAGTTTGATACAAGTGATTCTTAATAAGCAGGTGTCATTTAATATTTCTTATTAAAATTAAAGAATATTTAGCGTGTAAATATTAATAAATAAGCACATAAGAACGCCAATTATCAGAACGTGGTAAATCTATAAAGTCAAATTTCCGAACTTATATTTTCTCACGATCAGTTTAAATGGTATTTAATTATTTTTTAAACATACAATATATACTTTTTCTCTCACTCTATAACAGATAGAGAAATGTCCCCGTTTATAGTAATAACATTTATGAGCTTTTAATAGACTGAACATTTCATTTAGGACTTCACCCTGTATATTATCTACTGAAATTCCCAGGACGGTCACCTGTAAATGTCAGTTATCTGAATTCAGTAAGTCTGATCAATACCGTCCCACACCTTAACAGCTAATGTAGCGAATCAAGCTTTCATTTCCGCGGACTGTGACTTCAATAAACAGGAATAATATGTTCAGTTTGAGAAAGTTAGCCGAAGCGTCGTGTTGTGTTGCTTTCTGCCCTATGCTAAAATGCTTATGCGTTATATGAGATCTTTAGTTAAATAAAGTCGCAATGTTATTAACAATAGAAAGGACTATTCTATTTAAACCGTCTAGAAAAAGGGGAGAGTAAGTGAGTATATTAAAATCAGAGTGGGAAGTACAGTAAATACCTACAATTACTGATTATTGTAAGAATTTGCCTAGTTACTTAGTAAATGCAGGTAATAAAAAGAAATCAAAGTATATTTTTTTCCCATTTTTGCAATAAATTATCAGTCAGTGTCCACATTTACCATATTAATGTGGTAAATATAGTAGATTCAATTTAATCACTTATCCTTCTTCTCTTTTATAGTCACATTTCTTATGCGTATTAAAGGTGCTATCGTACTGCTGAAACGTCAACACATACTCGTAGACATTTATATGGGCAGTGGTAGCATATAAAGTTAAAATCTGCTTTACCTCACACCTTTTATAGTATGGCAATATGATGCCATACATAAATAAACATTTTGTTTAAATGAAGAGTACTGTCGGTTAAATATTTGTGAAAACACTAATAAAGAATATCTATAATTAAATAAAAGGTTTGCTGGAAGATATCCAACGAAGTAGTTTTGGTCTAATAATCACATAACTTTGTCATTCAAATAAATTTCGCAAAGAAACAAACATAAACTTGAGTTGGTATGTAAAGCAGAAAAATCTTTGACACTTATCATTATATTAACAATTACTTACCAATAAAACACCCAATCGCACAAATTCATATATAAACAAGAGAACAAGCATTTTCGGCAGTGGTAAATAATCGCGGTTCCCGTTTTATGCTTTTCTTGCCAGCGGAGTAATGCAGCAAAAGGAACTGTGTTCAACATACAAAGAGGCATACAGGCAGGTGCTGTTTTTATAATAGCCTTTTATATTTCATCTTATTTTAAAAAGATGCCATATCAAGCTCAAATAAACTTCTTGAAAACACAGAAACCGAATTATTTTATGTTAACACCATTTTAGATCACCTGTACAAGTGTATATATAAATGAAAAATAACATACCACTATTAACAATAATTAGTAAAACAGAAAAAGATAAAATACCAAGAAAAAGTCACAGATTTAATCGCTATTATAAATCTGTAACATTTTCTTAGTGTTTTATCCTTTTCTGCTATTCTAATTACTGTTATTTCGTTACATTATATACATATGTACACGATAGTGTCAAAGAGGACTTAATCGTTACTATTCCATTTCTTAGGGATAAGTCAAAGCAATCAGTTACTTGTTTCAACGATGCAGACTTATTTCACCATATTAAACTTCTGTATTTTTCTCATTTGGAGCCACTTTAATTTTTTACTTAATTATTTACTTTCTTGCGAGGTTGGTACCTCTAACAATCCATAAGTGTAGGGGCACAGCTTTCCAGTGTGCATGTTTAAAGTAGAGTTTTGTAGACTGTAGACTAAAGTACAGAATCACAATTATTTAACACTGCCTTGTTTTTCTAATCAGCTGTTACCTTGTGCAGATACTAGTGCAATTGGAAGATATGTAAACTAACATAAGCAACGGTACAATTCCAACGTTCACCAAAGGTGATTGTTAACAATTTCCTCAAAAAGTGGTGATCTTAAAACTATTTCCAACATGTACCTGTTATTTGGATAACGTTCACAACAGCTTGATTACACATGTAAAAATACACTATCTTTGGTAAGAAATTAAATTAAGTAAATTTTGCAATTTGCGTCCAAACTTGGCTCTGCGGGTATTTCGAGAAAAAGAAAATTTAAAAGGGAAGCGAATATACTTTTGAGTGATAAAATTATCTTAGAGAAACCTTAACATTTTTGCTGTTCTTTTTAGATTTGATTATACAATCAAACGTTCGAAATACACCTGATTCCAATTATTTGGGAAATCAGCGCTCTACTGTAACTTATTTTTCACTAGGTATTGTAAAATGTAATATTTGCGGAATGAAAAATGTAGAGATGTAATTAAACAAGGATATAACAAAGCCTTGGAATTTATTTGTCGAAAACATTTATCATACTGTGTAAAAAAAACAAAAAGTAATATTTACATGAAATAAAATGTAATAAACTAATAAAATGAAAATTAAAATTCTTGCACTTTCCACACAAAACAAATTCATTACAACAACAGTAACGTTACTAACAGGTTATGTTTTTGCTTTGCAATAAGAATCGTATCATACTGTTTATTTTACATTGAACAGAGTATAGAACTTAAAAATATCGTACTAGAGCTGGGGATTTATTTACGGAGACACAGATTGCCTACTCACTGTCAAACCAAAATAGATAGCGTTGTGCAATGTCATGAAACATATGGGAAGGACCTGTAGAACAAACCGACCATGAAACGCAGCAGTAAAAAATGTAAAACGTCTGCTGATATAATATAGCAATAACTCTATAGCTTTTTTCGTAAGTAGTATCCTGCCCGTGATTTGGACAAGGAGTTATCGTTAACCTCTAACAGATTTATAATGTGGCCTTGACGACGCCTAACTGCCTCGGCAGGTAAAAGGAAATAAAAACTATAATAAATGTCATTTGGATGACAACAAATCTTCCTGAAATTCAGGATTTTTAACCAGCAAAGAATGTTATAATTTAATACAAGACTTGAATCCGATTCTGATAAGCAAGATTCAGGACTAAGATTACTTTCGAAGGTGAAAGGTTCATTCTTTAATGCCGCGGCTTTGTAACATATATAACGACTGAAGACTTTCCATTATATGGGATACATTTTCTACTATACACCCTAACGACTCTTAAATATTGTGCATGAATTTGAATAAATACTTCTTAGTATTACTTTTCTTAAACCTGATTTGTTTCTTCGATATACCAAATGTTAAAATGTGGACACTTGGTCACAGCTCTTCGTGCATTGCATAAGAAATGTTGTGCATAGGTACTTTTAAAAATAAGAAATGTTAGTAGTGGCTGTAATTATTTTCACAAGCGCATTAATGTGACAAGTCCTTAGTACAGTAATATTAAGACCGCCACGGGTTGCCAAGATCGTTAGGCGCCGACTCGTGAGCGGGAGGTCTGGGGCTCAATTTCTACCAGTACAGTCCTCCCTGACTGAGTTTTCTCCAGGTTTTCCCCGATGCTCATAAATGGCAAATGCCAGGGCATGAATTTTAAGAGAAAGTATCTTATTTTATACCGTAGCAATGCGCGCAAGTGCCAGTATTCCAGCTAAGTTCACTTTGTGTCCTCTTTAACCCCTCCTACATTCCAACGGCGAAATTCACACGGCTTAAAGGAGGCTGACAGATTTTGGTGATGGAAAGTTTCGTCATAAATCCAGAAAAATTAAGACGTGATTCACATCGTCTCCTTCTATGCAATGATCATAATACAGAAATTTACTGGTGACTAGAAGGAAATGACCATTCACACATTAGCAGTTAAGATCTGAGACTGGCTGCCAACTTACATAAGCACCATGCGATAGGATCCCAAGATACTCAAAATGCCAATTTAATTTCTGGACAGAGTAAATACGAAACTCATCATTTAATATATATATATATATATATATATATATATATATATATATATGTGTGTGTGTGTTAAAATATCCAAAGTACTCCGTTTTATTATCGTATTTCATTGAGCAAATATATGAATAAAGTAATTATCTTGGTCCTATTTAAACAATCTGCTAAATGAAACTGGATGGACCAATAAACAAAATATATGAAACTAAAATAATGTAAATCTAGATCAGCGCCTGATGTTTTCAGAATTATCCGTGTAAATCACTCGTGGCTATAGTAAACTCATCTGAGGCATTGCTGTAAACATGCTACTAAAATAAGTTCTGTCTTTAGTTATTTTGAGTAAATAAAATATAAACGAAATTAATAATCCATAGTTACTGCAAAGGCAAGGGACCAGCAAAGGGAACAGGCTTCTTCCCGAAAGAAAACAGTTTGCAGTTCTTCGTTAGAACTTTATGCCGTGTAGATATTTTTTGTTGGTGGCTTCAGGCCTCTCAGACTATTATTCTATTATGTGATACTATATATTGAGAGGTAATAAATATTTTACTACTTTTTCTAGTTTACAGTACAATTGGTGGGGAACACAAGTTCTCAAGAAGCGTAATACAATAACTAGCTAAAACATGCTATAAACAGAATGTAACAGAAAAATATGTCAAAACTTCGGGGGAACATTCTTTACACATACAGGATAAAAATATTAATATGAACAGGGATCCGGAAATCATTTATTTCCTTGTTAGAGCCCTTTTTCTACACCTATATCACATAGCAGAAGATTCAAAAATATAACTTTGGGAAATAGAAAATCATATGAAATGTTACATGTCCTCCGTTAGCACGAATATACCCATCACCCTCCGTCGTAGACTCCCTGGTGCGCTGATATATCCCTGGAGTATCTCGTATTGTCTGTGGGCCTTGCAGAATACGAGCACAAATACTCTCTATACCTTCGGCCAATCCTTAGATCATATGAATTCTATGAACTCCGCATTTGAATTTCTCTTTTTACTATAGCTGGAACGAGGTCCGTAAATACATAGAAGTGACACTACGTGCTCGGTACCACGTGAAGCAACGAAGCGAGTAGCATAAAAAGTGGACTACCTTGTACAGAACGACAACAACAATGATGAATCTGGAAATTGAGAGTAGTTACAACATCCCCATCCCATTTAGCAAGAGGTAAAAGCAACAGTTGTATTAAGAAACTGTTCTGTTGTGGGGTTATTGCCACAGTACAGCTATGCTAGTATTTTAGCTTACATATCACACCGTGTAAGCGAGGTTGTAGACAAAGGGCCCTAACAAGGAAATAAATAATTTCCGGACAAATACTCATATAACATTTTTGCGTCCTCTGCATGCAAGGAATGTTTCGGCAAATTTTTTACATACCTTTTTGTTACCCCTATATAAACATCTGTATATTCCCAGGAAATAAAATATATTCCCAGTATATATTTTCCTGATGTGTATATAGAGCAATTAACGACGATATGATTAAAGTCATGAAAGAGCAATAACGGATGTTAAAACATATCAACTTTGTTGTGCACTTGTTAGAAAGTACACACTTAGGACCCTAATTACACTATTTATGTGCTAACGAAGTATTTTGTGTTTTAGCTAACATGGCCTTCTCTGATTATTTTTGAAGTGTATTCTTTGATGCTGGTATTTATTTTGAAATATCTTGAGCGTATATCTAATGTTTTTCACGGTATAGCATTCAAAATTGGAACTTTCCGTAATTAATAAAATCTAGAATTTCCATACCGCCCTGGGTCATTGCATTTGGTACTTTCGGTTAATTATAACGAGTGAATCAAAAAAGTTAACGGAAGATTATATGCAAAATTATTCTTACAAAAGAAGAATTTATACATAGTATTTTATGAGCTAAAGGAGCCATACTTCATAGCACGTACACATATGTATTAAGGTCCTGAGTATCTCCAAACTGGCTGTGCTCTGACGAATGTAATGTGCTACTTAGTGGCCATGTCATTGAGCAAATTACTTGTTTTGTCGGTTGCGAAATAATGAATATGCACAGAGTTCATTAAATTTGAAGAAAGTAACATTGTAAGCCGCTGTCCATTCTATGGTATCATTGGTCAGTACGTCATTCAGGATGCACACGGAAACAGAATTAACGTGACATCAGAAGAGTACCAGGAGACGATTTGTGTGCACTGAACAAGCAAATGTTTCAACAAGATGGGGCGACCTCCCTTACTAGTTATGGGAGTGGGCGCCTTTCTCAACTGCTTTTTCCCGGTCGGCTAATTTCAACACTCGGATTTTACATGTTCATCCAGAAGTTCTGATTTGTCGTTGTGTGATGTGTTTTTGTGGGTGGTACTGAAAGAACAGTGCTTCATACTCATTCCTCGTAGTCTAGACGAACTTTGTCAAAACATCGAAACCGTTCTGCACAATGTAACAAGAGAGCAGTGTGATGCTATGTTCACTAGATAAACCTTATGGAACAAGTACATAATGGTGGAAAACATGTTGGATATATAATTGTACTATAGATAATCGTTGTGTACTGAATGTTACAAAATATACAGGTTACATTTTTTTTTTTGTGGTGGGGGCACCCCGTATGTCCGTTGATGTAATACGTAGAAGAGAAAAGACTTAAGTAGGATTTTGTAGTGACTCTAAATCTTGAATCTCACTTGAATGAACAATCTAGAAACGTCCTTCCACTATATCCCATGTTCTTGCTTTAGGTCAGAATTTGACCTGGTCTAAGAAAGTAACTCTCATTCAACTATTGATACATGTTTCCCTTGAGCTTTACCGAAGTCGCTATGTTATTTCAAGAGATACTGTCACTTTATAAGAGTTAAGCTTCATCTCCTCTAGGACAATGATGATACCTTTGGAGATTTATCTGTAGTGCCCTAGTGAACGCTTCATGAGCTTTGTGGTTCAAGACAAGAACTTTCAGAGACAAAAGACCGTTCTGCTAGAGGAGCAATATTGTCGTTGAAAATAAGCCAGAATCATTCATTTGTTTGTAACCATAGCTGATAAAGAGTTCTGTAATCCTAGCTCATGGCCTTTAGAGGTATATACTGCAAATCAATGCTGCTTAACTCTGCAGAAATATCAGGAGCTTAGCGACCATGTGTAGCAACTTGGATAAGACAATATTCCTCAAAGTTTCACCTTCACTTTCTGATAGGAATGTCGTCATCTCTGTAGAAAGAATAAACGCTTGTCTTGTTCTGTAAGAGCAGTTCAAAGCTTTTATAATATTTTAAATTTTAATTAAATAAATAAACCACAGTATGGTGTATAGGTAAGAATGAATGTTAGCGACTTACTCTGTGGCAGCAGCCTATCTGCATCAGCTGGCAAGGTAAGGGACGGAAGAGGTGTGCATTTCATCATTTATTTGTACCATAACACCCTATAGAAAATATCTATCCACAGTAATAAATATCAATGATTAAGAACAGCGAATTATTAAGCCAGTGAATAAACCCAGGGACCTAGAGCAGAAATAAAATACCAATCAGCTGTTTTGACTAACTCAAAACTCTACTCTTACATTCTCAATGGACGTACAACCTAATTAAGCCACGCAGGGACAGAATTCTTATCTACCAATGGTTGAGGAGAGTGACCAAAGGTCGACCCAGTTCTTAAGTTGGATCTATGTTATTTCACTTGGAAAATGCTGCAGTCCAATGAAATCAAACTGACATTTTTAAGTAGTGTTTAACGCCCATTTTAACTACCGAGGCATCACAGGTGGACACTGATGATGCATGAGATAAAATGATAAATTGGGAAAATATTTTTTTTAAAGGAAAGAAACGTTCCAGGCCTGAGTTTAGGGTATCTCCTCAGCATTTGCCATCTATGACTGAGGAATACCTATAAAAACCTCAGTCAGGGAGGAAGGTCCTGTTAAAAATCGAACCCCAGACCATCCGCTCACGAGTCCGCGCATTAATTACTTCGGTCACCTGTGGCAGCAGCATTATTAATATGAAGCATAACATCACATTTAAAGCCTCTACTTCCTTCTTGATATTTTATTAAAAGCGTTTATATTCTTGTTTCAGATGTTAAACATAAATGACAATCCTCAAGGGAGAAAATGGAATCCCAAAGCAGTGGAAGCAGCAAATTCTAAATTAGATAAGACGGTCGGTTAAGGAGTTTGGGGTACCCAAAGCAACACTGAAGACGACCGAAAATGAGAAGTATACAAATGACAGGAAGCAGCTGTGAACAAAAATGGAAGATCTACATACAGTTTTGGAACCCAAACTTGAAAAAGAGCGTAGAATTAACGAAATGTTTGTGATTGGGATGATTTATGGAAAGAGAATTAATTTAAATGGTTGGTTCTCGGGATAATGTTGTTCCTTTCCCGACGATATAATTACTATCGCTGACTTATAGTTTTGCCTCGGCAGCGTTATGAGCACATGAAGAACGCAGAAGAAATAATCGTGAAATCTACGTATTTCCTGTCGTTAGATGGGGTATTAAGCAACTGTTTTTTTTTTTTTTAATTTAAGACGGTAGATATAGTTTTGAAAATGTTACCATATGGCACTTTTAAATCATAAATAAGGAAATAAAAATAATTTTAAATGAAAAGATAGATAAAAAACCACATGGCAAATTTCGACTTTGGTGACCTTTCTCAACCAATTCCTCAGTCCATGCGAGCTATGAAAATAGTACGATTAGTTTTATCACCATTAAGCGGCAGTATTATACTTTCTACTTCTGGTTGAGTGCAGATCATGCTTTTGTCGCAGAATACTTAAATGATTCTCTCTATTCTGTTCGGAGCATAACGAAACAACATGGCAACTCTAAACAGAACAGATTAATCTGCAACTTGCACTCTCTTTTGTGTATATGAAGTAAGAGGAACTAAAGGGAGAAATAAAGGAATTTCTAAATGAACTTACGATGTATAAGCCAACAGTTTGGCGAATATCACTGTGCACACTTTCAGTGCGAATGAGTGCAACTTTATAAACCGCAACCCCTACTGTACTTGTATCTGCCAGCCAAAGCCATTGAGAAAGAAAATAGGTGGGGACTCGGAGGAAAGAATAAAACTTACACACATAATATACTTGACACTGATTTCTGCCATCTTTGTGAGGGGAAAAAAAAAAGTGTATATCTCGAGAATTCTTGCTCTCAAACCCCAATCAAAGGAAGTTTTGTAATGTCATAAGCTTAAAATATCTTCAACTTAAAAAGTGATAAAAGGGACGGATGGTATGCATAATTTAAAAGTGCTACAAAACCTCGTGACGGCAGGAGGAACAGTGGCGTATTCTATGCTCAGCTACAAACATATCTGCATACCTATTACCTCTAAATATTATTATGTTCTTCTAGTCTCTCTAGAGATTGACTAAGTCCACCTCTTCCATATCTTAGAAATACAGAGTGACAGAGTGACCTTTAAACCCTGTTTTCTCAGGTAGAAGCCGAGTTTGTCACGAGTTTGTCTTGCAGTATCCAATAAAACGTTGGTTTGCTTCCTGCTCCTTCATGGAAACTGCGTGATGAATCATTATCCTCAATTGCAGTGCCATTCAGCTTTGTCATTACGAACCTTGGGACCACTCATTAATTATTTCACGGAGGCAGTACAAGAAGATCTCAGTCAGGACATGGATGTGTGCAAGTTTATGGTTAACGTGTCTCCCGTTATGTAATATCCAGAACGGGACTTCTCATTCATTCTGTTTCCGTTACAATGCAATACGTGCTTTCAAACCAACCATCTTCTCTTAGATGATTTTAAAATTCCACAAAGCGAAGGTATTCAGTTACAGCTACCTTTCTCTCATTCTTGTTGGTTCACCTCAACATCCAACAATATCGCTCTTGGTCAGCATCAGCATATCTTGCAGCTCGACAGTAACGGAGATTGTCCTCAGATACTGCTTTTAGCTGCTTGTCGCCAGAGATCTGGAAACATCAGGATCTCTAGTCGGGTGGCACAGGCGATTACTGGGATAGAGCTCTCCTATCCGCGAAAATCATTTCATTTCATTGACTCTTTTGCAGGGCCGAAAGTCCAGGTCAGGTGGCAGTGGCTTGACCTTTAGAAAGTTTCTGCTTCAGCGTCTGATATGGAAGAGGACCTCCTGAGTGACCCAAATTCCTTAGAGAGGATCCTTCGCCGACATCGGAGTACTCTATCTGAAAAGAATGTTTGGTACCTGTCTAGGTCTGTGCATCACCACTCCCCAGCATCATAGCTACCCGGTGTATCCCTCCAGACAGTGCCCCTATTGCGGATAAAAACACAAACGGTCAGCACTTGAGCACGTCTGAAGTACCGAAAATTCCCCCTCTATCCGTATCAATCTAATGCAAATTTTCTAACAAGAACTCTACTTTTATTACAATTTATGATTGCAATGGCATATGCAAAACGTTAGAAGATAGAAAAATTTTTTGTAATGCATATAATAGAATTAAAAACAATTTTATAAATATAACTGAGTGTGTGGAAAGGAATCTTTATATCATAACAGAACATAAAGAGTGCTGCTAACAATAAAATCGAATTTGGGATGCACTTGATGATTCAGTAAAGTATAAACGCTCTGGAATGTGCATCATAATCATCACCCAGTTTTCATCTTTTCTTACTGATTAACAGTTTCATCTTCTAATGTAACTTTAAGTTCTTTTCAAACTATAAATATGACACTTTTTATATCTATTTCCCAGAGATAATTTGTAATTTATCTGCTTTCTCTGCTAAGCATAGCTACAATAAAAGCACTGCAACAATCATTTACTGAATCTCATGTATGCAGAATGAAAATATTACACCTATCTACGTGGTCCTAAAGCATTTTCTTTGGCTCATTTGGAGTGTTTAGAAACAGCAATCAACAGGGGAATCATGCCAAAAGATTAACTACAGTAAAATAAAACATCCAGATATTTTATATATTAAAATATTTTTACTGTAAGAAACGGACAATCAGTTGTGAACAAGAGAAATTATTGCAGAAAGAAATAATTATTTTGGAATTCGTACAAAACATTATAGTAGGGTCAGATTACGAATAGCATAAGGGTGTCGTAATATAAACCGTTGTACTAACAATTTTTAAGTTAAATAATTTAGATTTATCTCTATATGAGAGGAAAACTACAATATTCTTAACATTCAATAATTACACTATGAACAGATATAAAGAGAAGTAAGCGAAGAATTTAAACTTTATAAATATATATTTTCAAAATTCTGATCACGAAATATTATCCAAAATATTCGCTGTTTATATTTTTGCTGATTATAATGCCTTCCCTATTCTTACAGTCATCCATTCACGTACTTCTGAACAAATTTCAACATAATATTTAACTTCTTTGTATTCCAGTTTTTCTCTGGAATATTCATGGCACACAAATGTCTTTCAGCCTAATTAAAATAATAAAAGACATGAAACACTTTTAGTAGCAGTTAGCATGTATACCTTAGGAACACTGGGTTTTTCCGAATGTATCTTTGTCGTCATCTGGAGTTGTCATAGAGAACTTAACGCAGGGCTACGCTAATGTTAAAGCTTTCCAAATTGACAGAATCGCAAATCAAATGGTCTTACGATATCTTAGAATCTATCGGATTTCATTCCCAAAGGGCTACGTGAGTTTCCTTCATTCTGAGCAGCAACTGAATGAAGGATGTTTAGTGAAATGTGCACACCCCAATTAACTTCACTAAATCATTAAGAACTTGACTTCACAAACATATTGCTGGTTAGTGATTTCGAAATCTTCCTCAAGCCTTATTTTATAAAGTTAAAGCAATTTCAATACAATATTAACTTTAAAAGGAAACAAAATAAATAAATTGAGTCCTTCAGAGAAATGTTTCGATAACTATGACGAAATCCAACGCACAAAGCACAGTGCAGTTATAGCTGAGATAAGAATAGGTAAGTGGATTTGTTCTCACCAAATTTTCAGGTTAGTTGGACACGCCACTGATATAGGGCTATCCCACAGAGGGATTTGGAAAATAAAATGAGAGAATGAATCGCCTATAAAACGTCAGTTTTGCTTGTGGCTTGAAACCCGTGTCCCCGAATCATCTCTAATCTGTATGCACACTCACGATCTCCGTACAGGCCACGGTTACTTACCTAGAAGGCGCAGTATACAAATACTGGTAAGAGGATTATCAGTAAGGTTAAACACACACGTCACCGGTCACTTCTATCTGCATAGCCAACATTTCCAAATTTAAGTAGAACGCTTGGCCAGTGACATTTTCTTGTCATCTAGTAGAGGGGTTAGCAACACCACACATTTTATGGGTATATCACTTAACATGCTTTGAGGATAATATCAATCCACCCAAAATAATAATCGATAACAATAGAATCCCCTGTCATTGTTTCTAAATTATCTTTAAACTCTTTATTTTTAAAGCAAATTTGTCCTGAATTCTTTAAGAGCGCCGAATTTAATCGCTCTTATTGAACACAAAACTGTCTTCGGATCGATTTTATAGGCACAAAATAGTAAATATTAACAAACAGAAAAGGCCTAATAATACATAATGTTATAAACGGCTTCTATGAAAGATCTAAAATAATTATAATGGGTAATCTGAAAGTACCAAAGAAAGGGACCTTAAGTCAAAGTCAACTTTCGGTCTCATGCAAATTTTCTTCAATATAAACCTTAAATATAAACAGAGACTGGAAATAAGACCACTCAGAGGGAAGACTTAGTAAGTAACTTTTATGAGCAAATGGTTTAGAAAGAATGGAAGGAAATAAAAATTATTTGCAAGTTCTGCTTCTAATGCCAGTGTTTTGAAGAAAGTTATTTCAACTGATAAAATATTACAGCTGGTATCGCCTTTTAAAAATTTACAATCAAGTTACAGGGGATTCTATTGTAATTATTAATATATTCCAATTCATAGAAATTTGAAAATGCAATCTTGGAAGGAAACACAACTCATGTTTCATGTTGTGGTTAAGTACAATTGGTGCACCCTTAAGAGGGGGGGGGGGAAGCTGGATTGACAATGTTACCTTCAGTTCATGTTGAAATTATGCCATAAACAGGAAATGCGTTTGTACGGATTGTGTGCTCTGGGGACTGAGAGAACAAAAGCACGTGTCTAGTAATTACAACTACGTAGGTTCGAACTCTATTTGCATTTTTTTTATATGTAGTATTTTGCAAGTAATATACTGCAAAAACATATCTTTTAATGGATAATATATATTCGTGTTTCAGTTTTAAAGCAATTATGCTAGAACACAACGTAAATTAATCATCTTCATTTTAAAAACAAGTGACATAAATAAATAGTAAACGTTAAAATTAAAATAAAATATACTATAAATTATTTCATTTATAAATAATTAATAATTGTCTAATTATTTTGAGAAAAAAAACTTGTGAGCACAAATGCCTTGAATTTCAAATACGCCTTTGCAATTGCAAGCTATATATACTAAACAATATATTTACTTGCAAAAATAACGAATAAAGCAATTAATGCACGCGTTAGTTGTCTCTGTTCGACACCAGCTTTTAACCGTTCGACTACCACGTAGTCTGATACGGAGAACGCGATATGACCGGTGATGACAGAATGAAGCTGAAGGCTGTAAGACCCTCGCGCAGAGACATGCTGTGAATCGAGCGCAAAACGGAACAAAAATTCCACAGCAATATGAAGCGGAGCATCAGAGCTGAGATTTTAATAGTGCGTTAGAAGATACACAGCGTGTAAGGCAACTCAGTGCGTTATTTTATGGGGTGATTCTATGATATAATTAGAACAGAATATTCTAATACCACTTTGGTCGTTGATATATTTGTTTTGTGAGTTATCTTTCATAATAATAGGACGGAATTCATATATTCCGATTAAAATAGTGGATAGACAAACAGGAATAGAATAAATAACCTCCCTTGAAAATGTTTTATAAATTTAAATGCTTTGATGTAAATTTTCATATAAAAGACCAAATGGGATAACAATTAAAATAATAATAATAATAATAATAATAATAATAACAATAATAATCCCGTTTATATTTGACTTACCTTCATATGCATATCTTGAAACAGTAATAAATTGAATAAAATTTCTCTACGGTAGCTAAAATTAATTGCAAGAAATCGTTCAAGGAACTCGGTTCTTGTACCAGTCCTCTAGGCAGAAATAAAGGAATCCGTTTCGAAAATGGCAGTTCTCGAAGACGGAACTACATTGCATTTGACAGTTTGATGATCAGCATATTTTCAATGGCCTCATTGCTGATCTGACCTATGCAGGAAAATTTGTTCATAAGTTAAATTACCTCTGCCAACAGTAAAGGGATTTCAAGAAATGTACAAGAATAAAATACAGTCAGTATACAGAGACAGGAATCCAATTCACTGTGTTCGTTCCCATTACCAGGGCATATAGACACCAAAAGTGTTTTGAAATTAAAGTAAGCAATACCTTATTCAGTAAATGATGGTACTTTCTTGCTGGCTTATTTTACTGTTTGAATAGACTGAACTTGGTCGTTGCGTGTGTGGGTGCTCAATTTTCTACCTCAGGCATAAAGTCATAAATGAAGCTCGTGCTGGTAATCTATGCTTCGTTTTGCAACACTAAATTATGGGATGTAAAAACATAGAAGAGGTGGATATAACAGATAAAAATGACAGAAATATCAAGTACATGAATTACGCGAGCTATGCTTATAACACCTTTAGGCATTTTCCTTGTAAAGACACAATTAGTATTTACACTGCGTTAGGTATTGAAGCTTGGATATTCAGGATAAGAGTGAAAGACATAGAAAACGTTCATGACTATGAAAAGTAGCTAAAGTAGATATTAGAGTATAGAAAATTATCTAAAAACAATGAATTCATCTATTTTCCTCTTCTGCCCTTAGGAGGAGTTCGCACCGCGGCTGCTAATGAGCCCATTTTGCATACGATGAGATAGAAGATACACTGAACGGACGGAAATCTGGGGAAGCGATGCGTGTTCCTAAAATTTCTATAGATGATAAGTTGCGGACGCCGGCAGACCACCGAGAATCACTATGATTCGTTGAGGTCTCATTAGACGTGTCCCTTTAGGGGCATGCCGATATCCCGCCGGTCGCCTATCATGCGGCTTTATATAACGAAGAAGGTCACCTCTCTAACAGGCAGCTCACCAATTATCCTCACAACTTCTCTGTGCATGTCAATTATTTTTACAAATTTAGACACCGCCCTGACTGTTTATCAAAGGAAATGAAAAAAGAATGTTCTTAAGGATAGTTCAATGTAATCTGGTGTTGAGATACAGAATAATGCTAAACGACTTCACGATGCCATGAATTTCTAAAATAAAGTTCGCAGTTGACGTCATGCATCAGATGGCAAAAAATATTCTGTTCTTTCTGGGACACTTTGATAGCCAGTACATGTTTTCTTCAACATTCTTGACTAGCTGCTATCAATTCATGGATTATTTCCAAGGCAATGAGAGGAAATGCTGTCCTAGAGCTGGTAGAATAACTATGCACAGAATTAATGTAAGCTAGAAACCAAACAAAGAGGTTGGAGCGGAGGAAGAAGAAGAAGAAGCTTCGAATAAAAGATAATTGAAGACAACAATGCCAAATGAAGAAACAGATAAACGCAAATTGCAATAAAGACAGAAAACGCACCTGCAAAAAAGAAACAATAAAAAAGCAATTTGTATTGAATGTAAATAGTACACTGGAATCATATTATAGTATAGTATTGTTGTGCTTTCTATTTTGCTAGTCCTATCTAAAGATAATGAAAAAGGATTTAGAACATACGAATACACTTTTAACAATGTAAATAAAGGCTTTCCATAATATTATTATTGAGCTATATTCCCTTTAGATATTAAATATGCTGTAAAGTGATGCATCAATGTTTATTTAGTAATGTATACTTTAACACCATTCGGCGTTTCTAAGTAAGTAACATTTTCCAATAGTTCTAGTTATAAGAATGAGCGTCTGTCAAGAAAAATGCGTACTACCCATGAATCGCAAAAGGGCATACTAATGTGTGTGGTTTTCCCCCCCCCCCCCCCTTTTAAGTCACTTCATGGCTTCTTCAGGAAATCTCTCCCACTCTCTTTTCTTTGTCTGATGGATAGCAAGGAACTCAATATCAGCGATTCCTTGTCTATGATATGTTAACTCGAATTGGTTCAGGTCTTACCTGAAACACTTTACACTCCCCGTGCTGATTTACACCTTTGAACAGTCTGAACAACACATTCATAGTCAGTAGTTTGAGAAGTACGCAATCTTTTAAACTAGACATAATATTAGCATGCATTTGATACGAGCTAGATTACATGCCGTCAGAGGAATGATGCAATGCAAAAACCTGCTGTTGTTTAAGTCGGAATGCTAAGCAGAGTTCAGGGTCAGCTACACTGTATTGTTGATGCTAAGCCAACTTCACGTCCATGGTAGAAAATGTTCTACTACTACTACTCCAGCTGCCTCTACAAAAGCAAACTTTGCAGATATTCATTTGGAAAGGAGTTCAAATAAACCTGGGTTAGGCTGGAACAACACAAAATAGGAAATTTTAATTATGTTTCACTATGGATGCTAAAAATTAAATTTAATACTTATTTTTGGAGATAGAATATATACAGAGCAGCTATAATCAGGAGTAAGACATGCACTCCATACGCAGCTCTCGCGTGGATAATATCTGGGCTACTACTAATAGCAAGTGTTAGAAACCTGCCAACCAACCTATTGCAAAGAGCGGTAAACATTTTGAGCAACTGATACTGTGCAAGGCTCATGGGGAATCGTAACGAATGCAATATTTCGCAGGCATGGCCATTAGCGTGTAAACTGTAGGAAACTTTATCGCCCAGCAAAATACTCCTCTGTGAAGCAGTTACTACGTATTATACGCAGCTGTCTAAATCATAAGACGATGCAATGAAATGTAAGCGTACCAGCATCGAACAAGATAAGGAAACAAAACACCAAATTTTTGGCCTCGACGAAATCTTTGTTAAAGAAGATATTTCATCCAACAATAGAAAATAAACGAAAGTAACTAAAACATAATAAAGGGCAATTATTTTCCACAAATATATCTAAATGCTCTCATACATTAACTAATATGGGACATTGATTTATTTTTCCAAAGAATGGAAGGTGAGAGGAAATGGTGATGAACTTAAGTGGGCTTGATGTTTGTATGCAATCCCTCTGCGTGCATCACATTCTTGAACTGAAAATTGCAAATATCAACCCAGAAAATTATTCAATTAGAATTATTTAAATTCTGATGAACGCGGCTGTCTATTGGGGGAGTATGCCGCAGCAACCAGAAATAGAGACAACACGCTTAAAGATAGTATTTTAATTTAAGTATTTATATTTTTATGAAATGCATAAAATGATGCTCTATATAAAGCTGAAAAGTAATAACTTGTATTATAAGAGATGCTGAAAATGCTTCCCCTCAATGGCAATACATTGCCGGCATCTGCGTAGGAAGTTTCGTATTTCATATAACTTTTCTTCTGCGGTTCCGAATATCATTGTCATAAGTAGAAAAACAATTTCTCTACCTGGAACAATTTCTTGCGCCTTGCTATTTTCCTGTAAGAATCTGTGTTTACATAAGTATCATACGTTAAACCCCGTTCTTCAAAAGTATATTTATGTAGTGGCATAACTAATGAAAAACGATTAACACGTGATTTACACACAATGAAAGCACCGAATAACATACGAAAGCACAACCCTCGCTGACAAAGTCTCATTCAAGCTGACGACAAGCTGATGCCTGCACATGCATTATAAGGCTTTACGACTGACTTTTCCAAGTACACAACCACGCTCTGTTGGCCGTATCTAAAATAATCTCATGAAGCAGAATAGGGGAAGGCCTCCGGATATTAATTGGAAAGCAAAGCTCATGATAGATATGTTGTGTCATAGGCACATTTAAGTTCTAAGTAGGCAAATTGGACAAAACCTACTCGCCAACACGATTACTATACCGTGGGTTTTTAAAACGACCCCATTTCTAAATGGAAGTTGATATATGCACCGGGTGATCCGGTCCATCAGTCATTTCTACAGGTAGGAATAGTCTATTTACCATGATGGATAATTCCAGCATTTATAGCAGCTCAGCTCCCCGTCGAAGCATACACAAAACTCTACCCATCCGTACGACTTCACAAAGAGGAAGAATCGAATATCCCAACCGCTGAATTCTGTAATGTCAGAGGTACCACGGGTTCTTGGTGCATTGACAGCACTTGAAGGAGCTAGTAAAAGCTCCTTCTACTAAAAAGAGAAATTATACAATAGAATATGGTAATAATACGTAAAGCTTAAAGGGATGGACACTGAAGCACTTAATTAGCTGGAAGTTACCAGAAACACTCGGATGCTCAGGAGATATCGGGGTGGACAACGAACAACCGCACTGCGGTGGGCTAGCGGTGAGAGGTACTTATGCTATAGAAAAGTATTGCAGTAAGCAGGAGCCTACTGTTGTTCATGATTAAAGTAAACGTTTAGCCGTAAATCGTAAGTACTAAGACGATTTAAGTTCAGTAAATAACTGATTCCTATCAAATAATTATCATATTTATGTCATGCTTGCAGGGTTATTCAAAAATCATCCTTTCTGCCATCCTGCACTTATTCGTATTGCCCGACATATAAGAGGCACCCATGTCCCTCCTCTGGGAGTAGGTGAATACAGAGAAATGTCCAGTCCAGTCCTGGGCAATTAAGTGCGTACAAGGTAACGAACTCACCCCACTAGGCCCAAGGAGCCAAACCCATTGGTTAGGGCAATTTCCATCTTAAGATCCCAGGTTTGAATGAAATTATACTATAAATGAGAAAAAGGGGGTAGGAAAGGTGTGAATGTTATTAGATGTAAACTAGAAAAACAAGAGAACCCTGAAAATCCCTAATTTTCCCATCACACATATCAATGCGCTGCTACGGGAATCGAATCCGTTAAAACAGCCCAGTGCTCAAGCCAAATTACAGGTCATCGACAAGGAGGCCAAGGTCATTGAAGCGCGAACTAGTGGTTCGGGATTGGGTTTTGGCCAGGACCGATCTCCTTGACATGAGAAAGAACTTAAATATTACATATCGAATTACAAAACATGATGTGCCACGGTCAATACAATGCCGTTAGTGCGCGTTTACAATGACCTAATAACACATGTCACAGCTTATTGACAAGGGGAACACAAACTTGATCCACCCAAAGGATTGGATTGGTAAGGTAGGAGGAGTATTTCCGTACTTGAACTTTGCTCTAGAGCTGGCCGTTTGTACTTACGCTCACAGTGGAGGCAATTCCGCGAGGAAGGGATATAGTGAGGGAGACATCGAATAGTCAGGATCCAGGAGCGATAACTAACATTATTCCCAGATAGAGTACCCCGCACCAGTTAGAGCCCATTGCCAACACAAGTACGAAACTTATACTGGTTTTAGATAATTGTACGTTTTATTTATTCCGGGAATCAGGAGAAAGCTTTGTGGCCTAATTATAAAAATTGCGGCAACTGTGCTTGTAAAGCCAACAGAAGGAATATGTTACTCTTTTATTGGGATTGGGGTAATGCACCTCATAGCCAGGGGAAC